>VMOF01000024.1:9442971-9883905 GCA_011764245.1 Trialeurodes vaporariorum | reverse complement strand
CCCTTGAAGGTGCAACTTTGGACTGGAGGCGGTTAAATCCCCCCCCCCCTCCTCCACTCTAGAAAAACACGAGGAAAAGCTTTCTTAAACTTGGTGGAGAAAACGGAAGGGGAAAAAAAAGGAAAATGTAAGGAGAAAGACAGCAAATGAGAAAGTGGATAAAAACCATATACAATAAACTGCTGCACCGTGAATTAAAAAAAAAAAAAAACGAATGAGCACGAGACCCATTGAAGTGTCTTGAGCTACATTGTCTAAGCATTTTTGCTGTAAAAATGCAAACAAAAAGTAAAGAATAATAGACCCCTACCGCGTAGGCATAGTGTACCGTACCGTGTGGCATGGTGGCGGTTTCCCCTTTGATTTGCAATTAACTATAATGGGTCTGTTGCGTACTTTTGCTACATCAATATAACTCATTGTTTCTAAGGTAAAATTTGGCGAAAATAACGATGCGCACATTAAAAACTTTCAAATTACCCTCATTAACTCAGAAAATACTTTCCATTTCAAACAACCGCGCTACACTAGACACTATATCACCGACTTATAACTACATATATGGAACCATCTCGTTTATGTAAACATGAACAGAAGTTACACACATTTGAATATTTGGATTAGATGCGTACATTTCTCATATTATTTTGTAATCTTTGATAAACCGAAAAGACCAGACAGCAAATGCAGCCAATAGTCCATGTATTTATAGAAGGGAATTCCATCATTTTGTAGTTCCGATGTTGTTTATTTATGCACGGTGGTTCCGTCTATGTAGTAGTGTACCGGTGCAATAGTGTCTAGTGTAGCGCGGGCTTTTTGAAATTGAAGTGATTTCCTGAGTTGATGAGTGGATTTTGAACGTTTTTAATGTGCGCATCATTATTTTCGCCGAATTTTACATAGGAATCAAGGTTCTATATTGTTGTAGCAAAAGTATGCAACAGACCCATTGTTGTTATGGATCGAAATAGACAAAAATAGCGCCAATACGACGATTTTGACGTTTTATAATATTACTTGTACTTTTTGTATTACTTGTACTACTTGTTGCAGCACAAACCTGATTTTCGGCAAAACTAGTTTAGCCGAGGCTGAAGTGTTAAGCGTGCCGTATATATACGGTGCGCTTCTTGTTTTCATTTTCATATCTAATATATAAGTCCAATGCCTTGCTTATGGCAAAACCTTGGCGGGAAAGGTTTGAAAAATTAAAAACGTGTTTTCTTAAAACTGGTTTCATTAATCGTTAATTTATTGCTGCAATCCAGGAGGTCTCGGCGTCTATTTTCTTAAAATTGTAAAAGTTTTGGTATTCCTGTTAATTTCAATAAGTTATTAAGTGTCAAAGTCGAATTCCTTCAAACGAGAATTCCATACAGGTCCAGCAACCTAAGTCATTTGTGCCAACCTATGAGTCAAAATTCAAAGGCAGGAGGGGGGTGGAAACATCTCCCGCAGGAACCCTCTTTGCCCCTCGCCTTTGGGCTCCACCGGTCACAAGATTTCTTCACGGTGCATTAAGCGGTCGTAAATGTGTCAACATCTGTTTGACGAGGGTACATCGATAAGAAGCGACGAGGTATTGATGAAGAGCGGGAGGGGTATAGAAAAGAGAGAGGCTCATTCATATCCTTAAGGTACCGTTCTAGAATTCATCCCTTTTTTGTGTCGATGCAGAAAAGATTATGAATAGCAGCACTTTCCAATGTACATAGATATACAGTATCACAGGGTAATGTAATCTTTTTGCACGGATGCAGTAAATGGTTGAATTCTAGAACGCTACCTATGTAGACCTGTTTAGTGATGACGTCACGATCAGAATTAGTTCCAAAAAAATGCTCTATCTCGCTCACTCTCGTGGATTTACCAGATCCAAATTTTCGAACGCAAATTCATGCTAGTTAACCAACAGTTTTCTCAAATTTTATTGCACCATTAGATTCCACTTGCCTTAAAGTATCTTTTCACTGTAACATAATTCCTAAAAGATCACAAGCGAATTTACAATCACAGTTATACCGAAAGACGTTCTACGTTTTGTCCTTGTCTTACTCACGGTCTCTTATGGTAGTATCACCGGCATGACACTCAATCATTCTAACTTCTCTCCGTATCGAAGCTATTGATCGAGGTACATACAACACATGCCGTGATGGTGCTGATGAGCCTATATCCTAGAATTTTGTGCTCTTAAGAAACTGATAACTGTGATTGTGCATCGATGCGCGATGTTTCAAAAAGTTTGTGATAGCGGGCTCATATTTTATCACTGAGAAAAAAGTGGCTGTTAAAACTGTAAGAATAGAACCATAGATGATTTCGCCTTATTTCAATCATGAGACCTATCGTTGCTGTAGTCAGCGCGCTTGAATCTACACGAATTCTGATTGTCTCTATGGAATTTCGATTATTTCTATGGGAAATAAAGCGCGGGAATATATATCCAATCGGAAAATTTTTTGAAACAATCGGAAATTTTTATAAGGGACGTGGAACCCAATGGTGTGATAAACACAACGTGTAAAGAACGTGTTGTTTACTAGCACTTGTATTTGAAAATTTGGACTGTGTTTCGTAGGGAAAAACCCACGAGAGCGAGTGAGACGGAGCCTTTGTTTGGAACCAATTTTTTCATGACGTCACACTAAACAGGTCTTTGCATCGGAAACATTTGAAATTCTGGGGGATCGGCAAATTGAAAGCCCCTCAATGAGCGTCGAGGGAAATCAAGGGATTTTTGAGGACATTTTTGGCGTTTGTTGAAAAATAGGTGTTAAAACCCAGAACACAGGGAGCCAGAGGGGTAAAATTCGCATTAATTGCTCTAAAAAGTGAGAGGGGCTGTCACGTGTCTTCCACCCCTGGACAGTTTCCTCGCTGCGGCTATGGAATTGACTCTGGAATAACTTATTTACCTATCCTAAAAAGTTCGTTGCGTGTAAAAAATTTTTTCACTGGAAGCTTCTTCAAATTTTGGAAACTATAGGTCCATATGGAACTTTGCTTTTCCAACACAAAAAATGATATCGACCGACGGCAACAGAAAAAAAAAGAAAAATATGACAATGCGTTATAGTGAATAATGGCATAGTTTTAACTGTAAACTTTCGATACTTTTCAAGAAAATAAATGGGGAGGGGGGGAATTTAAAAATCCACAAACCTCTTAAACCTCCACACCTACTAATCTATACCCCTAGAATGCTTGATGTGTAAAGGGCACTTGAAATGGTTAGTTCTGTATATTAAAGGATTATTGTTTCATGAATTCGCAAGTGTTCCATTTATGCATATTACGTATCTACATCGTGACAATCGCAACAAGTGCTGACAGCACCTAAAACGGAAAAAAAGATAAAAAAAACTGTTTATTATTTAGAATCACGGCTTTTCCGAATATGACACTTTTTGACTTCAAAAGAACGCAACCTCATGTTTGATCCCCGAACAAGCCGTTTAAAAGGTGGAGGGATTTAGAAATATCTATTGTCTATAGTTTATGTGGGTAAAAAAGATCGAGCCTTATCAAATAATTTTCTCTTTTCAGCTTTCAATGGGTTTGTTGCAAACTTTTGCTACAGTGCTATAGAGTTTTGATTCTGATGTAAAATTGTCTGAAAATTACATTGGTGGCATCAAATAGTCATAAAATCCACTAATAAACCCAAAAAACGCATTATAAAGAAAGCCAAAATTGCAGTCGTAAAGCCGAACAATCTGTGCACGCGCACGACGAACATCAGAGATAGGTGACCCATTCTCCCCTTTTTCGTTAAGGGGGGGGGGAGAGAAAATATCTCTACAGTCAAACTGTGATTTTAAAAATGTGCATGGTCAAGATGTTGTCTTTTTTGAAGGGGGCGGGGGGGGGGGGCAAAATATCAAGAACAGGGTGTTTCAAAACTTGAGTGCCAAACTTATGGAGTGTATTTTTGGGGTCAACATACATATATATAAGACTTTATTTTCCTACATGAGTATGTGCTGCAATTGTTTCTCTTCTGAGCTAGAGCCCTCCAAAGTTTTGAAAACAAAAAAGAAAAAAAAAAAACACAAAAAAACAACGCCTTTGACTCATCTCCTTATAGAAACATCTGATCTAAATTTATTTTTTTCATAATTTCTCACCAAGCAAGCTCAATTGGACAGCACTTGTCACAAAAGAACCGAGTGACATTTTTGATAAAATTGAGTTATTGATTGATAGAGCTAGCAATACTGAATCTCGAAGCAACAAGTGCTTCTTCTGTAATAAAAACTATTTCCCGTCAAAATTCCAGGTAAAAGTGAGCTGGTGAGCCTCATTGATGTCATTGTCCATATGATGAAATAAAATGAGAACTTGGTTCCTTTGGCTGATTAGGTTAAACCTTAATCCGAGTCACGTAAGGAACCAACTCCGACTTGGTTCCTTTCAGTGGCGGCTCGTGCGATTTGGCAACCATGCTTTTTTACCTTTTAAAACCCTATGCAAAAGTATCGATATCTTGGGGGTGCATTGCACCTCCTGAAGATCGATTGTTTTACATAGGTTTAAATGGAGGGATTCCACTGTTGCCACATTGCACGAGCCGCCACTGGTTCCTTTTATAGAATTGGGAACGGACTTAAGTCCGGATTAACGGATTTTAAAATAATCAACAGTGTAAACCAACTCTGCCGTTTGGTTTCTCTTAGAGTTTCGTTTTTCGTGATTATCCCAAAAAAAAAAAGAAGAAAGGAACCAAGTCACTTTAAACGCTAAAAATTAAGTACCTTTCCTACATAGTAAATTCCACTTTTCCGGTGTTGAAATGCAAAAACACAACACGGTAGTTGAATGAAATCAAAACGTAAGTAATTCCAAGTTTTTTTTTTAAAATGCTAGCTCTTCAACTTTGGACTCAATTTTCTCGAGATCAGCTCCATGTTGAATGCTGTCAAATTTATTATCATTGCTAGCAAAAGCATTAAAGCTGTTCAGACTTTAGTGGCACGCTTTTCCAACACCTGCGTGTTGGAATTTTCCCTGCTTTTTTTTTTTTTTTTTTTTTTTAACATGCAGTAAGTACTGCATGTTTTTGTTATGGTTTCGTATCGATTTTGGCCATAAACTTCCTGCATAATAATCGACAATTTTCGGCTTGGTCGCAAACGTGCGTTGTCAGATTTCCGCACGTAATGATCGCGTCTCGTTTTACGGTGGATTCCCTTCGTTCGATATATTGCGGAGCGGCAACGCCAAAAGTCTCCCTATCCTTTAACGTGGAAAAATCCGTATCGCGCGCCATATCGGATTTTCGATATTCTTCGGTCCGCCGCACAATGGACAGAAATCAAATCTTTGGCGGTTCAAATTCGATCCTTTCAAAGTTGGAAAATTAGTATTTTAGCTGGGTACTATAGTTGATTTTAAGGGGTTTATTTGGCTCGGTTTTTCTATCCTGGCTTGTCCCATATTTATCGGAGAATATCATTTGATGGATCGACAGTTCTTGTGATATCTCATGTCTTTGTTTTTTTGACCACTTAGGACTCGATTTGGATCCATCGTGCGCCGATTGGAATGTTTGAATCTTGGTTTGACTGAGAATTGACCCGAAGTTTTTCATAAGGATTTGTCTCCGTTATGAATAAATTTGGTAGTTTCATTATTTTGTCTGTGATTTCCAACGAGCTATATCTAGTTCGGAAGCTTTGGTAAACATGCGTAACCGCCTCGGAGATTTTAAGGTTAGCCTTAGCGATTTGTGAAAACAAACCGAAGTTCCTTAAGTATCTCCGCATTGTATTTTCGCGTGTTTTCGAATTCTATCAGAGACTTTAAAATTCGAATTTCTTTTTGAACTGTGCGTGTTTTCTGTCAATCACAGCCTTAATTTCAGTTTCTACTACTTGGAACACTCAAGTTCTTCATAGCTTTCATTTACTTTGTCAGTCCCTACAGTGCGTTATTGTCTCGTAATGCTGTAACTCATAGCCTTTCTTGGCATTTCGACGAGTGAAAGTGGTACTTATGTTTCTGGTGATTTATTCAAAAATTTTGTAATTTGACCTCTCTCAGCAAACTCTCTCTTCCTGAGACAGATTTACTCATTTTTATCTCCTCAAGTTGAGTGATCTGAAGTAGATAACTTCGTTAACCGATGAGCGTGGTCTAGAGTAAAGTTACCGAAAGGGGAAAAAAAGCAAAGGGTGGATCTTTACATTTCAGACCAATTGTACCTATGCTTGCATGACAGTCATGGAGAGCAGAACTATTTAAATGGCAACACCAACACCAAGTTGTGTGATGCATTCATTCAATGATAAATGATGTCGACTGAAATAGTGGGCTGAGGTCAATCGGAGAGCATCCATTTCACTCGACTCATCTCTTTTGCCCAAGTTGATTGAGCCACTCGTGAAGTGAATGTTACTACGAGGTTTGGTTGGAGTTTGGTAACAACTTTTTTATGTATTTATTTACCTAAGTACAACTGTCCGACAAGATGAGAGAGTTACAATCACATTGTTCTACAATGGAATGTCAGGTGAATACAGCCTGAGGGGTGTTCCACTAAAGAAGTCGACAATTGAATCGTAACTAATTAGACCTAAGGATTCATGATTTTTTCATGACTTTTTAGTAATACCTACCAAATATTTATTTAGAACTAAAGCATTTTAACTATCAGGCTTAGACAAGTGGCAGGGCTTGCTTTTGCATTGCATTGCACCAGCACACATCTGTGAGTGGTTGTTTAGCACAGAGTTTTGACTAATGGTGCTCAAGGATGCACTTTGATGCAATGCAGAAGCAGGCACCACTACTTGTTAGAACCTGATACTCAAAATGCTTCTGCTGTAGCACATTCATATCTAAATTATGATAACTTATGGTTTAAACAATGTTAAAGTTGAAATCCGCGCATGAATACTGATTCTTCTTATGAAGAGCAGTGCATTGATTGAGGAGATGAGCGGAGAAGATTATTTAGTAAAGCAGGGCCATTTTGAGTATCGAGTCCTGTCAAGAAGCGGTGCCTGCTTCTGAACTGCATCAGAGGGCATGGAAGAGCGGTTGGTTTGCGCAGAGTTTCAACTCGTTTCTAATGAAGCGCTTATCAATGCGCTTTGATGCGGCTTGGAAACAGGCACCATTGTCTGTCAGAACCCTATACTCAAAATGGTCCCCCTCTAATAGAATGGTTACAGTGACTCATCTTTCATTGAAACTGCTGAAGATGATTCGACATGTTTTACTTGCAAACGGATAGTTTTGCGAGGATGAAAAAAAGCTTCATTATGAAGCTATCTGAAACTACACTGAAAAAGTGCAAGAAGTGTGTTCGACACTGAACAGCACAGTTTATGATGCCAGGCTTTGGCTCTGGGCATGAGGGAAAATGGTCATAATCTCGTCAATAATCTTACAAAGTCTGAAGAGAGAAACCTAGAAGCCAAGTACAAATGATAGTTTTAATTTGGACACATTAGATCTAATCGGGGAAAGCCAACTCGATTTGTCTAATTCTACTCGATGTAACCTAAGTCGAAACAAGTCTTGACCTGGACCAATCAAATCAGCTTTTCTAAAATGTTGTGAGTAAATCATGAATCCTTGGGTCCAATCGGTTGCGATAAAATTGTCGACTACTTTAGCGGCATATCCACCTAAGATTCTTAAGTAGGATAAAGTAACTTTCCCCTCTTCTTTGAAAGCAGTCGATAAATAAGTGGTTACGAAGTTGTGACTGAACTGCACTCGAATCTCTTGCTAACATTCACTCAAGTGGCTCAATTGACTAGGATGAATCGAATTGACTTGGGCAAAATAGATGAGTGGAGCAAGATGGATGCTCTCCGATCAACCTTACAGCAAAATTTTAGTATGGCACCGTTTTACAGCCTTCTTGTCCACACCTATATCCTTGGTAAAAGAACATAACATTATAATGAATTGGTACCCCGTTTCATGCATCGCACGACGTGGTGTTGTCTTCACTTTTAAAGAAAGTTAGGTTGGTTTTTTTTCATAACAAGGTGTCTGTGAATTACTGTATTTTGGTCACTTCAGAGTTCTACGGAGTACGTAACCTTAAACCTAATACCGGTAATTCTAAGTCAGTGTTGTGATTGATTTCTTGCACCATTATTGCCATAATGATGACAGTAGTTTCTTATTTCTGCTAAGTGGGTACTTTAGTCTTTCAATTCAACTATAAACGCTCTCTTATTGAAGAATACTCTTAATTTCTCAATGAAATGAAAGTCTTCCGTTCGGTCCGTGCAAACTTCAGAACCACGAATGAGTCAGTCATCCTGTTATTTGCTTCTTCATGTCTAAACTGACTGAAGTTCAACTTTGAAATCAGATTTGCTGCAAATTTTAATTTCAATTACATTATTATAATTTGCTAAAGTCAGTTCAAAGTACAATCAGCGATGGAACTCAACAACCAGTCAACACGCAGATTAACTTGAACTGCAGGTAGGTGTGACCTGGGGTGTAGATTTTGTGGTTGAATTTTATTTTCTCCTAGTCTCTGATTTTTGATGCACTTCTGTACCAACTTTACTCACACCAGTAAAATGGTAAATAGAGGAACCTAAAGACAAGTTCAAGCTTTATCCGAGATTACCTGGGATCTGAACGTTAAACGTTAAGGCAAATTACACTAACAGTCACAGTTCTCATGAAGCAAAGCACCTCACGAAGAGTACGAAATTCTATATACAGTTCAAGTGTGTTTGAAAAAAAATTACTTTTTTATTCAAATAAAATTTTTTTTTTCAAATAAAATTTCAATTTAAAGGAGTAAATTGCAATTTATTTTAAATTAAAAATGCACTTTATTCAAACAAAATTGCAATTTATTCAAAATAAATTGCTATTTATTCAAATAAAATATAAGAAAATGTCAACCTAACTAAGATTTATCTGAGATTTATTCAAGTAAAATTACTTTGAAATATCAATAACATTTCAAATAAAATTGTCATTTTATTCGAACAAAATAGGAGTCGATGCTACTAGGGCTTGGTCGCTCTTTTATCAGATGATTTGCAAGTTGAATCAGAGCTACCATGTTTTTCGGTTGTATGCGGCTATTCAGACGAAAGTGTTTACAGGAGAAGTATCAAATATTTTTAAGGAGCTTCATACGGAAGATCTGTTACCAGGAGAAGTATCAAATTATTGAAGGCGCTTTATACGAAAAATAGAAAATGTGATCAGGAGAAGTATCAAATTATTTGAAGGAGCTCTGAAGCCACCTAATCGAGGAAACTTAAGACTTGGTCGCTCTGATATCACATGACTTGCAAGTTAAATCAGAACGACACGTCCACCGGGTGTAGGGAAATAAATATAGGAAGATATTTGAAAGAAAAGTTTTTACGAGCAAGTTTTCACGAAGAAGTGTTTGGGGCAGGTGAAGTAAAATGGAGCTGGTTTGGGGGAAAGATTTTGGATCTTGGCCGCAATCACTTGAGGTTTAGCTGAAAGTTTTGGTGAAATAATTTGTGACATGAAATTAATAGAAATTAAAAAAGAAAATGAACAAAAGCACTTGCTCTCAGAAGTTTCACGTAGAAAATAAATTCTCACTCCACCACTCTCACTTACTCTGCATACCCATTGAAATTATACAGAACATGATGCAGCGATGATAACTATAGATAAGAGGAACCAGCACACTGCACAGAGTTTTAAGAGAAAAACCAAATGAAAGAGAACTTTCAATATAGACACTCACAAATGACGAAATAATAGACAGTGGCCTAGAGTTCAAGATGAGAGGAACCATACCACCAGGCATTTTTCTCGAGAACGGCTGATCGAAGTGTTTTGAATCAAAAAACTCGGTTACGGAATGGACACAAAATTTTTCATTTTTGATATTTTCAAAAGCCCTCATCAGCTCCTCGTTCATATTAGGAGAAGCTCACACACTTTTATCAAGTTTTTTGCAAAAAAGCATCTTCTGAAAGTACGAAAAAAGTTCATATCCTCATAGCAGAGGCAATTGCCAACATTTTTGCTCCCATAGACATTTACCAAAACACCCAGATTTTTTTTTATAGCTATAGGGACTTGGAAGATTTTTGAATCAACCCTTTTGCTTATCCAGTTGAGAATTTCTCACAAATCTTGACAGATTCTGAAAAAATATATCGAAACCTTCTGATCGATGTGCAACATGTTACCTTGAGGAGAAAAAATAAGGTGTATTTTTTCAAATCAAAAATTTTGGGACTTTAATGGCAGAATCGGATCGATTTCATGGTCTGAGACATGGACTGCCCAAAATTTTAATTTAACGAAATGCACCTAATTTTTTCACTTTAAGGTATCAAACTAGTTCACATCAATCAAAATGGTTCCAACCATTTGATCAGAATCTGTTATGTATTTGAAGAATTCTCAACAGGGTGGCCACAAAAGCCAATTCAAATTTTTTCCAAAAATCCGCCATAACTAAAAAAAATTTAGGTTTTTGTTAAATGTCTTTGGGAGCAAAAATGTAGGAAATTGCCTGGACTTCAAGGACACGAGCTTTTCTCATAACTTTAAAAGAGCTTTTTTGAAAAAAACTTGAGATATAGATGTGATTGAGCCTCCCCTTTCAAATATGCCCCAAAATAAAGGGCTAAGTATTGGAAGCTATCGATAATATGATAAATGAAAAATTTAGGGTTGATTCCCTATGCGACTTCCATGTTTCAAAAAATTTCAATCAGCCATTCTCAAGAAAAATGCCTGGTACAGGTGCTCTGGATCACCGTGTATATACAGGGTGTCAATTAAAAAAAGGGGCCAGGCCGAATATCTCGAGAACGGCTCCGGATTCCGAAAAACGCTGAAACACGTGTTAAATTATTTTGAGCAGGACATCTTTTTAGGGGGACGCCGATTTGGGGTCTCTCTCTGGGGGGTCCCCAAGGGGGCTACCACCTCCCTAAATCCAATAATTCAATGGGGCCCCCAATTTTTTTTTATTTAATAATCAAAAATAGGGTAAAATTTTAAGACTTTTGGTACAAGTTAAACGTCGACATCGTTTTTCGTTTTCGATTATATCGAAGGTCCAAGTTCGATTTGGGCCCATTTTCAAGAGGCATTACTTACTCCTCTTTGAAGAGTCGGAATTCACAAATCAAGGACACAAAAATACTCTGAAAAGCAAGCCCTTTTCAGAAAAAAATTCAATTATAACAAACATTTATTCAAATTTTGGTTTTGAAGCTCAAAAAACTTTTAGACGTTTTTTGGGGCCCCCAAAGGGGGGCCATCTGAAAAATTCCCAATTACGACCCCTATTGAGTGATACATCAATCGAAAAGACGTAACAAACTGAGCATTTCGGCGCAAACCGGGGGTGGATATCGTTTTTACATTTGAGATATCGAATGTCAATTTACAGATTGATACTCCGGTTTGCACCGGAATGCTCAGTTTGTTACGCCTTTTCTATTTATGTATCAATCAATAGGGGTTGTACCTCGAAATTTTTCAGGTGGCCCTCCTTGGGGGCCAAAAACGTCTAAAAGTTTTGGGAGCTTCAAAACCACAATTTGACTAAATGTTTGTCATAATTAAATTTTTTTTTTGAAAAGGGCTTACTTATTAGAGTATTTTGTGTCCTTGATTTTTAAATTCCGACTCTTCAAAGAGGAGTAATGATTTTTTGAAAATTAGTCCAAATCGAACTTTGACCTTCGATGTATCAAAAACGAAAACCGATATTGAACTTCGATTCGCACCAAAAGTCTGATAATTTCACCCTCTTTTCGATTAAAAAATAAAATATGGGGGTCCCCGTTTGAAGTATTGAATTTAGGGACGTGGGATCCGCCCTGCGGGCCCCCTGGAGATGGCCCCGAAATCGGAAACCCCCTATAAAGATGTCCCCCTCAAGCATTTGAACACGTGTTTCAGTGTTTTTCAAAATCTGGAGCCGTTCTCGAGATATTTTGGGCCCAGCTCCTTTTTAATTGACACCCTATATGCTATGAAACTTAATGAAAAGCGGTATTACAAGAATAACAACGCAGTCAAAGCAGCTTACACTGATTGACTGCATGTTATCTTTGTATCGCTAGACTGCGATACAAAATCTGCTGGCTGCTTGTTTTTTTTTTTTTTTTTTTTTTTTTTTTTAAAGGGGATTCAGTTTGGCCTGGAGAGGCCTGCTATGAGTGAAACGGTCCCACTGCAAAAGATATGCAAACTCTTGAGGGCGATCGACTATATTTTCCAAGCTGAATCGGTAGAGGGGTCAGGGTCATACAAGCGGGGTTTTGGAGACATCGCCTTTTTGCCCATGTGATGAGTCATGTGTTGCTTATGAGTGAAACGACCTAATTACAAAAGATATGAAAACCCTTGAGGGCGATCGAGGCTGAAGTGTTTTTTTTTTTTTTTTTTTTTTTTTTTTTTTTTTTTTTTTTTTTTTTTTTTTTTTTTTTTTAAAGGGGATTCAGTTTGGCCTGGAGAGGCCTGCTATGAGTGAAACGGTCCCACTGCAAAAGATATGCAAACCCTTGAGGGCGATCGACTCCATTTTCCAAGCTGAATCGGTAGAGGGGTCAGGGTCATACAAGCGGGGTTTTGGAGACATCGCCTTTTTGCCCATGTGATGAGTCATGTGTTGCTATGAATGAAACGACCTATTTACAAAAGATATGAAAACCCTTGAGGACGATCGACTTCATTTTCCAAGCTGAATCGATAGAGGGGTCACAAGCGGGGTTTTGGCGTCATCACCCTTTTGTCCATGTGATGAGTCATGAGTTGCTGATGAGTGAAACGACCTAATCGCAAAAGATATGAAAACCCTTGAGGGCGATCGACTTCATTTTCGAAGCTGAATCGATAGAGGGGTCACAAGCGGGGTTTTGGCGTTATCACCTTTTTGCCCATGTGATGAGTCATGAGTTGCTTATGAGTGAAACGACCTAATCGCAAAAGATATGAAAACCCTTGAGGGCGATCGACTTCATTCTCCAAGCTGAATCGATAGAGGGGTCACAAGCGGGGTTTTGGCGTCATCACCCTAATGCCCATGTGATGAGTCATGAGTTGCTTATGAGTGAAACGACCTAATCGCAAAAGATATGAAAACCCTTGAGGGCGATCGACTCCGTTTTCCAAGCTGAATCGATAGAGGGGTCACAAGCGGGGTTTTGGCGTCATCACCTTCTTGCCCATGTGATGAGTCATGTGTTGCTTTGAGTGAAAGGGCCCCATTGCAAAAGATATTACTTTCATTATTAGACGTTACGTTACGTGTTGTGACCAGGTAGCTCTCAAAGACCTGTCCCTCCCCCCTACTTTTCCTAAAGGATATTTTTCTCATACTAACCTCTTTTCCTGTGCGAGTTGTTTGACTAGAAATTATTTAATAAAAGCAACTGTCATAAGTCTAAATTGCAGTCCAAGGATGGGTTTTTTCTTGGAAACCGGCTAAAATAAAGGCGAAATTGGAGATCGTAACATCTGCAGTTCCTGCACTTTTATATAAAGAAAGGGCTCAAGGGAAGTAAGAAGTAAAACAAAAACAATAAACCAAAACAAAAAACAAAAAAGTTCATCACATTAATTTAGGCCCCCCTACCCCCATTTTGGACTTATGGATCGGCACGGCTAAATTGAAATCAATGTGGGGGGGGGGGGGGAATTACCTTTGTACTCGAATGGGTCAGTTGCAAACTTTTGCTACAACGATAAAGAGTGTTACATCGTATGTAAAATCGCTCGAAAAATCCCTTGGTGGCATCAGAAAGTCATGAAATGCGATAATAAACTCACAAGAGACGTTTAATGAAATCCAAGATGGCGGTAGAATATCGAGCAATCTGTATGCATGCACCTTTAACATCCAAAGATTGCCAACGTTGACAACCTCACAGCTTCAGAGGTTATGTGTTTATTTACGTTGTGATTGGGTGTGATCGATATTGTGAGGTTGGCTATCCTTGGATGTTCGTGGTGCATGCATATAGGTTGCTCAATATTTTACCGCCATCTTGGATTTCATTAAACGTCTATCGTGAGTTTTATACTGCATTTTATGACTTTCTGATGCCATAAATGGTATTTTCACGCGATTTTACATGAGATTGAACACTCTACAGCGCTGTAGCAAAAGTTTGCGACAGACCCATTAAAAATCTAAAAAAAAAAAAAAATCAAGCTTTATTTATCTCGTCAGACATGGATTGGTCCATTCAAATTGCCATACTTGATGACCGGAAAGGTTGTGAGGAAGGAGCAAAGCACAAGCAATCATCTCAAGTACTCTAGAATTGTTCCTTATAGAGATGCGAGAGTTTCGCTGAAAGTTTGTAGAGCGCCAAGTTAAGGGGAACCGACGAGAAGAAAGAGGACTAAGCTTCTTCCGAAAAGCTATTTTTTGGAGGAAAAAGAACAAAACGCTACCGCAATCGTGACATGGAAGACAAAGTGGTGTCGAGAACTTTTTTCTATACCCGCACTCATGTCACTCAAGAGTTCTCCTAGGTTAATCGTGGTTGGTTTCGTTCTCCGGGTGGCACGCATAGCATCAGTTTACACGGTTGCTAAATTTGATAGAAGTGTCTCCTTTTTGGAACTTATTTCACTCTATTTTTATCGGAAAGAAAAATGGTTTGTTCAAATCACGGAAATGAATAATTAAAATGTGGACTAATAATATAAAACCATTATAAATTATTACATATTTCGGATAGTATTATAAATTACAAATTATTATATTATTATATTATTATATCATAGCACTTAATACCCTAAATTTCCGTTCAAGAGTTCGCTTATGGGGAAATTACATTGAACCAGAGTTTGTTTGGAACCAAAGGCCCTCGAACAGCAATCGATACGATATATTGCTCTACTAAAACAGTATATTTGTCTCTGTTTCGACTCCATCAAATATCGATAGCCATGAGGAAAAAATCGGGGCGTTCCCCTATGGCTCTTCACTCTTCAGATTGATCAAGTCGTCATGTCGGCGGCGCGGCGCTATGTCTTAAGTGGGCGTTTCATAATCGTCAGTTCTGACATCTTTCTCATGAGTGTCGGAATCGACATTTTCGCCAATTTTGCATGTACATTCAGCAACAGCGCGTCGACATGATACGCGCGCACGCATCGCATAGTATTTGTGAGAAGAGGGATCAAGGCCTCGCTTCGGTCCTAATTTGTATACTCAACAGCAGCGTCGGGACGTTGACGACGCTCGCTACCACTTTATAGTCTTATCTCTCATGCCACCGTCGCCCGTTGCAGTGTGTCAGTGATTCACGAATCCGCCCTCTCGGCGGCGCATCGCGACGCGTACACACAAAGTGTTGCCGCGTTGAATGAAAAAAAAGAGTAAAGTGTAGGGTATACCCAGAGATTACTAAGCCTAAGAGATATGGCATAACGATTCAAAAGTGTTATTCGACTCCTACGAAGTATGCAATGTGGCGCACGCTGGTGACTGTAAACATTGTTACTACTGTTGTTGTTTGAATGAGATTTGACAGCAACGCCACTAACTAAATTAATAAGATTAATAAAGTGTTTGGGAAGTTTAATGAGCTCTGAGTATATTTTGTACGTGAATCTGAAAATCTAAGTCACTTTAATCATCCCATCAGCCATTAAATGACAAACATTTAGATGCTGTAGAGAATCTAACCCCATTTTCAACAACGTGAATAACAACAATGTTTACGGTCACCAGCGTACTGCACGTTGTATCACGGCCATTGTGCAGGCGTTTTTTACGGAGCCCGGCCAACGGTTTTTTAACACGGCGGAGATAGGAAGTGCTATATCTCTTAGGCTTAGTAATCTCTGGGTATACCCCACGAACACTTTCTCACATCGAAATTGTTCTGGGAGGATCCCCAGGTCCTCCTTTATTACTCTGGGGGGACGCCCAGACCCCCTTTAATATTCTGGGGGAGACCCCCAGCCCCCTTAAGGAGTTAATTTTACAGTAGGCTGGTTGCAGAATGTTTTTTGCAAATTTTCATCAACATTTTCAAACAGCTATATTCGAAACATTCCAAATTTTCCCGCATTATTCACCCATTTTACCATTGGTTTTAATCGAAGCGAAACAAAATACTTTGGCTACATGGTATAAACAAATGCTTTAGAGTTGGGCAAACTCATCAGCTGAGGTAAAAAAATCAATTTATTATAATATTTTAATATGATTTTTTATTTTCTTTTAAATTGGCTTTTTTACCTCAGCTGATGATTTTGCCCAACTCTAAAGCATTTTTTTATTGGTTTTAATGGAAATATTTTATCGTCCATAACTTGCCTACAATTTAAAGTTTCAAAAAAACAAAAAGAAATGTACCTCTGGAGAATAGTAGAAGCAACCTCTCTGCAAATGTTGATGCATGTAGACTATTGGCACGAAAGCTATGCTGGGATACAGACAGACAGACATCTGCGCTATCGCAATACTTAATTTCTGACTTTGTATGTTGTGAGAAAAGTAAAACCGTACATGGCTCATTTGAAGCAATGTAAAATGAATAAATTTTTATCCTTTAATCAGGCAACGTTGCGTTCATAAATTATCCTGAGACTCGATTGACTCAAATCGTACTATTCATACCAAACAACTGCGATCTCACGCATGCGCACACACACTCACCCACACATACACAAACCGTCACGTTTTCGCACGCACTCGCACTGTCCCCCGCACAGTCATATGACTATCACGAAATGATACTAATTGGCGACTATTCACGCAAATATTTTTCATTTTTTTATTTAATGGGTATTACGACTAAACGGAGACAAAATAGTCGCAGGGCTCTATAAAAACATTAGCTTATATGACTGCGCGCGATTATAAAAGACGCTTTCCTTAAGTGATACAAATAATTGATGCATTATTTACTTGCACTGTTTGACAACGTTGTTGGTTCTGGCAGCCTATACATGAAGCGTGAAAATTCACAATTAACTGTGTGAAAGTGTCATCAGATGTTTCAATGTTTGAACAAATTTTCATTTCCTTTATTTAACCAAAAAAACTTAAAGGAATGAAAATTCCCCTAAATATATATCTTTAATGAGATGGATTTTTGAGGTTCGAAACTCAAGCCGGGTGCATTGTCGGTTCACTGAAAAAAATAGATTTGTGAAATCAGTAAAATGAAGCAAAGCCTAATTTTACCAGCCATTTTCAGTAAAATTGACTGCACATATAGCTAATTTTACGTTTTGGATTGTAAATTTTGATTAATTTTACAATTTGGATCATTAAGTTTACCAATCGGATTGTAAATTTAACAATTCAAAGCATTGTAATTTTTGCAAGTCGTATAGCTGTCACGCCAAGACAGCCATGTAATATGCAAAAGTCACAATGATTTGAATTGTAAAATGTACTATTTAGATTGAAAAATTTGCAATCCAAATAGAGAAATTTCTAAAACTTAAGCAAAATTTACAATTCAAATCGTAAAATTAGCCATACGTTTAGTAGGATTTACCGAAAATAACTTATTTTACTGATTTTACAAAACTTAATTGCTTTTTTAGTAATTTCATTTTTTTCAGTGTTTCTTTAGAAAATGTTCAAAAATTGCAAGATCTTCGCAACGTCCGAATCAAGGCACTTATCTGCGTCTTTCTGAATTTACTCACTCGCCCTGAAAATCCCCCTCAATAAATAATGTGGTAAAGGAATAAGGATGCATTAAAACTTTTTGTTACTTATTTATGATTTCTTCCTCTTCTTCTTTTTCTTCTCCTGCTTTATTTTTGTTAGTGCATAGGAAAACTTACATCGGTGGTGTCGCGTGCAATCTGGCAAAATTAGTTGTGTTAAGTCGATTAAACCCTTGAAAAGGGTCGAAACATTTGGGGGTGTTCAGTGCACCCGCACCCCCTTGAATCGATATTCTACACTGGATCAAATGAACGATATGCTGCTTTGCCGGATTGCAAGCAATGCCAATGACTTACATTGGAACTGGTAAGTACGCAGTAGTGCAACATGTAATTTGGCCTGGTCATAGTTTGTCAACTTATTAATCCATATGCAAGATCAAATTAGCGAAAATGTTCACCCAACACCCAACTTTTTATTATGTTCCATGAGTTCAAATCGATTAAGTGTAATGTTGCCAAATTTTACGCTACGCTACAGATTATTACCTCAGGGTGCTCTTTTTATGAGAGCTTGTTATAAGCAGTAAGCACCAAAGCTGCACCTGCAATTATTTATCGAGAGGTGAACTAATACCTCACAATAGCTCAAAATGAGTCATCGGAACAGTAAAAAATGAACGTATTTGCAAATCCGTGTGCTACTGTTCCCGCACTTGTGTATTTAGTTATTCACGGTCAATTCTGACACCCTTTGAATATTTGACCAAGCAATTTAGATTGCTGATTCATTCAGAGAAACAATCACTTTCTTAAAATTTCATGAAAATTGTTCACCGATGACGAACGTAAACCCACATGCGCACGGTTTTAAGCGAGTTGAATGAAGTTTTTACATGGCTTTATCTAACCTTTCTAACGAACTCAAATATTTCGTTCCACGAAAGAAGTTAGTTTCGGGCGCTACTCCTAAATGACGAGAAGAAGCTGCTATTTATTCCTTCCGAACTCTTTAAGACTCCTCTGCGGAAAGTGGTGATGTATTGTGCTCCCATCAGTAATATAATGTATGTCGTTGACCCTCCATTAAAAGAGAGCCAACAGTTTTCAGGGCTCCTCCTCATTCATCAATCATATAGAGCTCCGGCAAACGTTGCCAAATGTATCATTAGCGTCTAGCTTGCAGCGGAAACAATTAATAATTTTCAAGAGCTTAGTCTTGAACTTTTAGGAGAATTTCAATTAATTCATACCATCTAGCTAATCTTGTACTGACCCGTGTTAACCCCATGGTGCATTTTCGCACCAAAATAATTAACTTTTGATCCATAGTGCAGTGGCGGCTCGTGCGATTTGGCAACAGTGTTTTTATCCCATTTAAATACATGGAAAGCAATCGAAACTCGAGGAGGCTGCCAGCCTCCGCTTGAATCGATTTTTTACCTTAGTTTAAGTGGGAAAAATGCATGGTTGCCAAATCTCACGGGCCGCTACTGTCATACTACCTCAAAGTCAAATGATATCATGTTATTTATCTCACAATCAGTGGTGCGTTTTCGCACCATGCCATAGTTCACATATATATAGATAATCGGCAAAAAATCTTTTTTTTTACGTTAAGACCCAAAAGAACAAGTTTGGGGATTAACCAAAAAAGCGCTGGGATAATATGGGGAAACTTAGTCAATGAGCCGTAGGCCTTTCAATCAATGATCATCATCAGTGGCAAAATATATTTAAACCAATAAAAGTCATAAAATAAAAGCTATTAAAATACCGTAACTGAAAAGGAAAATCATGATGCCATAAAGTATATTTAATATTTAATGAGAAAAAACCAAAACAAAAAAAGCAACAGCCAAAAAGTAAGAAAGGAATTAAAGAGTAGAAAAGTAAACCAGCTTTGACGTTCTTAAAGGTCGCGGTGACGCGACGGCTCGTAAAATGTGATATAATTAATTATTAATGTCTCCTCCACATAAAACTGTGGAAAGTCTGCTCTATGGAAGTACTTTTGGAACCTCCCATCCCCCCTCCTTGGAAAATATTTCCTATGGTAGTTCAATTGGAACCCCCTCCTTCCCCTGATTGGATTATTTTGCATATAAAGGTTCGAATGGGATAGGAGAAACAATTAATAAGAATCAATAATCACTCAAAATCCACCACTGGTGCTTGATGAGTGATGAAGAACGTCTCATTAGTGCTTTTAACGGTGGGATGGGGTATGCAATTTCTATTACATTGCAATTGTCTAATCAGTGCATCGAGATGTTCAGCTGTCCGTAAACGGCCATAAAGTATAGAGGCGCGAGCTGGCTTCAACTGGAGCGTTTTGATGGTCGTTGAGCAAAGATTTGCGGCTCGCAAACCGTTGATGATGATCATTTATCCTGGACCATCATCCATCATTCATCACAACGAATAATTCATAACATGTCAAGACAGACACTAAACTGCAAGATCAATTATATTTGATCTGTGAATACATATATGCGAGTGTTG
The DNA here is from genome assembly GCA_011764245.1 of Trialeurodes vaporariorum. Taxonomy (NCBI): domain Eukaryota; kingdom Metazoa; phylum Arthropoda; class Insecta; order Hemiptera; family Aleyrodidae; genus Trialeurodes; species Trialeurodes vaporariorum. The sequence continues at coordinate 9,863,802 of VMOF01000024.1, read as the reverse complement.
GAAACATGGTCTCCCTCTAGCTGTGTTGCAAGATTTCAGGTCAAAAGCCGTATGTCTAACATCGCTTCTAATGGGTCTGCTGCAAACTTTTGCTACAGCGCTATAGAGTGTGCAATCTAATGTAAAATCGCCTGAAAAGTCCAATGATTGCATCAGAAAGTAATGAAATGCAACAATAAACTCACAAAATGCGTTTAATGAAATCCAAGATGGCGGCAAAATATCGAGCAATCTGTATGCATGCACCACGAACATCCAAGGATAGCCAACCTCACAATATCCATCACAACCAATCACAACGTAAATAAACACATAACCTCTACCTGCAGTGAGGTTGTCAAAGTTGGCAATCCTTGGATGATCACGGTGCATACATCTAGATTCCTCGATATTTTGCCGCCATCTTGGATTTCGATAAACGCCTCTTGTGAATTTAATATTGTATTTATTGACTTTATGATGCCACCAATGGACTTTTCAGGCGATTTTACATTGGAGTAAACACTTTTTATCACTGTAGCAAAAGTTTGCGACAGACCCATTGGGAATATACGGTTCAGCCGTACATTTGGCAACACAGAGATTGCATGGGCTAATGAAAGCTAATCGTTAATTACTGTCTCACGTGCAGAGACTTTGAGCATGAGATACATTAAGAGTCCAAGAGCAGAGGAGAACGATAAATGTCACAAAAACCTATATTTCCCTTTTTAAGCTGAAGGAAATAAGTGGAAAATTAAGGTTTAAAGGTTATTCTTCCCCATAATAATCACTGTATTTCCATCAACCAAAAATCGCCGACATTTTTCATGACATCAGAGATGTCAATGTTTTTTGCTGTTTTGTTTAATGATGATCTATGAATTGATTAAATTCTTGATTTTTCGATAGACTTGACGCTTTTTTTGATGATTCCGAGGCACTAAATTGAAAATTGGCGTCTACAGCTATTATATTGCATACATTTCCATGGTTCTCCGCTGTTGCCGAATTTCGTCTGGTGTTCTTTTTGAGCACCAAGCTCTAGATTGTGGTGCCCAGAAACGACACCATGACGACTTAATTGTGATCACAGCGGAAACAGACGAAAATCTGCTACGTGAAGTCGAAGAATCGAAGCATCAAAGAATCATTCTACAATGGTTTTTAGCCGTTCAGTTACAGAAATGAATCAACTACTTCTTTCCCTTGAATAGATTTCGAGGGGTGTTTCCAAAATAATATTTCTAATTTTATCTCCGTCTATTCATATTATGACGGTTCCATGTTCTGGTTTGCCTGATGAGTTACTTTTCTTCTTGGTGGATTTTGTCTTAATCAAAACCAAATAATAATTAGCCTCGTTTATGCGAGCATCTCAACCCGGGTTCTAGAACCCGAGTTCAGCTGAACCCGAGTTGAGATGCTCGCATAAACACTTCGGATCTCGCTGAACTCGGGTTCGACTCGACCCCGATTCAAACCGAGTCGAGTCGGTGAACTCGGGTTGAGATTTCACGCATAAACACCTCGGAGTTCAGAACCCGGTTCACGCGGCATCGATGTCACCAATTCGAGTGAGGTTAAACACGCGTCTTTATGCGGTAGCACTTGTCCGTACCGCACCAAGCATCACTGCCATTTTCGTCAAAAATGTAAAAAAACACAGTGAAGAAGAAGAAAGAAATCCTTGAACTCGAGTTCAAATACGCGAGTGTTTATGCGCTAACCCGAGTTGGACCCAGGTTGAAACTCAACTCGGGTTAACTCAACCCAGGGTTCAGATCTCTCGCATAAACGAGGCTATTAAAAGACAATTGGCACGTCCAATATTTAAGATGGGGGGGCAAAGTGTTCCCCCTCCCCCAATAATTTGATGAAAATGTGAAGAGAAAAAGAGGGAGAAAGAAAAGAAAAGAAGAGAAATGGGGGTTGAGGCGGGAGAACAGGCAATAATAAAGAAAGAGAGGAATGTTTACAGAAACCAAGAAGGAAAGAAATGTCCAGATGTAGCTCTAATTTACCCTTAAACTGCACTTAAAGTAAATCTTAAATGAAAAAGTCCTCTTTTGTCAATGAGATGAAGAAAATATACGTTGATTCCATTAACTTCTGTCGGTGAATGTGTTATTTTGGAAAGATGAAATTGCTTAAAATATCGTCTGAGAGAACCGGATAATTTTAAAAATTTTCCTGGGGAGGACCCCCGGATCCCCCTCCCACTGAGGATGTCCCCCCCATAGCGCATCTACTCTGAATCTGTCCCCTTTCCCCTAATAAACATCTCAAGTTTACAACACTGCGTCAGGCATAATGGAAAATCTGAGCATACATTTTTTATTCAACGGAAATTTCGTTCCTTCCGACGGAAAAAACAATCTCTCGTTGCTACAACAGTAATCACAATTAAAACAAATCATTTGTTGACAACCGCAACGATGAATTAATTAATTTAATTTAATTTGCACGTGCTACCTATAACTATAACTGTGTCAGAAGAGGAATGGGAATAATTAACGTGCAGTTAGATATGTGAGTTGTGAGAGGAACAAAAGGTATATAGATTTAAAAACATCTCCTCTCTTCAAAAAGAATGCGTGAACCACAAAGCTCATATTTTATATTTTCATGACGATTTGTCAGTGGAGTGAAGAATCCACCCCGAGGCAACTGATTCTTCGATGGATTTCGCGAACGTTTTGTGCAATTTATGCCACTATAAGTGTGGAAACAAGTCCAGAGGCCAGAGGAAGGAAAAACATAAGAAGAAGAAGAAAACGCTCCAAGGTCCAACCTCAGCTTCTGAACTCAAACGACTGAGTAATTTGCTCTGAATTAGAATTTAAAGAATTCATCTTCATCCTCAACCAAGCGAAAAAAAAGTCAATTAAAATCAGATTTATCTAAATTATGCTAGCTCTAATTAGTTTTTTTTTTTTTTTTATTTATTTTTTTATTGTTAACTGTCGAGTCGCGTTGCAGGTATATTTTTTTTTCCATAATTGCACCGAATGGAAAAAAAAAATGTGTTGCTGGACGATGATAAAAGGATGTTTTTTTTTTTTTTTTTTTTTTTTTTTTTTTTTTTTTTTTTTTTTTTTTTTTTACGAGCATATAGGTTCCGCAGCAGAAAGCGCATTTATTCTTTTTTTTACGCTTCCAGATGCAAATGCAGGTCACTGACCTTTCATCAACAAAAGCACTCTCATGAACAAGTTCGCAAACAGAAAAATTTATCGCACTCAAAGTCTTGCAATATGCCGTGTACCACCTGCTCCTTTCGATGATGAATTCTGGTTCAATTTAGTCTTCTAAGTTTTAGACGCATCTTTTCCTTCTGAAATAGGTCTTCTTTTTCTCTGAGGAATTCCGCATTTTGAAGCGGAAGGATGCTTGCATCAGTTTGCTAAACAAAGCTTTTAATATTCACACTATACCTCATTTTGTTTTGAAGACTTCCCCCTCCTCCACATGCCACAGCTTGAATTTTTTCGGTTTACGGACATCCCCCCCCAATTCCCCCCAGACACTTCCCCCCGGTCATCCCCCCGTCCTTTCCCCCCCCGGACATTTCCCCGCCGGTCATCCCCCAGTTACTTCCCCCGAGGTTTTTTATAGCTAATCAAATAATCCTTCTACTTTTCCCTCACATTTTTCTCAGGTTTAAGGGGCGTGTTTTTAAAAAAGTTGCATTATTTGTTTTTTGTTTTTTTTTTAAGATTTTTTCATCGATCATATATCATCAGCATTCTTCAAGAAGGGGTATAATCTACTAAACAAAAAAATTTTTTTGTAGATCGACAGACTGAAAGAGAAAACCAAATATTGTATTCATTAGAGGAATCAATATCGTTTTTTACAACCTAAAAAAACTAGGGGGGAAAAAGAATTGCGAACATATAGGAAAAAGAATAAACAGAGTGAATGCAACTTAAAGAATAAAACCATATTATATTCTGGAATCACTTGAAAACTTGTTGAAAGCAACATCAGAATTGAAATTAGGTATCTCAAGTGGCCTTTAAAAGATAATGTAGGCAACTAAGTTTTCTTACACCTTATTCTCTCCGAAATTGCAAACACTTCGGATTGAAGGCTGAATTATGTCTATAGTTGAAAAGATTCGAAATTTGAGGAGTTCTAGGGGGGTCCCCCTAAAATTTCTAAAGGGGGCCCGATTCCCTCCCCTAGCATTTTAAAGGGGTCGGGGGTTTCCCCCAGAAAAAATGGTGTGAGGAATTGTTCGTAGGGTATGCCCTACAGCTTTTTTTTTTTCTTAATGATAATTAATTTTATTTTTTAAATTTTAATTTATAATTATAATTAATTATTTTATAAAATTTTTTACCAGGCCGGAACTGACGGGGGGGATGTCCGGATACCAATTTTTTCGAACGTTAAGGCTTTGTATTCTGATAGTGAGACAGTTTTTTTTTTTTTTTTAGTCCGAGTGACAATCAAAATAAATATTACTCTTTTCTCTTCGCTCATTTGAACGCATGAGTTAAATTTTGTTTGTTTGCTCGTTCTTTCGTTCGTTCGTTTGTGTTTTTCAAGTAAAATTGAAACACGGCTCTAAGATCCCTTCTACGTGGAGCATGAAGTACAACATTGTCCTTTATAGTCGGGTTCTCGTAATGAAAATCGTGAATGGAACATCAACTTCTCCTGGTTCTGCAGTGAAGATAAACTCTTCCTCAGAAGTTTTACAAAGTATTTTCCATTTTTCCTCAAATAATTTTCACCGGGAATCTTTGCATCTTTTTGTGTTATCCTCAGAGCAGAGAAAATAATGATGGGCGTGTCTATTAAATTATTACGAAACACTCTGTGGCGTGACGTTTTTACTAGCCGCCAATCAGTGGCGTAGATTGAAATTTTGGGAACGTTGTAATGTATCCATTAAAACCCATGTAAGATATCGAATGCGAAGGTGTTCACCGAACACCCAAACGTTCGATGTTTTTAATGGATTTAAATGGACTCGTTACAACGTTGCCAAATTGCACGCTACGCCACTGCCGCCAATCTACCGCTTACCGGTCGGGGGCACGCATACGTCTTAGAAAAATTTTTGGTCCATCCCCAAACATTTCATAAACATTAAAAACAAAGTAAATTAATATAGATAAATGTTTACTTCCATAACATATTAATTATTATGAAACTAAAGTTAGTCAGATGAGTTGAATGTTGATGCGGAAATGAAAGGTATATACTTTTGTTCGACTTAGTCTGAAGCCTATTTGTGTGTGGAGGAGGAAGCCCAACCAAAACAGTCATCTGAGTTCAAGTTTTTTCAAAAGATTATGATGGTCAGTACAAAGCTCATGTAAATGGTACCAATAAGAGAAATTTTAAGTTTTGGTTCATATGTATAGCTCTTTATACCTTATTTTTGGATTTGGGTTGGTTTGGGTTTTGGGTTGTTGAATTTTTCTTTGGTTTGCGCTTGTAGCTAGGGGCATAAACTGTCACGAATCCGCAATTCAACGGGACAGATCAATAACTCAAAATTAAAACTAGTGAAACTGAAGAACTAAAAGCTCACTTATTCTTGCTAAATTTCTAATAAAATTTATTTTGCTTCAAGTTAGGAAAATTCATTCGGCTTAACTCAAAACTAGGAATTTTATATTTTTTCCCAAAAATTCCCCCGTCCTTTTTAGAAAAAAATAAACAAAAACACGTACAAACAAACAAAAAACAAAAAAAAAACATTGACGTATTTTTCCATCTACTCCTATAAGACGGCCTTGATGTTTGCAATGGAAAACAGTTTGTAGTTTATTTTTCATAGCAATCAGTTCAAACATATGAAAAAATAATCAACATTATTTTTAAAATAGTCCTGTATTTTTTAGTTTTACGGCTGTATGAGCATAACCCATGTAGCGTTGCATCGGGTCCATTTGAAGTCACAATAAATATCGAAAATTGAGTGTGCAAGGAACTTCCACAAATTCAACATTTTACGTGCATTTAAATGAACAAAATGCAACGTACGTTGCCAGATTGGACATTTCGCTATTGATTATCTTATCTCTCTTTCAAATTATACATCTTTGACAGAGCTGCCGATTTGCGTAGATTAAATGACATTTTGAAATTCACCGAAGATTCCACCGGTTGAGAAAAGATTACATAGTTCAGTTCAATGTATGACTGTAATGCACGAAAATACTCTGATCTGTAATCTTTTCTCAATCGGTAGAAACGCCGTTAATTAATTAAAATATACCGGTTGAGAAAAGATAAAAGACGCTAGTATGTTCGTGCATTACAGTCATACACTGAACTAAACTCTGTAATCTTTTCTCAACCGGTGGAATCTTCGGTGAATTTCAAAATGCCATTAAATCTACGCAAATCGGCAGCTCTGGCACGTACCCTCTTCTCGCAAAGAAATACACATGAGCAGATTCAGCACGGTGCGATCTCTTCATTCTTAGATCCGGCACTGTAAAGTTACCTGCTACAGGCATATAAATTGAATAACAAGTAAAATAAATAGACACTGTAAAGTAAATTCATAAAAATCATTAACGCGCGAGCCCGATTTTCGTTGGCAAATGATTTAAGTCGTGCCTTTTATAATACCACTTTATTGACTGCGGTTCAATCCACAACTACAGACTGGAGTATTCTACCGTGCGGTTGTCGATTTTCGTGTTAAAGCAATGGCGGTTTATGAATTACGATGTCACGTTTTTTCCACCGTATAAACTGATGAAAAAAAAATCGAACCTCCAAGAAATCGGTAATCGACTGTTCTCGATTTTTCTGTCTCCGGAGCAACCTTTACGTACCGAGCGACTGGACAATGGTTTTCGAAAAAGATCCACCCTGAATCGATCTCTCACCCAATCGTGTCACTTGTTTTCAGTTTTATCGATATGTTTAACTATGAAGTTCCCGATCAGCTCCCAGCAGAGCTGCCGATTTGCGTAGAATTAATGGCATTTTGAAATTCACCGATGATTCCACCGGTTGAGCAAAGATTACAGAGTTTAGTTCAGTGTATGACTGTAACGCACAAAAATACTAGCGACTTGTATCTTTTTTCAACCGGTATATTTTAATGAATTAACGGCGTTTCCACCGATCCAGAAAAGATTACAGATCAGAGTATTTCTGTTCATTACAGTCAATTTCTGAATTGAACTGTGTAATCCTTCTCAACTGGTGGAATCATCGGCGAATTTAAAAAAAGTCATTAAATCTACGCAAATCGGCAGCTCTGGCTCCCAGGCTAGTTTAAAAGAACGCCATTCTTCCGTCACATGCATGGGGAACGTAGTTAAATGTTCGTGCTCGCGGGAGCTGGAATTGCCTATACGACAAATTGAAGGCGCCAGACGAAATCATATCTTGTGAGTGTATTCAGCGATAATCGCGTTTAAATCCGGAATGAAGACTTTACAATTTTAAATAGACCAGAGGAGAAAAACGAGTAACTCGGGCTTGGCCCATAATGGGCCAAGGGCCGGGTTCATTAATGAAAGGGGGGGGGGGGGGTGAAAGGATCTTTTGATAAAATTGGCCTTCAATTTAGATTGAAAATGAAAAACAATTGATGTCTGAACTATATGCACGAAAAAGTACTTAAAATCGTTTCACGACGACTATACAGGGTGTTGATTAAAATATGTACCTTCTCGAATTTCTCGCGAACGGCTTCGAATTTCGTAAGCGACGAAACAGGCTAGGGCCAGAGGGGGCCACGACCCCCAAAACCCCTACTTCAAAAGGGGATCCCCAATTTTTATATCATATTTGGAAAGAAAATAAAATTCCAAGACTTTTGGTGCAAGCCGGAAGTCGATATCGTTTTTCGTTTTTGATATATCGAAGGTCAAAGTACGATATGGACCCATCTTCAAAAATCCGTAACTCCCCTTTGAATGGACCGAATTGTAAAATCTTTGGTTCTAAATTGCTCTACAAAGCAAGGTCTTTTAAAAAAAACCACGCAATTTCCACAAAAATTATTTTAAGGGGGTTTTTCCCCTAAAGTTTTTAAAATTTTTTAAAAAATTTTAAAGGGTGAATAGGGATTAATTTCAAAAACGCAAACGAGTCCTATTAGTAAAGGAACCCTTTTCTTGTGGTCCGATTTTCGCCCTCGGGGGGGGGGAAGGCCTTTCCAAAATTGAAAAAAATAAAACGAGTGTTTGGATAATCGGTAAAAAGACTTACAAAAAACAGGGCAAACCGGGTTGATATCCGTTCCCTTTAATGAAGGTAAAGTTTGAATAAAATGTTATTAAAGAAAAGAAAACATTGATTCCGGTTTGCAAAAAAAGTCTTAAATTTTTTTCTTTCAAATATAATAAAAATTTGGGGGACCCCTTTGAGGTTGGGGGTTTTTCGGGCGGGGCGGTTTAGGGTAGAGGGGGCACACACCTATTTTTTCAAGGTTTTTTTTCTTTTTTCAAATTTTTTAAAAGATAATGGTCGTTTGATTAAAAATGTTTGGGGATTTCAAAAAATTGGGGGGGGAAAAAGGAAAAAGGGTTTTAAAAACCCTTTACAAAAAAAGGTCTTAACGTTTTCATTTTTAATTTTTTTTTTAATTAAAATTTGGTTTAAGGCTTAAAAAAAGTTTTTTTGGGGTTTTGTCGGAAACTTTTTGTTTATTTTTTTTTTTTTTAGGGGGGGGGGGTTTGTTATTCTAGATATGTCGCGGGAGCTTTGTGTACGAAAAGTTAAAAACTTTTTAAATTAAATCTGGGTAGGTCAAATTTTCGACAATTTGGGGGGAACCCCCAAACCCCCGAACCCCCCCTACGGGGGCACCCCCCGACCCCCCAAATAATAATTTTTAGTAGGGAGGTCTTTGGCCCCCCGGGGGCCCCCAGAGGGGACACAGAATCGGCGCCCCCCAAAAAGATGCCCCCCTCGAAAATATTTTAGACGTTTTCCCGGCGTTTACGAATTCGAAGCGTTCGCGAGAAATTCGAGATGGTACATTTTTTAATCAACCCCCTGTATTAACGTAAAATATGACTTAATAATTACGATTCCCATTAGGCAACCTATTTTTTTATTTCTATTCAATAAATTAAGATTTTTATTTTTATTTTTTTTTTTTTTTTATTTTTTTTTTTTTTTGCGTTTTATCGTACCAAACCTTTCATTCTGCAGATCGGGCAACAGTTTGCATAATTCACGGAAGGGCTATTCTCATAGGGTCAACAAACTATGTAATCTTTGGAGTAAACTTGCAGGTGGAAGTGCTCTTTTTCCTTCAGAAATTTTTTGAAATAGATTTTAACAATTAATCTGAATCAGTACATCTGGCATCGGGAGTTTTTGTCTTTACACATTCGCACGCGACAGCTAGCGAGTTACGAAATAGGACGCAGGGAAACGGGCGGGCGCGAGCGGTGAGGCCGGCACCGCGCGCTGCTTGTAGTAGTATAGCTTTACACTCGCGTGATACTCAAGCAAGTCGTGCTTCTTTATTTATTTCTCTTGAACTTGATCTTGTCTTCTCTTGTGTCCTCATAGTGTCCATGAGGGAACCAAGTCTCCTCAGTTTTACCCCAGAGCCCAGATAAAGTGCCCTTTAATGACAATGTATGTTAACTATAGGTATAATCTAATCGGGGGGGGGAGCAGTGGCGGTCCGGGGGGGGGGGGGGCTTTGGGGGCTCACGCCCCCCCACTTTTTGGGAAGGGGGCTTGAAAAAAGCGAAAAAAAGAAGGGAAGGAAAAAAAAGAAAAAAAAAAAAAGAGAAAAGAGAAAGAGAAGAGAAGAAAGGAAAACGAATAAAAAAAGGGGGGAAAACATATTTTCTTCATCCCCTTTTTCCCTTTTTCTCGTTGCCGTAGTCACGAAGTATTAAACATTTCCAATCATTTGGCTGTAACCTTTTTAAATCGCATATATTCCAAATTTTCAGTGTAAAAATTATTAATATTTTCGTATTTTTTTAAAAACGGCATTTAAACTGTTTTAAAGGGATTCATTTAAATTTTCTTAAAAAAAAAAAAAAAAAAAAAAAAAAAAAAAAAAAAAAAAAATGCAGTATTTTCGGTCAAGGGGGAGCCCCATTTTTTGACCCAAGTGCCACTTGGGAAAGGGGAGGGGTGGCTTTTAATTAAACCCACTCAATTTTCTTTTAAAAAAAAAAAAAAAAAAAAAAAAAATCAGACTTGGGTACTTTGGACTTACAGAACGAAACAATTTATGTTTACTTCTTTTTATTTAAAGGCAAATAAGCTGATAAATCTAGTGATTTATACATGGATTAGGATTTCCTTTACTGTTCCCCGGGTTTTTATTGATTAAATCCTTTTTTGGGGTGACGAAACATTGTTCGTTGAAACACACTGATAGTTTTAAACAAAACTTTGATTAAAAACTATAGTCTATTTTAAACCCTTTTAAAGCCAAAGTTCCAAATTGAAACTACTTTTCGTTCGTTTCCAAAACTAAAAATTGAAAACTGAAATAATTCGATACTTCTCGACAGATTTCAAGAAAGTTAATCCTGGGGATATTTTTTCTTTAAAATGCGACGAATCTAATGTTAGTTTTTGAAAATTATAAAATTAAATAAATTTGTTACAGTTTCTAAAAATTTAAAGTTTTCACTGAAATTTGCTACTTTTTTTGGACAATGTTAAAAAAAAATAGTAGGATTTTTGAGATTTAAAAAAAATAGGTAAACAATATATTGGAATTTTCAAAAATAATATAAATTAATTTTTTTTGAAAATTTTAATACGCCCAAAATCTATAAGAAAAGAATAAAACAAAAAGGGATTTTAAAACTGAAAAGCTTTATAGTTTCAAATTCATAAAATGGTGGATATACCGCGAACTTAAAAAAAAGAATAAAAAAGAAAAAGACAGATGATGGTGTATTTGTACGTTTAATTGATTCTGTGACCGCTGTCGCGTCGCGTCGTGCGAAAGGATTTCCATTAGTCCGTCCCTTGAAAATCATGACTAAAAGCTTACAATTAAACACCGAAATTCAAAGCTTACTAACATCCTCCAGATAATACTAATTTTTTTCAAAACAACCACCCATCCACCCCTGGGGCCAACCGGAACTTTCCACTCCTCACCCAAATGATGAGTAAAAAGGGACAAAGGAATTTTTCCCCGTCCATCCTTTCTAACAACCTTTAAAAAAAAAAGATAAAAAAACCGGGCCATAGCGCAAAAATCCCCCACCCTCCCCTTTAATATCCAAATAAACCACGAATTTGGTTGAAAAATTTTCAAGACCCAATTTAGATCGTGTAATAGGGTTAAAATGGGCTGGCAACTTTTATAAAAATTAAAAAATTAAATAAAATTAAAATATTTATAAAATATAAAATAATAATAAATCCCAAGAGGTTTTAAAACCAAAGGGGATAAATATGAAAATTTGATCATGCACCCCGAATTAAGGATAGGAACCTAAATATGAGCATAAATCAAAGTAAAAAAACCATAAACCTCACCTCTATGAGGTTTCAAATTGCGGCCATCCTTGGATGTTCGTGGTGCATGCATACAAATTGCTCGATATTTCTTTTCCGCCATCTTGGATTTCATCAAGCGCCTCTTGTGAATTTATTATTGCATTTTATGACTTTCTGATGTCACCAATGGTTTTCAGGCGATTTTACATAGGATTAAACACTCTTAATCGCTGTATCAAAGGTTTGCAACAGACCCATTAAATTTCCAAGCTAATCTTCAAGACTGAAAGACTCAGTTCAAAACTAATGAAGAAAATATAAAGGCCAATATAGTCGCTCCGAAAATTAGCTCGCCATATTTTTGACGCATTTATACGTCAGTTTTGAACCACGGTGACATCATCAATTCAGTAAAATGTGAGCCAATTATCCGTTTTAATTTCCAGCGATTCAAAAAAATTTTAATAGACGGTTTTAGTGCAAAGTAACGGTTAGCCCACAAAACCACAACAATGCGCTCATCGATTTCTATCGGTTGGGATAAAACCCGCGTAGCGTTCCAAACTATCTCACCACTCTCCGGACCCCCATGTATATCCCTCTCTTTTATTCCGAAATTTGTATACAGGGCCTTGTTTTACGACATATTATTATCAAAATCGCATTAATGCCTCGAGGAATTCATTTCTGCCATAAAATTTTACAAAAAAAGTCTCTATAAACGATTTTTGAAATTAGAGTGAGATGGCAGTACATGGGAGTCACGTGAGAGCGGGGAGACAGACCGGTTTTGTTTGGAACGCTCATCACCGGCAGTCGGCATTACGAAAACCCTCTATTGCCATGAAACTCCTTCTACCGAGATTTTTGTCGAGCAAAACATGCCGAAGAAAAATAACGTTCTGGACCTGACGTATATTTTCCCCAGATTTCAAAAGCCGCACCGTAATCCTGAAAAAAAAAAGATGTAAAGGGGGATATGCCGCAATTTAAGTTTTAAAACACCGTGTGGAAAGATGTCGCTTAAACTTCCGCTGCCTATTAACTTAAAGATTCAAACCCCGGTCACTCAGTCATCCACGTCCATACGGTGTTCATCGGACGTGCCAGGGCTTTCTTGCCAGATTTGGTGCGAATGATTTCCTCTCAGCCGTTCGTCTGTAAAAAAAATTTTTCAATAATATTTAACGATCTGATATAAAGTAACGTTCGATTTTAATACCGTTTAATGGTCGATGTTATCATTGTCTGATATCAATAATAATGAATCAATTTTGTAAATAATTGATCCTCCTTCTCAAGCTATTTTGGGAAACATTATTTCGTCCATTTTAAACCCCTGTAAAAAAGGCGAAGGGGTTCATCAAATACTCAAAAGTTCGATATTTTTCACGGGTTTAAATGGACGAACAGCAACGTTTCCGCATTGCACGCTACGCCTCTGTTCCCCAGGGCTGCCGTTTTGCGTATAATCAATGCTATTTTTTTATTCACCGATGATTCCACCCGGGTTTAGAAAAGATTACACATTCAGTTCAATGATGACTGTAATGCACGAAAATTCTCTGATCTGTAATCTTTCCTTAATCGGTGGAACTCCGTTGATTAATTTAAAAAATCCGCAAGTTTTTTAAAGTCATCGGCGACTCCACCCGGGTTTAGAAAAATTACAGATGCGAGTTTTTAGTTTATTACAGTCAGCCTGAACTGAACTGTGTAATCTTTTCTCAAACCGGGGAATCATCGGTGAATTGAAAAATAGCATTGATTTTACGCAAAACGGCAGCCCTGTAGTAGGAAGATGTTGCGGAACTGAAATCCACCCCTACTAAAAATGACCAGTTAAGATCAATTGACATAGCCTGACCTCAGTTTGATGTCAACTAATGTCAACTGGTCATTTTCAGTAAGGACTGGAGTCACAAATCACTAAAATACCTACAATACCGAAATTAGTACTTATCTGAAAAGTACGGATGCTGCCTACCAACCGAGAGTCTAAACCATCATAGAGAATGCTTTTCAGTCACTAGATGAGGCATAAGTCAAAAACAAAAGCCATACACACCGCAGCCAAAAAAGAGCAAATGTCCAAAAATACCCTATCTGGCTGTACTGACAATAAACCGGAAAAATACACTTTAAGTGCTAGGAGTTTTCGTGGACTCTTAGCCGGAAAAAACGGAAATTTGTGATCCTAGAGAATATTTCATCAGTCACACGTTGGAAAACGAGCATCATTCTTCTTGCATAAGGGTAGTCAAAAACAGGGACTCGAAACCAAACCCACGGTTAAAATCGAATTTGGTCTTTCTTGCGCGCGCGGGCAGAAAATTGTGAAAAATATTTTTTAGATCTTTTCTTTATAGTTCCAGAAATTGCTTTCAAGTCTTTTGTGCTTCCGAAATTGAATTCATAAATTACAATTTGAATATTGCAATAGGAGCTCTTCCATTTTTAGGGCTGGATTAACCATAAGGCTGACTAGGCTGCAGCCTAGAGCGCAAGATTTTTAGGGGCTCAACATTTTAAGGGAACCGTATTATTGAAGCGAAAAAAAACCCACCATTACACGGAAAAGGCCTCAGAAATTGTGGAGAAGCAGGAAAAAAAAAAAAAAAAAAAAAAAAAAAAAAAAAAAAGAAAAAAAAAGGTTTTTTTTTTTTTTTTTTGTTGAAGCCCCTCACTTTTGAACCCACGGACAGCCCGGGGGGGCAAGTAAACATTTCGCCTTGGCGCTAGGAAGGGTTAACCCAACTCTGTCCATTTTGGAAGTTGACGGCCCGCGGCGTAGAGCTCCGATTGCAATAACTTAAGGTGTAATTTATTAAATCAATCTTCGACCGTTTACAAGGACACCTGAAATCAGTTTTGAAGCGATGAATTACAGTCTTACAAGGTATTTTTTTGGCTCCCTGCCGCGGAAGACGCAAAATTCGATTTTAAAACGCCGCAAAATTTTGCTTTTTGAGTTTTCTTGACGCTTTGTCTCTTTTCATTATGACGATCTATGAGCCAAGATTTGTTGAATCTCGTGCAAGGTGTGGCAACATCCATGAAACAACAATAGTGAAACCATTACTAAGATGCCAACATGAAGTTATGATAGCTCGATCGATGATATCACTGCGATGTGCTATCAAATAATGCGCGCGCGATTACTCACGATACTAATATTTACTCACGCACTCACAGAAAGTTTTCAAATGCCAAAGTTCCTCATTCTCTCTCTTGCAATTAGAGAGGAATGGTTGTGAACGGTTTAGAGAAAGGGAAAGTATAGAGAGTTGTTTGGCAAAACTCTTAGGGCCTCAGGAATCCCATCAAAATTTGCAGGAAATTATGACTTCTGATGTGTGCCAGTATACAGCCGTAGGATTAACTGCGGTAAGTATATATGCTTTTACTCTTGGGGCCGAATTTTTAAACATCGATCTCTTAACTTTTCCTCAAAACTTCCTCGACTTGAAACTTAAATACATGGAGGATGAATAGAGCTGGACGAGCTGGGCGAGGCCAAATTGAAGGAAGATTTAGGAAGGATATACGGTTAGTGAGAATTTGTCAAGTATTTTTGACCTCGAGTTGTCCCTGGAATATCGATTTTTTAATTTAGGTAATTGACAATCGTATCGAGATAGTACTTACATCAACAAAAGTAATTAACGTCCATAGGGAATTCATACTTACTCTGAATTCCAGATTTTAACCCTAGAATCCTCTGAAATATCGATTGATTAATTTAAGATAAACGCATTGAGGGATTCCAAGAGAGCAGTTTAAAGACCAGTGGGGTGGGTAAAATTATCTAAGGGGTCAGTCAACGAAAGTTCCACGTGGAGGATTACTATTCACTCCGAATTCCAGGTTTTGACCCTCAATATATTCTGTTTCGTTTCAATATATTTGTGATAAAAGTATTAAAGGAAAGGGTTTGAGAGGGATAGTTTAACATCCTGTCAGGGGTGGGCAATATTATGTTGGGGTCCAAGGTAGATTTAACAGGTATGGACAATGGGCGGAGTTTTGAGAGTGTGTGAGTGCGCTGTGAGCATAAGTGATTTTTGATGACGTAGGAATCGACATAGCGTCGCCAGCCAATAGAATTCCTCGCCTTAAGCGTCGCCAGCCAATAGAATCCCTCGCCTCATTCACAGCGCGCTGTTTAAATTGATCCAAAAATAATCAACGGTGGAAAATATATACATTTTCCAAAAATGAAAAACGTTGACATGATATTTTTCCCAGGAATTTGCAAATAAAACGACCTACGGTGATGAAATGAGAATGGAAACAAACGATTTTTATGAAACTAGAGGCCGGTGGCCGCTTCGCGGCCAAGCGTTCCGTTTCGCGTCTTGCGCGTGATTTTGTTTATTCGAGCTAAGACTTTGACTTGATATCCACTCCCTAACTCCGTTTGCTATTCGCCCATCTAATCCTGCCCCAAAAGGACGAAATCTAAAAACTTACTCTATTATTCCTGCAATACTAAAGTGGTATTTTTCATGTACACCAAATGTTTAGAAAACAGGAGTCATCTTTTGGAAAGGGGGCATAAATAGCAAAACCCCCCCGTCCCCCCACCCCCTTGCATGAAACTTAACCATTTAGGGGTGGTCGTTCTCAAGAGGGCCCGATCCAAAACCGTCAATTTTTTTTGGCGCTCATGGAGCCGCCGAAACCCTTAGAATCGGCGCTTTTGGATGCACCGTATTAGCGCATGTGGATTATACGATTTAAAAACAGTACAGAAAAAAGAAGGGAAGGAGAGAAAGAGATAGCTAGAGTAAAAAAACCATGCTTTCACAATAAAATCAGAAGTTCGGGGTAAGCAAACAAATACGCATGACCGAGATTGCACACCTACGATAACCTTTCGTTGAACTGACATGACAATAAGACATTGCGTTTTAGTAGGTAAATCAAAAATCTGTATAAAAGTGGAAAAGAAACTTTGCGCGGGAAAAGTATGCCTTTTTCAAACACCCCTTTAATAACGACAGTAATTTTTTAAAAATAGGTTGGCTCGGAAATTCAAGCAAATTTCATTTAACTTTTTAAATTTTTTAAGCTTTTTGGACGTGAGGTCATTTACAACCCCTATTTTTTGGGGGTCATTCTTTCAGCGCATTTTGAAAATTTGATGCTCAATGCTCAAAAGATGTCTCTCCATAAGTTTTTTGAAATTAGAGTGAGATAGCAGTACATGCGGGGGTTACGTGAGACCAAGAGAGACAGTTTGTCTTTCTTTGGAACGCTCATCACCAAGTCAGCACTAAATCAGTCTATTTCAAAAAAAGAAAAAAAAACCCCTTTCATTTAATTTGACTCATTTTGACTCCACAGTTTAAAAAAATAACAGGTGTATACAATCAAATGAATCGTTAAAAACTAAAAAAATACCAAGAAATCTAACGTTTTTTTTTTTTTTTTTTTTTTTTTTTTTTTTTTTAAATTTAAAAAAAACAGCCCTTAAAAAAACATCATAACCTCACCGAGATGCGAACTAATACGAAACAGCTCAAATCGCCAACTTTGAAAGAGGATGTGAAACCCAATTTCTGGGTCCGTTGGCCCCGTTGGTAGTATTCTTAGATAAATCACTTATACATTCAAAGTAAACAAACATTTTCAACAGGAAACCAATTATTTTCATTACTCAGTAATATTCGAGAGTATTATTGATAAGAGAAGAATAACCATCGTCTCAACTCATCATCACTAAAAATTTTGGGTTTCTTTAAAAATTCTCGAAACCTAGCCCGAATTTGCTGGGTTACAATCGAGATATAATTCAACGCACCGATCTCAACAAAGTCATCTCTAGTGATTGTACTATTCTATAAATCTGCGTTTAATACATATGATAAGTATCGAAGCTCTACTTCGCGAAGTTATACAGCAACCTCGTCGAGCCATCAATCAATGACTGTACAGTGCTGCCAGATTTGACATAAAATATACACATTTTACATGAAGTCTCAAGTGCATGAATATTTTACAACACATCTAGCAGCACGTGACTGTCCCATTTTTTACATCTACGTAAAATCATGTGGTAAAAAGTCGAAGCTATACATCGATATCATACGAAGTGACTTCATTGAAGTCGCTATTAAAATGCTTCTATACCCGAATGTGTCCTTCCCAACGACCTCTATATTAGACCGGAGAACGAATACGAACCAGCGTAACCCGCAAGAAAGAAAGTTAGGCTAGAATAGAGGTGCTTGGCCGGATAGGAGCACCTCTTTTTTACACGTATTTTATGAAGATGTTCTCTTCCGTTTTTCGCTTCTAAAACTCCTAATTTTACACGGTTTTTGCTTTTCTTGGTTTAATAGAAGGAGGATATCTTGGGCTTTGACCTCCGCCCTCCCGGGGTCCGGTAACGTTTTTTCGAAAATATATGGAAAATATAAGTCGTTGAAGTGGACACCCGTTGGAATGCTCTGAAGACCTTGCAAATCACGTTCGCCTGTTTACGACGATTCAATCTGTCTACTAATGGGCTTTTAGTCATTTTTTGAGTCTACTCCTTCACTCTCAGCCCTTTTAGTGCTAGATTCTTCAAAATCCAAAAAGTTTTAGTGGCTGAGGAGGTAATTTTTCTATACCGTGTAGTGTGGGGACGGTAAACCCTCCTGTTTTAGAGTTCGTAGTTACTTAACTTGAGTACGTAATTTCTGTATTTCCTTCTGGATGTTTTTTCATTCCTAATATTGTTTTTTCAATCTGCGCCATCATCAGTGTCTATTAAATACTGTGATTGTGGTGAAACCCGCCCGCCGTTAATTCAAGATGTCGGATCGAGCCGACCACTGAAAGGGTTCTGGTTAGTCATGATCAATTTTGTGAAGTACTCATCATGTCAGGAGTGTTTCCCTCTTTTTCCCTTTGTTTAGTCGCAGCAAAATTTCAGCCTTGAATCAGGATTCATCGTAAAATTCCTCTCTTTGAACCATCTGTGGTTTTTGCGCATTCTTCGGAAACTTAAAGGTGAGCTTGGAAGGGTAGGCAGAGAAAATGGCCTATAAGATTTGTGTCAAGATTTCTAGAAACAGCACCTAGAGGCTCATTCAGTTAAGTTCATGAAGTCGTATCGGAAAGTATTAGATGGCAGTTATATGAGGGGCCATGTTTCTTCATCACACATTTTAGCATTTTTAGCTGCTGTGACTCGAAGTCGCTTATGGGAACACTTTGGGAAACGGACCGAACCGCCATAAGACGCAATGAGTGCGAGAGAGAAACCTTGAAACGCGAGAGGTCTCTCTCTCGCACTCGCAGTCGCTTACGGGAACACTGTGGGAAACGGACCGAACCGCCATAAGACGTAATGAGTGCGAGAGAGATACCTTGAAACGCGAGAGGTCTCTCTCTCGCACTCGCAGCTGCTTACGGGAACACTTTGAAAAACGGACCGAACCACCATAAGACGCAATGAGTGCGAGAGAGAAACCTTAAAACGCGAGAGGTCTCTCTCTCACACTCGCAGTCGCTTACGGGAATGATTTGGGAAACGGACCGAACCGCCATAAGACGCAATGAGTGCGAGAGAGAAACGCGAGAGGTCTCTCTCTCACACTCGCAGTCACTTACGGGAATGATTTGGGAAACAGACCGAACCGCCATAAGACGCAATGAGTGCGAGAGAGAAACGCGAGAGGTCTCTCTCTCGCACTCGCAGTCGCGTACGGGAATGATTTGGGAAATGGACGGAACCGCCAAAGGACGCAATGTGTGCGAGTGAGAAACCTTAAAACGCGAGAGGTCTCTCTCTCGCACTCGCAGTCGCTTACGGGAACACTTTGGGAAACGGACCGAACCACCATAAGACGCAATGAGTGCGAGAGAGAAACCTTGACACGCGAAAGGTCTCTCTTTCGCACTCGCAGTCGCTCACGGGAATAATTTGGGAAACGGACCGAACCGCCATAAGACGCAATGAGTGCGAGAAAGAAACCTTGAAACGCGAGAGGTCTCTCTCTCGCACTCGCAATTGCTCACGGGAACATTTTGGGAAACGGACCGAACCACCATAAGACGCAATGAGTGCGAGAGAGAAACCTTGAAACGCGAGAGGTCACTCTCTCGCACTCGCTGTCGCTTACGGGAACACTTTGGGAAACGGACCGAACCGCCAAAAGACGCATTGAGTGCGAGAGAGAAACCTTGAAACGCGAGAGGTCTCTCTCTCGCACTCGCAGACGGTCACGGGAATATTATGGGAAACGGACCGAACCGACATAAGACGCAATGAGTGCGAGAGAGAAACCTTGAAACGCGAGAGGTCTCTCTCTCGCACGCGCAGTAGCTTACGGGAATATTTTGGAAAACGGACAGAACCGCCATAAGACGCAATGAGTGCGAGAGAGAAACCTTGAAACGCGAGGGGTCTCTCTCTCGCACTCGCAGTTGCTTACGGGAACACTTTGGGAAACGGACCGAACCGCCATAAGACGCAATGAGTGCGAGAGAGAAACCTTGAAACGCGAGAGGTCTCTCTCTCGCACTCGCAGTCGCTTACGGGAACACTTTGGGAAACGGATTGAACCGCCATAAGACGCAATGATAGCGAGAGAGAAACCTTGAAACTTGAGAGGTCCCTCTCTCGCACTCGCAGTTGCTTACGGGAACACTTTGGGAAACGGATCGAACCACCATAAGACGCAATGAGTGCGAGAGAGAAACCTTGAAACGCGAGAGGTCTCTCTCTCGCACTCGCAATCGCTTACGGGAACCCTTGGGAAACGGACATAACCGCCATAAGACGCAATGAGTGTGGGAGAGAAACCTCGAAACGCGAGAGGTCTCTCTCTCGCACTCGCAATCGCTTACGGGAACACTTTGGGAAACGGACCGAACCGCCATAAGACGCAATGAGTGCGAGAGAGAAACCTTGAAACGAGAGAGGTCTCTCTCTCGCACTCGCAGTTGCTTATGGGAACACTTTGGGAAACGGACCGAACCACCATAAGACGCAATGAGTGCGAGAGAGAAACCTTGAAACGCGAGAGGTCTCTCTCTCGCACTCGCAGTCGCTTACGGGAACACTTTGGGAAACGGACCGAACCGCCATAAGACGTAATGAGTGCGAGAGAGAAACGTTGAAACGAGAGAGGTCTCTCTCTCGCACTCGCAGTCGCTTACGGGAACACTTTGGAAAACGTACCGAACCACCATAAGACGCAATGAGTGCGAGAGAGAAACCTTGAAACGCGAGAGGTCTCTCTCTCGCACTCGCAGTCGCTTACGGGAATATTTTGGGAAACGGACCCAACCGCCATAAGACGCAATGAGTGCGAGAGAGATACCTTGAAACGCGAAAGGTCTCTCTCTCGCACTCGCAGCTACTTACGGGAACACTTTGGAAAACGGACCGAACCACCATAAGACGAAATGAGTGCGGGGAAAAACCTTGAAACGCGAGAGGTCTCTCTCCCACTTCGCAGTCGCTTATGGGAACACTTTGGGAAACGGACCGAACCACCATAAGACGCAATGAGTGCGAGAGAGATACCTTGAAACGCGAGAGGTCTCTCTCTCGCTCTCGCAGTCGCTTACGGGAACACTTTGGTAAACGGACCGAACCGCCATAAGACGTAATGAGTGCGAGAGAGAAACCTTGAAACGCGAGAGGTCTCTCTCTCGCACTCGCAGTCGCTTACGGAAATATTTTGGGAAACGGACCCAACCGCCATAAGACGCAATGAGTGCGAGAGAGATACCTTGAAACGCGAGAAATCTCTCTCTCGCACTCGCAGTTGCTTACGGGAACACTTTGGGAAACGGACCGAACCACCATAAGACGCAATGAGTGCGACAGAGAAACCTTGAAACGCGAGAGGTCTCTCTCTCGCACTCGCAGTCGCTTACGGGAACACTTTGGGAAACGGAACGAACCGCCATAAGACGCAATGAGTGCGAGAGAGAAACCTTGAAACGCGAGAGGTCTCTCTCTCGCTCTCGGGGTCGCTTACGGGAACAGTTTTGGGGAAAAGGAACGAACCGCCATAAGACGCAATGATGCGAGAGAGAAACCTTGAAACGCGAGAGGTCTCTCTCTCGCACTCGCAGTTTCTTACGGGAACACGTTGGGAAACGGACCGAACCGCCATAAGACGTAATGAATGCGAGAGAGAAACCTTGAAACGCGAGAGGTCTCTCTCTCGCACTCGCAGTTGCTTACGGGAACACTTTGGGAAACGGACCGAACCACCATAAGACGCAATGAGTGCGACAGAGAAACCTTGAAACGCGAGAGGTCTCTCTCTCGCACTCGCAGTCGCTTACGGGAACACTGTGGGAAACGGACCGAACCGCCATAAGACGTAATGAGTGCGAGAGAGATACCTTGAAACGCGAGAGGTCTCTCTCTCGCACTCGCAGCTGCTTACGGGAACACGTTGGGAAACGGACCGAACCGCCATAAGACGTAATGAATGCGAGAGAGATACCTTGAAACGCGAGAGGTCTCTCTCTCGCACTCGCAGTTGCTTACGGGAACACTTTGGGAAACGGACCGAACCACCATAAGACGCAATGAGTGCGACAGAGAAACCTTGAAACGCGAGAGGTCTCTCTCTCGCACTTCGCAGTCGCTTATGGGAACACTTTGGGAAACGGACCGAACCACCATAAGACGCAATGAGTGCGAGAGAGAAACCTTGAAACGCGAGAGGTCTCTCTCTCGCTCTCGCAGTCGCTTACGGGAACACTTTGGGAAACGGAACGAACCGCCATAAGACGCAATGAGTGCGAGAGAGAAACCTTGAAACGCGAGAGGTCTCTCTCTCGCACTCGCAGTTGCTTACGGGAACACTTTGGGAAACGGACCGAACCGCCATGAGACGTAATGAGTGCGAGAGTGATACCTTGAAACGCGAGAGGTCTCTCTCTCGCACTCGCAGTTGCTTATGGGAACATTTTGGGAAACGGACCGAACCACCATAAGACGCAATGAGTGCGACAGAGAAACCTTGAAACGCGAGAGGTCTCTCTCTTGTACTCGCAATCGCTTACGGGAACATTTTGGGGAAAACGGACCGAACCGCCATAAGACGCAATGAGTGCGAGAGAGAAACCTTGAAACGCGAGAGGTCTCTCTCTCGCACTCGCAGTCGCTTACGGGAACACTGTGGGAAACGGACCGAACCGCCATAAGACGTAATGAGTGCGAGAGAGATACCTTGAAACGCGAGAGGTCTCTCCCTCGCACTCGCAGCTGCTTACGGGAACACTTTGAAAAACGGACCGAACCACCATAAGACGCAATGAGTGCGAGAGAGAAACCTTGAAACGCGAGAGGTCTCTCTCTCGCTCTCGGAGTCGCTTACGGGAACAGTTTGGGAAACGGAACGAACCGCCATAAGACGCAATGAGTGCGAGAGAGAAACCTTGAAACGCGAGAGGTCTCTCTCTCGCACTCGCAGTCGCTTACGGGAACACTTTGGGAAACGGACAGAACCACCATAAGACGCAATGAGTGCGAGAGAGAAACCTTGAAACGCGAGAGGTCTCTCTCTCGCACTCGCAGTTGCTTACGGGAACACGTTGGGAAACGGACCGAACCGCCATAAGACGTAATGAATGCGAGAGAGAAACCTTGAAACGCGAGAGGTCTCTCTCTCGCACTCGCAGTTGCTTACGGGAACACTTTGGGAAACGGACCGAACCACCATAAGACGCAATGAGTGCGACAGAGAAACCTTGAAACGCGAGAGGTCTCTCTCTCGCACTTCGCAGTCGCTTATGGGAACACTTTGGGAAACGGACCGAACCACCATAAGACGCAATGAGTGCGAGAGAGAATTCTTGAAACGAGAGAGGTCTCTCTCTCGCACTCGCAGTCGCTTACGGGAACATTTTGGGAAACGGACCGAACCGCCATAAGACGTAATGAGTGCGAGAGAGAAACCTTGAAACGCGAGAGGTCTCTCTCTCGCACTCGCAGTTGCTTATGGGAACACTTTGGGAAACGGACCGAACCACCATAAGACGCAATGAGTGCGACAGAGAAACCTTGAAACGCGAGAGGTCTCTCTCTCGTACTCGCAATCGCTTACGGGAACACTTTGGGAAACGGACCGAACCGCCATAAGACGCAATGAGTGCGAGAGAGAAACCTTGAAACGCGAGAGGTCTCTCTCTCGCACTCGCAGTCGCTTACGGGAACACTGTGGGAAACGGACCGAACCGCCATAAGACGTAATGAGTGCGAGAGAGATACCTTGAAACGCGAGAGGTCTCTCTCTCGCACTCGCAGCTGCTTACGGGAACACGTTGGGAAACGGACCGAACCGCCATAAGACGTAATGAATGCGAGAGAGATACCTTGAAACGCGAGAGGTCTCTCTCTCGCACTCGCAGTTGCTTACGGGAACACTTTGGGAAACGGACCGAACCACCATAAGACGCAATGAGTGCGACAGAGAAACCTTGAAACGCGAGAGGTCTCTCCCTCGCACTTCGCAGTCGCTTATGGGAACACTTTGGGAAACGGACCGAACCACCATAAGACGCAATGAGTGCGAGAGAGAAACCTTGAAACGCGAGAGGTCTCTCTCTCGCTCTCGCAGTCGCTTACGGGAACATTTTGGGGAAACGGAACGAACCGCCATAAGACGCAATGAGTGCGAGAGAGAAACCTTGAAACGCGAGAGGTCTCTCTCTCGCACTCGCAGTTGCTTACGGGAACACTTTGGGAAACGGACCGAACCGCCATGAGACGTAATGAGTGCGAGAGTGATACCTTGAAACGCGAGAGGTCTCTCTCTCGCACTCGCAGTTGCTTATGGGAACATTTTGGGAAACGGACCGAACCACCATAAGACGCAATGAGTGCGACAGAGAAACCTTGAAACGCGAGAGGTCTCTCTCTTGTACTCGCAATCGCTTACGGGAACACTTTGGGAAACGGACCGAACCGCCATAAGACGCAATGAGTGCGAGAGAGAAACCTTGAAACGCGAGAGGTCTCTCTCTCGCACTCGCAGTCGCTTACGGGAACACTGTGGGAAACGGACCGAACCGCCATAAGACGTAATGAGTGCGAGAGAGATACCTTGAAACGCGAGAGGTCTCTCCCTCGCACTCGCAGCTGCTTACGGGAACACTTTGAAAAACGGACCGAACCACCATAAGACGCAATGAGTGCGAGAGAGAAACCTTGAAACGCGAGAGGTCTCTCTCTCGCACTCGCAGTCGCTTACGGGAACACTTTGGGAAACGGACAGAACCACCATAAGACGCAATGAGTGCGAGAGAGAAACCTTGAAACGCGAGAGGTCTCTCTCTCGCACTCGCAGTTGCTTACGGGAACACTTTGGGAAACGGACCGAACCACCATAAGACGCAATGAGTGCGACAGAGAAACCTTGAAACGCGAGAGGTCTCTCTCTCGCACTTCCTAGTCGCTTATGGGAACACTTTGGGAAACGGACCGAACCACCATAAGACGCAATGAGTGCGAGAGAGAATTCTTGAAACGCGAGAGGTCTCTCTCTCGCACTCGCAGTCGCTTACGGGAACACTGTGGGAAACGGACCGAACCGCCATAAGACGTAATGAGTGCGAGAGAGATACCTTGAAACGCGAGAGGTCTCTCTCTCGCACTCGCAGCTGCTTACGGGAACACTTTGAAAAACGGACCGAACCACCATAAGACGCAATGAGTGCGAGAGAGAAACCTTGAAACGCGAGAGGTCTCTCTCTCGCACTCGCAGTTGCTTATGGGAACACTTTGGGAAACGGACAGAACCGCCATAAGACGCAATGAGTGCGAGAGAGAAACCTTGAAACGCGAGAGGTCTCTCTCTCGCACTCGCAGTTGCTTACGGGAACACGTTGGGAAACGGACCGAACCGCCATAAGACGTAATGAGTGCGAGAGAGAAACCTTGAAACGCGAGAGGTCTCTCTCTCGCACTCGCAGTTGCTTACGGTAACACTTTGGGAAACGGACCGAACCACCATAAGACGCAATGAGTGCGACAGAGAAACCTTGAAACGCGAGAGGTCTCTCTCTCGCACTTCGCAGTCGCTTATGGGAACACTTTGGGAAACGGACCGAACCACCATAAGACGCAATGAGTGCGAGAGAGAATTCTTGAAACGAGAGAGGTCTCTCTCTCGCACTCGCAGTCGCTTACGGGAACATTTTGGGAAACGGACCCAACCGCCATAAGACGCAATGAGTGCGAGAGAGAAACCTGTAAACGCGAGAGGTCTCTCTCTCGCGTTTTAAGGTTTTTCACTCGCACTCATTGCGTCTTATGGCGGTCCGGACCGTTTCCCAAATTGTTCCCGCAAGAGACTGGGAGTGCGTGAGAGAGACCTTTCGCGTTTCAAGGTTTCTCTGTCGCACTCATTGCGTCTTATGGCGATTCGGTACGTTTTCCAAAGTGTTCCCGTAAGCGACTGCGAGTGCGAGAGAGAGAGAGAGACCTCTCGCGTTTTAAGGTTTCTCACTCGCACTCATTGCGTCTTATGGCGGTTCGGTCACGTGCCCAAATTGTTCCCGTAAGAGACTGCCAGTGCGAGAGAGAGAGACCTTTTGCGTTTCAAGGTTTCTCTCTCGCATTTATGGCGGCTTATGGCGGTTCGGTCCGTGTCCCAAATTTTTCGCGTAAGCGACTTCGAGTGCGAGAGAGAGACTCTTCGCGTTTTAAGGTTTCTCACTCGCACTCATTGCGGCTTATGGCGGTTCGGTCCGTTTCCCAAAGTGTTCCCATAAGCGACTGTGGTTCACAGCAGTCCGAGTCACAGCAGCTAAAAATGCTAAAATGTGTGATGAAGAAAGAGGGCCCCTCATATAACTGCCATCTAATAGTTTCCGATACGACTTCATGAACTTAACTGAATGAGCCTCTAGGTGCTGTTTGGAGAAATCTTGACACAAATCTTATAGGCCATTTTCTCTGCCTACCCTTCCAAGCTCACCTTTAAGATTCCGAAGGATGCGCTAAAACAACAGATGGTTCAAAGTGAGGAATTTTACGATGAATCCTGATTCAAGGCTGAATTATGCTGCGACTAAACAAAGGAATAAGAGGGAATCACTCCTGACATGATGAGTACTTCACAAAATTGATGATTTCTAACCAGAACTCTTTCAGTGGTCGGCTCGATCCGACATCCTGAATTAACGGCGGGCGGGTTTCACCACAATCACAGTATTTAATAGACACTGATGATGGCGCAGATTGATATAACAATATTAGGAATGAAAAATCATCCAGAAGGGAAATGTACAGAAATTATGAACTCAAGTTAAGTAACTACGAACTCTAACACAGGAGGGTTTACCGTCACACACTACACGGTATAGAAAAATTACCTCCTCAGCCACTAAAACTTTTCGGATTTTGAAGAATCTAGCACTAAAAGGACTGAGAGTGAAGGAGTAGACTCAAAAAATGACTAAAAGCCGATTTGTAGACAGATTGAATCGTCGTAAACAGGCGAAAGTGATTTGCAAGGTCTTCAGAGCATACCAACGGGTGTCCACTTCAACGACTTATATTTTCCATATATTTTCGAAAAAACGTTACCGGACCCGGTAGGGCGGGGGTCAAAGCCCAAGCTATCCTCCTTCTATTATAAGACCAAGAAAAGCAAAATCTGTGGAAAATTAGGAGTTTTAGAAGCGAAAAGCGGAAGAGAACATCTTCATAAAAATACGTGTAAACAGAGGTGCTCCTATCCGGCCAAGCACCTCTATTCCTAACCTAACTTTCTTCTTGCGGGTTACGCTGGTTCGTATTCGTTCGCCGGTCTTATATAGAGGTCGTTGGTCCTTCCGCGCAAAAAACATAAGATCACAATCGCCACGGTAACGTCAAATCGCTCGATCAAATTTAAAAAAAAAAAAAAAATTGACAGAGCAGTTTCTCGCTCACACGCGTACAAAATCGTATGCTCGTCCGCACGTATGCATTTAAAAAAGGATGACAAAATCTCGCTTCTCTCTCCCACCCTTGCAAAACGAACTGATTCGCATCCTTTTCGCACTCGCACAACTTTTCCAGAGAAAAGTTTTTAGCATTTTAAAAAGGGACGCGGGGCCCGCACGGAAAAACTTATATTTTTCCCGAGGCATTGAAGCCGAGCCCTACCGATCGGTACCAGGCCCCTACCGAACGGTGCAACGGTTCTCCAGGAACTTAGCTTCATTCTTACAAATATAATATAGGATAATATAGGATGGTAGCGAATCCGAAACATCAACAAACGTACGAGCGTCGCCGGACATTCAAACACTCTCATCAACTCTAATAAGCCCCGCCCATTGTCCATACCTGTTAAATCTATCTTGGTTGGGGTCAGTTAACGACATCTCCACCGAGAATTCCTGTTAATCCTAAATTGCAGATTTTAGATTACGGAACTGATGAATACGTTGAGATAAGGGTGAATTGGCAGAAATAGAATGGATGTCTTCCCACTATTTTCAAGAATGAGGTTGGAAAATGCCGCAAGATTTCCTTCAAATCACAGCTGTTTCTTTTCTTAATTTTAATTCTTGTAAGGCCGTACAAGAAGTCGTAAGATATTGCAAAAGCTTTTAAACCCACTTTTCTACATGTTTCATTGACCCACTTTCCATGACATATTTCGGTTTCCTTTGCCAATTTCTTCATGCAAATCTTATGTGACCTAGAATTTTCTGATCGTTAGTCATTGCTTAATGCATGCAATTTTCTCTCATTCAATCAAACATGATTCATAAATTTTCAAAGAAGAATTTTTAGAATGCTTCCCAATATATTCGTTATACAATTCAATCCTATAAGCGTGCTACCGTTTTAGAGCGAGCATACTCAAAAAATATCTAATGAAACAATTTTAAGAAATTCATTTTTTTAATTTCTTTCTGGGGGAAAGGAGATGGTCTCTACCATCGTTTCAGACTTTAAGTTCCCAGTCTGTACCTAAACGTTTCTACAACTTTAATATTTTGACGTATTTTGAAGCATGCATTGAATTTGAATGATAATTGCGCGCTCGTTAATTCTCATAAAATGTTAATCTTTGTCAAACAATTGCGTCTCGGTAAAGCAACGAGACATGACATGAGTAACGTTTGAGGAATTTAATAATCGATTCATTTTCAAGCTCTTTAATATCGATGCACTTTATTAGACATTAAACCATATTCGTAAAACAGAGGGCGGTACTCAACATTCATCGTCATCTACAGCTGAGCTGCGATGATGACAATGAAGAATTTCGCTTTGCGTGAGTTCGCGACGCACGAAATTCTCCTCGCATTCTGATTAAATTATTGTGGCCTCGATGAAAATCGTTTTTCATCGCACTATAACATGACTACTGACAGTAAATGTATACACATTCTGAAGATAATTTTTTAAAAACACTTCCAATTCAATGCTTCCATAATTCCAAAGTCTAGTTAAGCCAATAAAATAAATCATACTTTCAGCTGACCATTATTATTTTTCCATGATGTTCCGACAGAATTTTTCAAAAAGAAATTACGGCTTGAAAATATAGAAACTGAAGCAACCAATTGCAGGCGCCAATACATTCGGCATACCTTTGAAAATGATTTTTTTGGCCGAGTTGAGATTGACAAACATCAACGTACATTAGATAATAGCAATTCAGTGTTTACCGATTCATAGATCTAGGTTATAGTTATATCGTATACCTGTTGTCAATGTCGCAAATATAAGGAATCGTGGCTTGATAAGTTACTACACATGTGTAAATACATTTGTACATAAAGATATACCTAGTTTAACCCTTTACTGCATGATTTTTTTTTTTTCAATAAAATAATTTTTTTTTTTCAGTACAATTTTGATCCTTGAAACGGGGAAAAATAGTGAAAAAATTCTTTCCATTATATTTCTCTGGTAAAGAGCCTGAATAGGTATTAATTTTTCCAAATATGGCCTTACCCGCATTTAGGTATCCATGCAACTGAAAATAAAGTTTTCAGGCAAAAAAAAAAAAAAAAAAAAAAAAAAATTAAAGTAGTAAAAAATAAGTTAGTAAGTTTCAATAGTTGTTTTTTTATATATGGTACCCCTGCGTTACTCCCAAACATAACAATGAAAATCGGAAAATCTCTATCAGATTTTCAGTAAGCTATTTTCAACCACTCTGCACGTTCTCTATCCTGTGCTGCGCGCTCTAGGACAAAATCGACAATTCTTACTCGTTTAGTATCTGTTCCATATGTGACCCACCATGCAGCGACAGTACAACTCAAGTCCCCTACTTTTAGATAAGGCTTCAAAGTAATTGTTCCAGATCTGGGCTCATCTGCAGTTAAGGGTTAATTTTTTTAGTTTTTCGACAAATATGGAAATTGAATGCATATTAGAAAATTAGGAACAATCAAACTAGGGAATAAGTCTGTGAGAGAGATTAAATGTTTCCATGGTAACCTCTAAGTAATTCCCTTATTTGTATTATTTAATATTATTTTGTTTTTGTTGTCGTATATGAATATCTTTGATATTCGATCTTGTCTCCAATGGGTCTGTTGCAAAATTTTGCTACAGCGCTATAGAGTGTGCATTCTCACGTAAAATCTCGTGAAAAATCCCTTGGTGGCATCAGAAAGTCATAAAATGCAGCGTGAAACTCACGAAAGACGTTTAATGAAATCCAAGATGGCGGTAAAATATCGAGCAACCTGTATGCATGCACCACGAACATCCAAGGACAGCCAACCTCACAATATCGATCACACCCAATCACAACGTAAATAAAACACATAACCTCTGAAGCTGTGAGGTTGTCAACGTTGGCAATCCTTAGATGTTTAAGGTGCATACATACAGATTGCTCGATATTTTACCGCCATCTTAGATTTCATTAAACGTCTCTTGTGAGTTTATTATTGCATTTCATGACCTTTTGATGCCACCGATGGACTTTTCAGGCGATTTTACATTAGATTGTACCCTCTTAATCGTTGTAGCAAAAGTTTGCAACAGACCCATTATCTTGAAACTTATTTAATTATAGTAGGTAATTATCTTCAATATTGTTGTATATTTATTGAATACTCAAACGATGGTTTGATAATAAGTTGCTTTCATGGCAACTATAACCTCAAATTCACTCCCAAATATCCATGAATACGCTGTTGAAAAAGGTCACATAAATATTTCTTCCATTTTGATCATACCTTCAAAAATGCACCTAATTGTAAGCGAAGAAAGAATGCATTTGAACTGGGATTCGCTTGGGACCGAGAGTACTACAAGATTGGTCAATTTATACAAGCTAGTATGCAGGGTGTTGTTATGTCTAGGGCTGGCTGTTTTGTATCGGTATGAGTTGTTTTTCTCGTATTTTCAAAGCTCTAGTGAATTAATGCTTTGTAAGTTTGTTTATGCTTTATCAATTTAATATTTCGTTTATTCACGGAATGATTTTTTGTGCATAAACCGATCAATATATCTCCATTACGCGCACGGCCCTTTCTTGATTCAAAAACTCCACTTTCGTCAAACCAAGAAAGGTAGAATGTTGAGGAACTCTAAAAGTCGGAGAAGCAATCAAAGCGCTGATTTGAAACACTGATGACGCAAGTTCGAAAGGAAACTAAAAAAATAGTTGATATATTTTTCTCTTCATACCTCATGGCTCGTGGATAAGGGACATGACAGCAAACTGCAGTTGCTTCATATTACGTTTAAGACAGAATAAAAAAAAAAAATTGATTAATATTAATTTCATTCTAAAATTTCAAAATTTTCCACTATAAAACGTGGATTAAAAAGCCGGTTTGAACTTTGTTCCGTTTTTTACTTCTAAAGGTTAGAGGCTGTACTGGGACCAAATAATGTTCGGTCCCGAGCGTAACTTACGCACGGTCATGTGACCATGCACATTGCACAAGCTCTCTGATTGGTCGAAACCGCACGCAAGATGCACGCAATGGGTCTGTTGCACACTTCGGCTACAGCGTTTTAAAGTATCAATTCCTATGTAAAAAGCCGAGAAAATAACAATGGCAGCATCAGAAAACACTAAAATTCAGTATTAAACTCACAAATTGCGAAAAACACTAGACACTATCCACCCCTGTATCTTTCCACCACGTGCACGATATTTCGTGAAATTAGCGCGGCACATTCAAATAATCACGACCGACTGTCATCACAGCTGACTTCATAAACAAATAAACAGTAAACACTGACGGCATCTGTTCGAATTCTTACGTTTCAATATCCTCAATTCCTCACGAAAGGTTGTGAAACGTTCGGAGACCGATATTTGTGTCGAAAACTTATCAAAATGAACAATAACTCACAGGAGTTTCAAGGATGATTCCAACTTCGATCATCATGCTTGGAACTCCTGTGTGTTATTGTTTCATTTTGATAAGTTTTCGACACAAGTGTCGGTCTCCGTACCTTTCACAACCTTTCGTGAGGAATTGAGGATATTGAAACGTAAGAATTCGAACAGATGCCGTCAGTGTTTACTGTTTATTTGTTTATGAAGTCAGCTGTGATGACAGTCAGCCGTGATTATTTGAATGTGCCGCGCTAATTTCACGAAATATCGTGCACGTGGTGGAAAGATACAGGGGTGAATAGTGTCTAGTGTTTTTCGGAATTTGTGAGTTTAATACTGAATTTTAGTGTTTTCTGATGCTGCCATTGTTATTTTCTCGGCTTTTTACATAAGAATTGATACTTTAAAACGCTGTAGCCGAAGTGTGCAACAGACCCATTGAATGCTCGGGACCAAACATTATTATTTGGTCCCTGGAAAATTGATAAGAAGAATTATACTGCCCGCTCCCCGCTGTTCTCAGAGTGAACGACTCCTAAAAAGAGCCATAATGTGAACATCCTCCTCTCGGATGCTTTTCATTGGGTACACGGAGAAAAAACAATACCCTGTTTTGACAGCAATTGCGGTTGTTCCAACGGCACATTACTTCACGAAAATGACCTTACATTAATTTGCTGTTGGAACAACCGCAAATTTTAGTTGAACTGATTTGCCGTTGGAACAACCGCAAAAAGCTGTTATCACAGGCATATTGCTACAGTCGTTATTGAGTCTCGAATTTCGATGGCCCACCGGGGGGAGTGGGGCTACAACCCTCTCAACAACCCCCATCCCTCCGGATCCGTGCCTGGCCACAACGGCATTTTTGTATTTTTGGCCGAAAATAGCGGCTGTACAGCCGCATAATGATACAAAATATTATTCTCTCCCTCTCCCCTTTTTCTCTGTACCCCCCCCCTCTCTCTCTCTCTTTCTCTCTCTTTCATCTCTCTCAACTCTTTCTCTCTCCCTCTCAGGAAGTAGCGTTTTTCTCTCTCCCTCTTTGACATCGCGATAGTTATTTAGCAACCTCATTTTTCGGCTCTTCATCACTCACTCTCTCCTTATCAAATCTATCAATCTCACTCTGTCTCTCTCCCTTCGGAAGACGGTCATATACCTTTACAAGGCAACGTGCTGTACGATTTGGGTTCGTGCGAGGCCGCGGCGTGAGATAGAGTCACAAAGATGTGAATATTAAACGTGAAGAATCGCTTGTATATAAAGCATTTTAAGTCCTTTTTCAACGCCTGAAGTCGAACATTTGATTACTGAAGCGCTTCAGTTGAAATACAAGCTTGTAAAATTGGTAAAATTTCAGATTACTGAAGCGCTTCAGTTGAAATACAAGCTTGTAAAATTGGTAAAATTTCACGCGACACCCCTATGCCCTGAACTGAGCTCAGATTGTGGCCGTGCTAATTGTGTTTTTACCGATTTTACGAACTTGTTTTTCAACTGAAGCGCTTCAGTAATCAAATGTTCGACTTCAGGCGTTGAAAAAGGACTTAAAAGCGATCATTTTAGAGATTTTGCGAGATTTTTAAACCTCAAAGAGTTGGCTCTTCTATTCGCTTCAATCGCGTGTGTTCGAGCAAATTGTATTTTTACCAATTTTGAAAAAAAAAAAATTCGACTGTAGCGATCAAATACACAAACTTTCGACTTCAGATATTGAAAGTAGACATAAAAGCGGTGATTTTAGTTATTTTTCAAGATTTTTTCATGAATCCCCACATCGACTTTTTTAACCTCAAAGTTGGGTCTTTCTTAATTTCAGCCGACTTTAAGCAATTTTTTCAACTAGAAAAAATTGCTCAGGAGATCCAATTTTTTTTGAGCAGGTACTCTAAGTAGTGTACTTAAAGCTTGGAAAGTATGCATTTTTTCTACCAATGCTATCCTATTAAAACAAATTATCAAAGATCGGACAAATTGAAATAGGGTCACCAAAGTTCAAATAGGTATGCAACCTGCTAAACCTTCAATTAATGAAAAACGACCTATAGCAATGAAAAGAAGACACAAAACGCATCAAAATGAGACCTCAGCCGTACCTTTCCGTTGAGAATTAAGGCTGTGGCACGCGTTTAAAGATAAGCCTAAAATCGCAATTTTTGAATTTCCGGTTGCCTATATCTCAGGGGCCGTAAGCTAAAAAAATATGAAAAAATACGTTTTGAGCTACTAAAAGTAGTTACAATCACCCCACAAAATATTTCCAAAATCCATGACTAGGCAGCACAGGCTCTGGTTGATTTAAAATGGAATGACCCAGCTGCTAAAATTATCAAAATTATATTATATTTTTTGCAGTACCATGTGGGAGGAATTCAGATTAATCCTTTTGTATCATTAAACTTTACAAAAAATTAATTTTGAGCTTCAGAGAGCTTTCCAAAAATGAGAGATTCTCGCGATTCTCGAGCAATACAAAACTGCAGCACTACAGTTGAACTGAAGGCAGCATTGCTGTTGGAACAGCGGTTCTTGCCCCCGTTCCAATGGCAGCGTGTTACAGCAGCAACCCTTCAGCCGTAACAGCCGCAGCAATGCTCCTGTTTCAAAAGTTTGAACTGCTGAAACAACAGCAATTGCTGTTGGAGCAACGGCAATTTTCAGTAACAGCAACGTTGTCTCCATTTTGACCGCAATTTTTTTCTCCGTGTAGGTAGATATGCAGTCTCTTTCGGATTTAATATGAACCGGTCACTGGCTAGGAGTCACAACTAAATAGAGGCTAGTTCATTTGTATTTCGCATTCAGCCAACCATACTGAAATTTTGGGTTCAGCGCAGTGGCGGGCGCGATGGCTCGTGTAATCTGGCAAAAAATGCCCTTCTTTTGAATCCATGTACTATGGCTTTCAAAAAAAAGTATCCTGATAGAAATTTTCATTTTTTCATTTCTCAACCAATTTGCGAATTTTTACGGTTTTCAAGTTTTTTAGAGTCTCACAATGTATTGCAACTTGTGACATTATGCCTCAAAAAAATTTGAAACGATGGAAAATATAAGAAAAATTAACCGAGAACAATTTCGATGAGAGGACTTTCTTTTGAAAGTCATAGTATATAACAATCGATTTTTGGCGCTTCACAAACACCGCTTCACCATAAAATCGACTATGTTACATGGAATTATGGACGAATAATGTTGTTGCCCAACTGCCCAACCAGCGGCGGCTCGTGCAATGTGGCAACAATGGATTTCCTCCATTTAAAACTGTGTAACATAATCGATTATTTGGTGAGGCGTAGCGCCTCGCCTAGTATCGATCTTTTTGCATACGTTTAAATGGCAAAAGTGCACGGTTGCCAGATTGCACGAGCCGCCACTGTGCCCAACCCGCCATGCCAGTGCCAATGACTGGACGATTTTGAACAAAAAGCTTTCTATGATATTCACTTTTTCTATGTACGGCGAGCAACAAAACGCAAAGACCTATAGTAAAAATAAGTTTTAATCAAGTCATATTGCCATTTTCAAACAAATTACAGAAACATGTTATTCCTTCGCATTTTTGGAAACTAATTTTTTTTTTTACTCTTGCTCGTTGTTTCTTAGCCACATTCTCAGTATTTGTGCTAAGGCCTAGAATCAGGCATTTCTTTCTCCCCCTTGCATGTAAAAGGAAAGCGTCTCTATGTCTCGTTTGAAAAATCAACTTTATATGTACCTACGATCAGATTCTGAAATTAAAAGATTTTGGGAGCTTATAATAGAGAATTTTCTCCTAGTTGACAGATTATATGTATACTGGAAGGATTCGGAGAATAATTACGTGTCCTTAGAAAATAAAGTCGAGCGGTGGGTCGTCGCTCTTACCATAGTCTAATCTATGCTCATTTAGAGCTTCGCGCGGCTAAAAGTCTGCGCGAGTGCAAAAGTATGTCGTAGTTGCAGTAAGTGCTGCAAGTGCCGATAAAATATGTCAGAAAAGAGTAAGTAAACAAAAGTGAGATAATGTAAATACTTCTTGATTGAGAACTTGTTCACTAACAAGTTCTCAAATATGCTTCGTAATTTTTCTTCAATTCTTATGACATTGTCTTTCTCTTCGTGGAAAACCCCGAATTTTCACCCCCTCCCAGTCCCTTCTTCTTCTTCTTCTTCCAGGTTTTCACTTTTCTGACCTTCCACAAGAATTTTCCTTATGACGCAGTCTCTTTAAAGCAGCGCAACTTTTACTCGCCTCCCGCCATCATTCAAATAAGAACGTGAAAAAAAAAAAATACATATAAATGTTGTTAAATGTTATTGTTCCACTTTGGCTGAACAGCTCATTTCTTATTGTTTTACACATACAAAATATATTACATTAAACATTATTTAACATTATTTAACATTAAATCAGCCAACAATTATAAAAAAAAAAAAAACTTAAATTGGGGTAAAGGCTGTAACAAATTATACAATTTGGGACGTTTCGGGCCAATTCACAGACCCTTTTTCAACCAAATAAAAATAATTTATTTTATTTTATTTTTATTTGGTTGAAAAAGGGTCTGTAAATTGGCCCGAAACGTTCCAAACTTTATAATTTGTTACAGCCATTACCCCAATTTAAGTTGTTTTTAAAAATATGTGTAATGTACATGCAGCTCTAATTTTATAAAATTATATAGACACATAATTAAAATCAGGAAAAAAATTTTGCTCACGGTCAATTTTTTGGAATATATGTACTAATGCGTCTAGAATCTAGACTCTAGATAGTCATACATATACATGAAATAGAGAATGCTTCAGCATACACATAAATGGGCGTGTTGTACACTTTTGCTATAGCGTTTTGGAGGGTTGATTCTGGTGTATCGCATGAAAATAACATTGAGAGTATCAAATAGTCTCAAAATCCCAGGGCTGCCGTTTTGCGTATAATCAATGCTATTTTTCAATTCACCGATGATCGCCACGGGCGAACGTAATTTATATCCACCATAGTAATCACAAACAATAACGAGGAAGTAAAATTTACCGGATAAAGAGAGGTAGAATGACACAAAATGTGAGTACTTTGAGGAAATAAGACGTTTGTTTACATTCTAAGCGACATTATAAAATTTCCGTCACCGGCCATCTTTTGATGTTGGTGGTGTGTACTTACATAATGCATGGCAGGGTTGATTCGCCCTTTCAACCGCCATCTTAGGCTTTTGGTTACAACTAAAGTCCCTGTATGTAGAGAGTTAAGACAAGTGAAACCATGGGCGCCGCCATTGGATGCGATTTTGCACATTTGTTTACATTCTGATGGTCGTTGTGTTGTGTTTTCGTCCACTGCAAAGATTACAGTGCCGCTGAGTTTCTAACGATGTAATCTTTTACTGCTTTTGTGGATCGACATCTATTTACGCTTTGAAAGATTCTTTTGGGATTTATAGACATGCTTGAGGCGTTTCTTGATTAAAATTAACAGATTCGTCGAAAATTAACTCTTTATCTGCAAAATACCGTCGGTAAACAGCTGCGATTGTAAACAAAAGTGCAAAATCGCATCCAATGGCGGCATCCGTAGAGCCTAAAACTCATCGACCAATCAGAAGTTGACTACCCTCTTGTCTTAACTCTCTACATATAGGGACTCTAGTTACAACGTCTTTTGTGGGTTTAGGAGTAGACTTTAAGACTACTCGATACTCTCAATGTGATTTTCACGTGATTTTACACCTGACTTGAACCTCGACCATATTGCTGTGACAAAAGTATGCAACAGGCCCGGCCCATTTTGTTGCTCAAAGTCTGGCGTCCTTTTTCGTGAAAATATGTTTCTGGTAGAATTTAGACTTTTCACCAGCTCATATAGAATATACATGGGAGGAAGGGGGCGTGGTCTAGAGGTCTTTTGTCTTTTTCTTTTTCAGAGATAGATATATAGCATATAGTTTTCTCATAGACATTTGACCTCTCGCCATCATCATCGACTCTAAAAAATGTGAATGTACAAAAGGTGAATGAACAATGAAAAAGGTGTAGGCCAAGGTGCCAATAAGGTGCAATGCTTATAAAATTCATTGTGACAAGTATTGCAGGTTGCCGACCCAAACAGTGGCGAGGCGTGCAATTTGGCAACGTTTCTTTTTTCCCCTTTAAACACATTAGAAAGGTCGAAACATCTGGTCATCGCCGATGACCGAAGTATTCGATTCTTTTAGTGAGTTTAAATGGAGAAAGTGTATCCTTGTCAAATTTCACGCCTCGCTATTGCACCGAAACCAAAATCTAAGGAGTCAACTGACTTATTTAATTCGTTGACAATAAAGTATAAGTATAACTTTATGGCTTCGTAGGTTTTTGGTTCACACCCTAGCCCTGGAACACTATATTTAACCCTTGTGAGCCTAAGGTATTTCGGTAACACAAAGGACTAAGGGGGGTATTTTTGTACCCCAAGGATATTTTCATGCAGCACAGTCAGTATCAATAATTTTGAAACTTTAATGGATGGATTATGTACTTAGTACCCTAAGAGAGTAATTTATGTGAAATTTGAGTAAATTTTTGCTATGTTGCCAAATTTACACCTACTTTAAAAAAAAATGTCAAAATAAAAAAAATGGAAAAAATGAAATGAGGTACCATATTATTTTTCCATTTTTGATAAATTTCCAGTTTTTTTTTCAATGATCTGACTTAAAATTCTTAATCTACATAAAATTTCCGTAAAATTCACTGTAATAGATGGTTCCAAACTTAAAACTGGCAGGACGAATGGGGGGGGGGGGGTATATTTGTACCCCAACACTTTAAATTTCTATAATATCGACAAAAATTCATAAAAATTAATGAAATTTGGTAGACGTGTTCTAAGTATCCTAACTTAAAATGTCATGAAGTCCCAAAAAATTTTGAGCAGTTTTGACAAAATGGCGTCAAAAAAACTGGCCTGGGGTACAAATGTACCCCCCCTTAGGCTCACAAGGGTTAATAAAACAGATTCTCACTCACGAGTCACGCCCGAGTATATAGCGAGTTAAATTAAACTTTTAAGCTCATTTTAAAAACGAATCCCTTCCTTCGAGGATGCTACGTCGGCACAGCTAAAATTATAAAACCATCCGCGTAGTTGAATCTTACTTATAGAATTTTGTGTACCTAGGGTTTTCGATTAGTTTGAATTCAACTAATTTTCAATTCAACAGGTAGTTGAACCATCGAGGGACAGAAACATTACAGTTTGCGTGCAGGGTATTTTCATGTGATGTAGTCATATACTGCTGCTTAGCAGTGGCGTAGCGTGCAATTTGGCAATATTACAGTTCGTCCATTTAACTCATGAAAAAGATCGAAGCATTGGGTGTTCGATGAACACCCTCGCATTCGACCCTTACATGGATTTAAATGAAATTAGTACCACGCTGCCAAATTGCACGCCACGCCACTGCTGCTTAGTGCTTAGCTTGGTTTGACTGATTAAGCCTTTTGTCCACCGAAAAAATAAAAGAATACACATCTCTCCTGAAAATAAGCCCATGAAACTTGTCAGATGATTTTTCTTTTTCCAACAATAAAATCCACTCGGAAACATTCAACACGACATCAGGCATCCACGGCCAAGTCGGCATAGCCCCGATTTGGCTCCTCGCGGTTTCTGGTTGTTCCCAGAATTAATTGAAGAAAGCTCTCCGTGGCAAGCGATTTCAATCAAAGAACGCGATCAAGACCCAAAGTCCAAAACTGCTTCAAAACCATCCCCCACTGAAGAATTCAAAGAGTCGATTCTACAAAAATGGAAAGACCGTATGGAGAAATAAATCAGATTTGAAGGTAATAAATACTTTGAGAAAGAGAAAGAGGGTCCTTGAAGGCTCTAAAGAAATGATGATTGATTGAACTTTGTATATTATTGTAAAAATAAAGTTTTGTAATAAACTACATGCGTAGGCGGTTGTCTTACAAGGAAAAAAAAGACTGGTAGAATTCACCATCTGCATATAGCTGATTTTGGAGTCTGCCATCAAGTATTTGGTAAATTTTACCATCATATGGTGAATGCAACGTACCTTGTGGTAAATTAAGATAACCTGTTCGTATATTTCACCACAGGGTGTACATTGCAGCTACCATATGATGGTAAAATTTACCATACTTGATAGCAGACTCCAAAATCAGCTATATGGAGGTAAATTCTACCGTGCACATTCTGTTTTCAAAATCCCATAACTTATGGCCAATTTTCGTTCAAATATAAGTTGATCCTGGTCTCAATCGATTATTGTTTTTTATTCCCTCCTCCCTGCAATGAAACCAAGATCAGCTCCGTGACGACTGTAACTAGCTCATTTTTATTACATGAGAGGCGCAGTCCGAGTATTTTGTGACATCCCTTGTCTTTGTGTATCTATAATCACAATGGGGCTATTGCACACTTTTTCTATAAGCGATTTAATAGTCAATTATGGCGTAAAAACTTCAAAAAATAACGATGGCGGCACTGAAAACTTCCAAAATCCACTCCTAAACTCAATAAACGCAGTTATTTGCGCGAGCGTAATGGTGGCCGAAGGCACTAACAATGGGAGATTCCCATCTAACAATTCTGAAACTCCATCAAGAAGTGACCAATAAGAGACTACTTTCATTTGACACCGGTGTCACTAGGTGTTGCGGCACCATTCATCGGATGTGGATCATCACTCTGATGACTAATTACTCTGTGAATCATCCTTGTCAACATAGAAAGAGTGACGAAATTAAGATAGGAATCTCCCATTGTTAGTGCCTTCGGCCACCATTACGCTCGCGCAAATAACTGCGTTTATTGAGTTAAGGTGTGGATTTTGGAAGTTTTTAGTGCCGCCATCGTTATTTCTTGAGGTTTTTACGCCTCAATCGACTATTAAATCGCTTATAGCAAAAGTGTGCAATAGCCCCATTTTTTCTGTTTTATATACAAATCAAGTAGGGGTCCGCTTTCCCGAATCCTAAGTTTTTTTTTAATTCTCTATACTTTGTGTGAACAATCTTCGGGAAGTTCGAAAGCAAAATACGTTGGTGACAAACACAGGCAGGTCGGAAACCAGTTCCTTAAGATGGAAGAGAATGGCGAGAAACGCAGAGCAAGCATATAAAAACTGTCTCGGCCTGTGCTATAATTTTAATATTCTATAACTCACTCAAAATATTATAAATTTCCGGTTTTATATTTTATTCTGGATCTTTCAACGCACCTTATGCTCTTCTCCTCTCGTCTGTTTGTATTCTGAAAGTAAGTACATGTTTATTGATAGTGTAATGTGTGAAATTTTCTAGACAAGTATTTATGGTAAATAATCCTTGAAGCTAAGAATATAAGGAAATAACGAGTGGATGGGGTTCCTTTGAAATTATCAATTCTCCTCGTTAGTGGGGCGTCTCTTGGCCAACTTAATTGTTAAAAAGTATACGAGTACCGAATATATTAAAATATGGAGCTCTTGCAAACTTTTCGTACGGGTGATAGAAGAGTTGATTCTTATACATATAAAACCCTGTAAAAATGACGATGAGTACACTAAAAAATCACAAAATTCGCTCTCGGAACCGGATTTAATGGTGTAGCTACTAGCTAGGTATCCTATAGGAGATTCTTATCCAATTTGAGACATATCTCTGTGTTTTCGTAGAGCGAGTGACAAATTAGACAGGAACCTCTCGTGATACCTGGGTAGCTCCGTACCATTACGATCTTACCGTTACAGTTGTTTTCTGAGTTTCTTACTGAATGTTAGTATTCTTTTTAGTGTTATTGACGTGAATTACGATTATTACGTGATTATTGGTTTTTTCATCAGATTCAACTATTCATTTGCTTGTAGCAAAAGTTTGCAAGACCTCCATTGAACCAAATTCCTCGGCAGCTTGTGATGTACTACAGTCGACGAATTAAAAAACGTCGGCATACATCACCTTAGATTTTAACTCAGCATGGGCGTAGCTACTATGGGGTCGGGGGGGGGGGGGGGGGGCAGCACCCCCAGAACATCTTATGTTGACAAAAAAAATGCAATAATAGTTGCAAGAAAAAAAATTGTAAAACGGAAAACGGAATAAAAAACACCGTTAATAGGCATGAAGTATTTTTACATTTTGGTGCTTAAACGGAAGACATCAAGAGGCCAGAGGGGTTTCTGTTCAGAAGGACCTTCTTTTCTTTTTTTCCCCAAAATTTTGTGGTTTACAATATGTTGTTATTATTATATTTGAATTTACAAGTAGCAAAAAATGAAATTGTTGTAAGATTAGTTTTTTCCAATTAAATTGGTTTTTTATGGCGAAGGAACATGAAATTTCTCTTTGAGCGCGTGTTTATTTTCTTACAATTTGCGGGGTGGAGATAGCCTTAAATTACGTCTTCGAACGGCTAAATTGGCAAAATTTCCCGGGGAGGGCCGCGGCCGACCCAAACCTCCTGCCCCAGACTGGGAGGCGTTTCCTTCAGAGCTCCTATGGGGGGGGGGTTCAAATTTGGCCCCCTCTCAAGGTTATAGATTAAAGAGGTATGCTCATCTGACTTCGCGCCACGAAGTCAGTAGCGCGCAGTTCAAAATCCAGCTCCAAGATGGCCGACAAAAGCTGAAAACATTGTATACCTTTCCAGAAAACATTATGGGC
This sequence comes from Trialeurodes vaporariorum, assembly GCA_011764245.1. Taxonomy (NCBI): domain Eukaryota; kingdom Metazoa; phylum Arthropoda; class Insecta; order Hemiptera; family Aleyrodidae; genus Trialeurodes; species Trialeurodes vaporariorum. The sequence continues at coordinate 9,821,470 of VMOF01000024.1, read as the reverse complement.
TCCCTCTCCAGAAAAGCAGACAATAGCCCGATGTTTTCTGGAAAGAGTATACAATGTTTTCTGCTTTTGTCGGCCATCTTGGATCTGGATTTTGAACTGGGCGCTACTGACTAGTCAGATGAGCATACCTCTTTAATCTATAACCTTGGCCCCCTAGAAAAATTGTCTAGCTACGCTACGCCCATGTAACTCAGGTTGGCAACATGCTTTTTATGATGAGCAGTATTGCAGGTGGTGAGGTTGGTCTACCTGAACCAAAATATATGGAGTTGGCTGTCGTTCCTTAGTTCGTTGCAGTACGGCTCGTGGCATCTGGCAACAATGTCTTCGCTCCATTTGAATCTATGTTTAACAATCGATTATAGGTGAAGCGCTGGTTCACTTTCGAATCGATTGTTTTACATACAATCAAATGGGGGGATGACATTGTTGCCATATTGCACGAGCCGCCACTGGTTCGTTGACTACTCACAAAGAATGTAATCTACAAATAATCTTGTTGATGACTGTATACTTTAAATTAAGAGACTACTCTCAGTACTCAGCAAACAATAGCTTGATATTATTTCGCCCGAAATAAGGTTAGGTTAGGTTAGGTTAGGTTAGGTACAACCAGATACATCAATCCGACTTTATCTCTCTCCTCTCATTTGTTAACGTGTAAGCGTTAGAGGAAGGCATGGAGATAGGGATAGGGCTAAAGTCACGCGATGACCCCCTCTGCTTTCCTTTTCTAACACGTATGTTCAAATGTTCGAAGAGGGAGAAAGACTAATGCATGCCTTTTTCCGCCCTAGCTTTTGAACATGTTCAAATGTAGAGTGGCGTTATTGACTGTCCACGAGTCACCCATCATTAGAATGTGGGAGAGACTTAAGTTTTAAATACAGCCGCCGCGACGTCGCAAATAGTGACCACTATGAATTTTATAAATACATATGTAGACAAACTGGAAATATCCTTCTTGTAAGCATTTGAAACTTAGAAGACGGAAACGGACTTTTAATAGGTACGCTTCGCGTCCTATTATGATATGGAAAAACGCTTAAGCAGCTTGAAGCACCCGAAATAATTTTGTATTGTAGAGCAATTTGATCACCATTTTCATAAAATAATTTACAAGTTGATCAATTTGGTGAATAATACACTCGTAAACAGCAAAACGATTGGAATAAGAGTGTATCAATACGTTGAATTGGTATTGGCACGCTCCTCGATCTCGGAGCAGTATTGACATGAAACGTTATAGTACGAGCTCAATATTGCAAGCTCCTTCAAAACATACCAACGCAATTGAGCAGGATGTTTGGCGCGTGTAGTTGAGACAGTTAACTGCTCTCTAAGTCTAAAACTTCGTCCATTGAGACTAAAGGCTCGTTTTCTTATTTCGTCTCGACAAACATTGATTTTTCCACTAATAAATATGGTCAACCAGAAATTAACACTTTTATTAAATTCTTAAATTCATCTGTAAAATTTTCTCATCAAATTTTTAACTTTGATTGTTCATGAAATATAATTTTCCAAAGTCATGAATATCATCGTCAGTCAGCACCTACTTCTGAAATATGTCTTCAACATCTTATTTTATAAATTGAATGTTTCAGCAGGTACACAAAGTTCGTTCAAACTTTGAAAAAAGAAGGGAAAAACAAATACTCATCCGAGTATAGGATGGTTTTTTTTAGTTTTTTTGTTTTTTGTTTTTTTTTGTTTGTTTTTCTTTTGCCTCTTTGAAAAGTAATAGGTTCTAATGGGTCAAGTTCATTGTGACTATTTTCGGCAAAATCTTTTTATTTGAACTATTTTTAATGAATTCATCGATTTTTTTCCCCATCAAATTTGAGAAAATCTTACACAGTATTTCACACTAAATTGAAACGAGTAAAAACTGCAAGCCTTCCATAAAAGCGCAGTGAAACTCAGTTTCTAATTTCTATTTATGGCACATTTCTTAGCTCAGGAGTAATTAAAAGTCCGTCTTGTTTGAACGAAATCCTCGATAAAACATGTTTCATAATTAAGCTCCGATTATCATGACTTTAATTATTAATTGTTGCCGCAATAGAGTGCCACCCATTTCTAGATTCTATACATTTTTAGTCTCTACTAGCAATATTTCTGGATCAGTATTTTCTTTTATTATGCATTCACTTTAATTTTTTCCCCTAAAAACTGCATGAAAATCCAAACAATGAAATTAAAATATATTGCTGGCGTCCGTATAGTTTTCCTTTTCTTTTTCTTCTTTTGAAGTTCCTTGCTGTTGCAGAGTAATTAAACTATCGACAGCAGCTTTGGTTAAAATAATCTGCATTTGTTCGACCTAAATTTATCCCTCATAACCTGTTTCCCTTAGTCCCATATACTTGTATTGTTAGACAAACCAAGTTAAATGCTCATCGCATAAATTGTTTGAATTTCAGTGCAGCGTATATACATACAGGGTGAGCCAGAGCACCCGTACCAGGCATTTTTCTCGAAAACTACTGAACCAAATGATTTGAAACAAAAAAGTTAGATAGAGAATTGATCCCAAATTTTTCATTTTTGATATTTTCAAAAGCCCCCGACAGCCCCTTGGGGCGTATTTGGGGGGGTTCAAACACATTTTTCAAGTTTTCTCGAAGAAACCGCAATAGAAGTATAAAAATTAGTTTACAATCTTAAAGTTGGCAATTGCCAACATTTTCGCTCCCCTCAATATTTTCCAAAATCCCCAATTTTTTGAGTTATGAGGGATTTTTGAAAATTTTTTGAATCGGCCTTTTTGGCCACCCTGTTGAGAATTTTTCAAAAATAATTACAGATTCTGAAAGAACAGATCAAGACCTTTCGATTGATGTGCCACATGTTACCTTAAAGTTGTAAAATAAGGTGTTTTTTGCCAAATCAAAATTTTGGGGCTTCAGTTGCAGAATTGACGCGATTCCATAGTTTGAGCCAATTGAAAAGTGATTTTCAAAAATCCCCCATAACTCAAAAAATTGGGGTTTTTTGGAAAATATTGAGGGGAGCGAAAATGTCGGCAATTGCCTCTACTTTAAGATTGTAAACTAATTTTTATACTTTTATTGCGGTTTCTTCGAGAAAACTTGAAAAATGTGTTTGAACCCCCCCCCCCCAAATACGCCCCAAGGGGCTGTCGGGGGTTTTTGAAAATATCAAAAATGAAAAATGTGGGGTCAATTCCCTATCAGACTTTTTTGTTTCAAAAAATCATCATTTGGTTCAGTAGTTTTTGAGAAAAATGCCTGGTACGGGTGCTCTGGCTCACCCTGTATACATAAGCTGAGTGTCCATACTGATTATGAATCGGCGGATTGGCGCCTAGCTCGGAAGCGGGCGCGGCGAAAGAATGCACCCATTTCGTCGCCATGATGAATTAAAAATAGACGACAGTTAATATTTTAATTACAACTGATCTCATCTAATTAAAGGTAATGCAGTCTCCTAGCGGCCTCTTTACGCGAGTACAAACTGCGCAAGAACGTAATTTTACGGTGTGCCGTAGAGCAGCCGTTTTGCGTTTATAATTTATGAGATTTTCCAATTCACCGATGATTCCACCGGTTGAGAAAAGATTACACAGTTCAGTTCAGTGTATGACTGAAATACACGAAAATACTCTGTTCTGTAATCCTCTCTCAATCGGGGAAAACTCCGTCGGTTAATTAAAATATCCGCACGTTTTCTAAAGTCATCGACGACTCCACCGGTTGAAAAAAGGATATACATTTGTGCATGACAATCATACATGAATTGAACTGCACTGTGTAATCTTTTTTCCGTCGGTGGAATCATAAGTAAATTGAAAAATACGATTAATTACACGCAAAACGGCAGCTCTGGTGAGCCGCGGAAAGTATTGTATAGGTTTAAGCGGAATCAACACGTTACATACCATCCCATCCCATCTCATCGATTACTCCTTAACTTTCGTATGACGGAGGTGTTTGAACTTTTGAAAGGTATTTACTTAGAGAAAAACACGCTTGTTAGGGTCGAAAGAAATGGGAAATATGAAGAAAAAGAAAAATTTCCCTTCAAGCATGATTACTGAAAAGAGAGTTCTACGTGGAAATACGAGAACGCAACACTTGCCAGAATTATTTTATGAAGTGTATGTGTAAATAAAAACTAGGCCTGACATAATAGCACAGAATAATACAATCAGAACGGAAACTCTGTCGGATTTTGAAGCAACTTTATTTCGCGTCCGCCATATTGGGGGATGTTTACATCTGGATTCGCGCGTGAAAAAAAAATATAGGACATGATCCGCGAAATTTTCATTCTGAAATGTCATTAGAATAAAAGTGAGGGCGGAAACTTAAGATTTATTTCCAGAATGTACAGAAATAAATGAGTTTCAACACAAATCACGCACGTTCGCCATGTTGGGATATAGGACCACAGCGTTGCCTATTGTGCCGTTAAATTCCAAACTTGCTTCCATTGGCTCTTTTGGGAGTTTCCGTTCTGATTGTATTATTCTGTGATAATAGTGCGTGATTTCAGCAATAACTGGCAGAAATAACAGGAATTCTGGCAATTTTCACTCATAATTCTGTTTTCCGCTTGGACTTACCAAAATTCCGTTGTTTCATCAATGAAGCACGTTGCTTTCAATGGATGAGAGGTGTTAAACGCAATCACTATAGGTACTGATTGTGAGTAAAAAATTGGCCAAAAAATTCAACAGTTGAGTGAACCGTCAACCCTAATTGAGGCAATTTCCGGACGATGAGCTGCTAAAATAATGGATGCTCTTCCAGAAAACTGTGCATTGTAAGCAAATGAAAGTTTTTAGCCGAAGAGCACATATGTGTGCACCTGTTGTTTTATGGACCTTTCTTCCGTACATGTCTTCAATTGTGAGCTGAAAGTATTTGACCAACGTAACGTATGGTACCAAGACCAAGGAGGGTTCTAAAAAGACCCCAAACGGTTTCTCAGCGTTGATGTATTGATAGTTTCTCTTTTTTTATTTTAAGTATTTTAGGTAGTAATTAAGTATATTTATAATATTCCACTGAATTTTTTAAGACCTCCTTTTTCAATGTGTACCACCAGTTTGTGTATATTTATGGCTATTTTTCGAAAAAATTACTGCTCAAAACTAAATTCCAACAGATTGGAAAAAGACTTTAAGTTTTTCGGTTTGTTTTTTGTTTTTTGTTTTTTTGTTTTTTTGTTTTTGTTTTTTTTTTTTACATTCAAAATGTAGCTAATTGAATCACTGATTCTAAAACGACATACAATTTCCTAAAAGCCATTAATTATTGAATGAATTTCTGACCATAACCTAAAAGTTTAACAAGCCAAAAAAGCCTGAGAACATACACAGTTAATTGTTGTCCAAAAAGTGTGAAAATTGGCATGAATCAGAATATATTGCGGCTGTATTAGTGTCTTGAATGTCACGAGGACTTTTAATTCAATTTTAAAAAAAAAAAAAATGAAGGTTTTTCGGGGGAAAATTGGCGTAAGGTCGTCTCACCCCACCGCCACCCCCACTCCTTTGCATCCACAGACCACCTATGAGGAGCAAATTTGGGTCTTCCATTTTTGACATTTTTATGCTATTAAAACGGTGCAATCTGAAATTAGTTTTGTAAGAAACTAGACCGATTCCAATGTTTTTCGGTCCCATGTAAATGTTGGAAGTTTATAATTATGTCTTTTTCCCCCTCTTTTCCCATATTATTTTGTTGAAATTTTTAGGCAACAGTGCACTTTCCTCGATAGCAGAAAAGGGGAGAAATTGGCCCCTTTAATTCCTACGCGTAGACGCCACTCGGCCACTCGGTAGAACGACTGCTTAGACCACCTCTATCTAGAATGTTACAGTTACACCTCTCCAGTCACCTTGCGAATTAAAAGTCATGTCAATAATCTTTGCCTAGTTTGCCTTCTGATTGACTTGCTCTGCTCGTATGCTTATCCTTAATATGCTTCCTTTATCCACAACCATTCTCTGGATTTTCATATTAATCTTAATTCTCGAGAGCTGTTTTAAAGGTATTAAACTCTCGTTTTAAATACTGCTCATTTACCCAGTTTTTATGCATTTTTAATGTGATATTTCTGCGTTTGCCCTAATTACGATTTCTAGTTCTCAAGAAGGAGCAAGTTTTAAATGATGCAGTCAACTATGAGAAAAGAGTGAAAGAATGAAAACAAAAACTTTCCGTAATAGCTCTTGCAGTCCATTGGTATTTACAGGCGATTAGAAGGTTTACACGAGGGAGCATGAGACTACAATGCTGTATTCGATAGTTTCATAGAACCAGTAGGTATGCGTTTTCCGATGAGCTGAAGAAGAACGGAAACTGATTGACATTTTTCAAGTTTAAGGCCGCACATTGGATCGAAACAGGGTTTCCTCTGGAAGTAAAAGATGTTTGTTGTTCTGCTTTAAAACCTTTTAGTCTTATTATTTACTTCAAGAAAGTATATCATTACACTCGTTTTAAGCTCTCAAATGAACGATTTTACACATATGTATTTAATGCCTTGCCACAATTGTTCATAGTATTGACTCTTGATTCTTACTCTTATATAACATTATGTCCGGGAAATATATTTTTCTGTCCACTGTGGGTCCTTGGAAAAGTTTAAAAGCTTTCAGGAATGCATGGGACCCTTGTTTATTATTTTGTTCTCTCGCATTAAAAAAATGTTGCAGTGACAGAGATTGAAGGAGTTTTTTATACTCTATACATATAGACAAGAAATTCAATTGAGTTGATTGAGGGGATTTAAAAGTTGCCTTTTGAAGGACTTTTTGGTCAATTTCGCACCTCTAGCTGCTTAAACTTGTTATAGTTTATTGGTTTTTTTTTCTCTCCAATTTCACTGCATTCATCCCCCCCCCCCCCCAACTTTGATCCCTAAAATCTTGCTTTAAATCGAAGGAATGAGGACGTGCCTGGAACAACAAAAGGGCTCTTGCAATCATGGGAGATTCTCGTCTCGATTGAGACATATCTCTGTGTTCCCTTATAGAAAGTGACATGATAGACAGGAATCTCCCGCCATGATACCTTGCTTCGTTGAACCTCCATCGCGAACTTGCCGTTTTATAAGTCATGTGAGTTTATTACTGAATTTCAGACTTTTTTAGAGTGATTTACGTGATTTTCTCTATGGCTTTTACATTAGACTGGACTATTCATTTGCTCACAGCAAAATTTTACAAAAGCCCCTTTCCTCTGATGTATGCTGAATTGATGATGTGCTCTAACTCCATAAAAACTGTTCTTGGGGAAATAGCACTTAAAGTTATTAACTGTCCATAATAGTGGCGTAGCCAGGAATTTTTCTGGGGGGGGGGGGGGTCCAAGGTCCGAAAATTGTCAAGGGGTTGGTAAGTTGGTCAAATTTGCCTGAAAACGCAAAAAATTACCTTTTTTTAGGACACATTTTAGTGTCAAGGGGGGGATCCAGACCCCCTGGACCCCCCATTGGCTACGCAACTGGTCCATAAGGACCATACGGGTCAATACATTATTATTCTCTATGGTGTATCCTACATTGGTGTCGCATGGTGCATGTCCAACTTTCAAAACAGATAATAATTAGAATGCGAAGCCAATCAGCTTCTATAGCTGATCCATTGACTACAGATGGTTTGATAGCGCTTCGCCATATACTTCACGAGTAACAAATTGTCTATTTAAAAGTTCGGATACCTCATATAATTTAGAATATACACCAGTGGTATCGCATGTAATCCAACAACACTGCATTTTGTCCATTTAAATGCATGAAAAAACCTTCGAGGGTATATTGTGCATCTCGCTCCCTCGAATAGACATTTTGCATGGGTTTAAATGAACGAAATGCAGCGTTGCCATATTGCACGCAATGCCACTGCTGATGGTGTATCCTGTAATACATGAACTATCCGAACAGGATTTTAAACAGCAAATTTGTAACTCGTAAAGCATGGTGAAGCGCCACTCGAATCATCGGCAGTCAATGGATCATCTAAAAGCTGACCGGCTTGTCTTTCCATTCCCTGCTTTGAAAAATGAATACTTTGACAAAGAGACTTGATCCGTCAGAAAGTAAAAGCTTTTCATTCTTTATTATGAAGACTTGGCATTTGGCTCGAGTTCACTATTTAACAATGAGGCATAAGCAGATCTAGGAACAGTGGCGGCTCGTGCCATTTGGCAACATTGTTTGCCGTCCATTTGAATCTATGTGCAACAATCGATTGTTGATGAAGCAGCGCTTCACTATCAAATCGATTGTTTTACATAGGACCAAATGGCGAGGTAGAATGGCGAGGTTGCTAAATCGCACGAGACGCCACTGTCTAGGAATCTGGCAGCTGTGCGTTCATTTGAATGTATGATAAACAATCGATCCTTGACGGGTGACTATAATCGATTATTTCTCATGCAATCAAATGGGAAGAAAGAATACACTACTGCCAGATTGATGGATCCGCCAATGAATGAGGATGATGAATCAAAGAGGCACCATTTGTTAAAGTAACATTTTATTTATCTATTCAGACAAATGAGATGGGTCGATTCAACAAAACTTAAATGAACGATGTTTGAATTAAATAATCGTATTTACACATTTAATGGTTATAGGAACTTGAACAAAACAGAAAAACTATGAATCTAAAATAGGAGGACAGGACTAAATTTGTGTTGCGTCAAGGAGATTAACAAACTTAGCAGAACTAGACACAATAATCTTGAACTGGAACATTCGGATATAAATTAATATTTGTTGAATTTTACAGACTCTTAGCAAGATTGAAATTAGTTGCGCAAGAAAGTCTTTAATAACAAGCTTTCATCAATGATATATGTGTCTGAATACTTTAACTTCCAAACCTCGTTTGAAGTTTGTGAATCTAAGACAGAAAAAAACCGTGGGCGCCAGGAAAATTTAAGGATTAATAGTGATGAATATCCGATTTCATACATACGGATCAGCCATTTTATTTCTGAATTTCACTTCATCCAGTCAAATCTCAGACTTAAATCAATAAAAGCTAATTTATTCAGAATTGGTACCCAGAGATTTCAACATTGAGAAGTTTCATATTCAAAGTATATTTTTTTTTTTTTCTGAGAATACATGCAGGGACAAGTCGAGTTTGTAAAAATAAATAAAATAAAATGCATTACAGAAGTTTCATGATCTATTCTGCGCCGTAAGACTAGAGTGATTAATGAAATGTGCCTATACGTGCGTGCTGATTTGAGAAACTTATGATGACTTATTTAACGATTTTGTCCATCAAGACACAACTGGTACGCACTAGGAATGGATCTAGGTTTTCGAGAAGGGGGGGCACAGTATTACAATTTAGCTTCCTTTTTAACGAAAACTTTGGAAGTGAGGACCCCTTTTTTCCCCCCTTCGTTTGCTTGTTCTCACTCGACCGCTCAAGTGTAAGAGCCCCCATGGCCCCCTCGCCCCCTCTCAGATCCGCCCCTGGTTTGTAATCTTTGAGGGTTCGTTAAAAATATCCTAAGAGCACGTCAGATTACTTAAATTAAAGCCTGTAACAAATCATTTCACTTCTTTATTAGATTTCAGCGATAACTGCATTTTGAGAATAATCCAAAAATAAAAAAGCTCTGTGAAGTAAGTCTAATTTGCGGTATTTTTATTAAGGTCATGTAATGAACCACACGACTTTAATTGAAAATTTCATATTTTATTCTATTCATACTGACATATTTAGACGACGAATGAATTCTAAAATTGTTCCTTTAAAAGCTTGTAGTAGTTTTAAATGTCAAAGATATTGGCGACTTTTGTACTCTTTATATCTGCACTTCATAAGTTTACAGCTTATTTTAAACTGTAGAGCTGATCGAGTTCTCTTAACTATTGTAAGTATATAAATTGTATTTCTCGAAAGAAATAAAATTGATTTTAAATTGATTAATTGCTTCCCTTTTCTATGCGGTAATAAGCGATTCATTCACGCTTTGCTCCAAAATGGACTCGCACGAAACTTTTGAACAAGTTTCGCTTACTGTGTAGTGTTTCGAACCGGTCTGAAACTTCGTGAACAAATGGAAAATGTTTGTTCTAATCATCATTTTCGAAATTTTAAAGAAATTATCTGACGGGTTCTTGAAGTCAGCTGGTGTTTAGTTTGATTGGCGGAATTTGACGTTCAAGCCAAATAGAGGAAGCTTAACAGTTTTTCACAAAAAAAAAAAAAAAAAAAAAAAAAAAAAAAAAACGTCATGGATTATGGATTATGGAATGAGATCTCCTCGCAAATATTTGTGATTGGTGCTGACAAACAATTGTGAAGAAAGCTACAGCAATATTTTTATCATAGCGACCATCTAGTGTCTTATCAGAAATTTTACTAGGCAAAAGTTTTAAGCCTCATTTTTAAATAATTTCATTTATGCATGCTATTTTTCTTTCAGTAAAAATACGGAACAGAACAAACAGAGTTTAAAAGAGAGAATATCTGGTGATGAATCTGATAGATCTGTGTTTAGATAATCTGGTTTTTGAGGGGGAAAGATTGGTAATAATAATATGTGCGCTTTAAGGTGAAATTTTCAAACTCATTCATACATACACAAATTATTAAAGAGACCAATTCTCAAAACTGGAATAAATAAAAAATAAATATACAGATGAAAGCATGTGTATATTAAAATGCAAGACAAACAATTTGTACTTGGTGCTTCGCATGAATCGCATGTTCTGTTTCTTTCGTTTGAACATTGAATGCTACCTACTTGATTAGACCTATACGTTTCAGTCCATATGCAGCAATGAAATAATTGCTTTTGGGTGATTTAAATTTCTGGCATAAACTTAAGAATAATCGGCAGTGAGGTATTTACAAAAAATATTGGCATTTTAAAAGGCGATCGGTGCATTGAGTTAAAGGCTTTGGCTTAAATTGGGATCCAAGCTCAAGATTTTTTGGGTGCATCCTTTTCCGCGGCTTTCTTGGCGGCTTCGTCCTTCATTTCCTTCTTGCGCTCTTCTTCTCGCATTTTAGCGAACTCGTTCTTTGGGTCATGTTTTTCTTGGATTTCCTTGTAAGTAGCCTTGTCCTTCTCCATCATGTAATCCAAGATCTTGCTCAAAATTTTCTTTTGTGCCTCAGTGCATTTGGAGCACTTCTTTGTCAACGCATCCGGGAGTACCTCTGAAATCAGACGGGTTCAAAGTAAAAGGTTTAGCTTTTTTGGTTTATTCAATCAGAGCTTATAGCAATAACGGAGTAGTACTCGTAAACCGCGAGTACCCTATACCAGTAGGTACTCGGGATTCGTTGATTTTTTTGAATCGTATTTCAACGGTAATCAGAGTGGATTTTTCACGAATCAAGAATTATGATGCGACTGTTCAATTTAATTATTCTTGACATGGGGTCATTACTTGATTCGTTAAAAATCCTCTCTGATTATAGATTAAGGGGAGAAGGAGGTCATATGTTAAACCATGTTAAATATGCTTCCCTTCTGGTGCATTTTTCTCAGGAACTATTTGACCTACAAGGCTGCAATTTTGCATGAAGTTGTGTATGAGTGTTGGCTATAAGCAGGACTAGGATTTTTAAAATTCATTGAAAACTTTTTTTTTTTTTCAAAGTTGAAAGTTTGGTTGATTTTTTCACCTTTTTTTGAGCTTTGAATGTCTATAAAAAAAAAAAGTAAAAGAGATGCTCAAAATATCCTAGTCCTGCTTATAGAGCTTGTTCTGAGGAAATTTTTTTTAAAAAAAAGTATGAAAGTAGCATTACTAGTTCCTGAGAAAAATTCACCGAAAGGTAAAAAAACCACATTTTTCAGTATCGCAAAAAGAAAAAGAAAAATTAGCTTACCTGATAAGGACTCCTCCATTTCATAAATTCATGAAAAATTGTTTTTTTTTCCTAAACTGTACAATGTACTATATCATTTTAAAGCTGAGAACGTCCTCTTTCATATAAAATTAAAAAAAAAAAAAAAAAAAAAAAAAAAAAAAAAAAACTCATTTCAGACCTCCTTCTCCCCTTAAAAACTGTATCAAAAATGTATACGAGTCCCGAGCACTGGTACTCGTGGTACTCGAGTACCACCCAGGTTTTCGTAACTCTGGTTTCAAATCTGTCACGTGGGGTAATGGGTCCTGTGGCATAGTCAAAGGGGGTTCTGAAGGATCCGGGCACGCCTCCCCTCCTTTGACATCAGCATTTTCCTTTAAATAAAGATCATATTTTCTATGGGGAATTTTGGCTAATGTTGGACCTCACCCCCCTCTCCACCATCGCTACTTTCAGACCCAGAACATCCCCATCCCTTCTCAAAAAATATCTACTGTTTTGCAACTGTGGGGGGAGGGGGGTAGGCTAAAAATGGCATCGCGTGAATTCTGGTAACAATTAAACTCAAAAGTCAAAACCTTAAAAGTCGTATTTTTACGAGTGATCAGAGCGCAAATATCGTACTTAAATTTCTTGAATCAATTTTCAATTTGTATGATACGCCGGCGCAAAGAATCGGTTTAATATAAAACGTCCGTTTGTCCAGCGTTTTCATTCGCATTCTTAGGAATATAATTCTAACGGAAAAGCCAGTCTTTGCACGAACTGTTACATCCACTGAGATCATTCACTTGTATACCTAGTTTTAATTTTACTTCCTGGCTCATCACATCTCGTAAGAGTCAGTAAAGAGATATAATATCTAGAATTCTTGGATGGGGCCCAACTTGCGATGCTCCGTGCAAGAAGTTACGGAGAAAACCGGATGCGAGACTCGAAGTTCTCAACATCCTCAAAGAATTCAAATTGCTTTCTTACTGGAGTAATTTCACTCGCACTACAAAGGAGTGTCTTACTATCACAAGTATAAGTATACTAAAAATACGTCAACTGCATGCGTGAAAATGTCAATATAATTAGTGTTTGTAGTCGTTATAATGACAGTGATGATCCGGGGCTGATCGTGAAACCGGTTGGTATATAATGAATTAAATACCGTATAAGTACTGAGCAGTATATCTCGATAGTATTTCTTGGTACAATGGAGCAACGCAAAAATCTAATTTCCACCTCAAACAGCCATTTTTACTTTTATTACTCTGATAAATATCACAGTCAGTAGAAATGTTCACGGCGTAGATTTACGAAAGGGCGTATTCTATAAGACACATTCGTGGGATAAAACGTGAAAATTTACAGAATTTTCATTTTAATGTAACTCAGCGCTTTGGATATTTTTACGCATACTTTTCAAAAAGAAATTTTCGAAGAAAAAAGCAAAATTCCGCCCACGAATTGTCTGATTACCGCACACCGCATTTCTAATCGTTTTATGCGCGATTAGCATTATCAAACATTTTTGCTTATCGTCATTATGAATGCCTTGGATTGATTAGACATTATGTTGCCATTATTCGCGTGGCAAAATTAGAACTTCATTGGCGCGTCATAGCTGGGAAGGGGGGAGGGAGGTGGACCTGGGACTAGACGACCCCCTCCGCCCACCCCTTTAACTATAATGTTTCCCTGATTTAATGCCGCAACAGTAAATGCGGTGTTCCCGAAAATCTCGCATGCAAGCTTGAAAAAGGAGAGAATTGATGTCTACGTCTCAAAGTAAATATGGATTTTCTTCATTAAAGTATATAAATGTTTGCGCAAACTTTAAATTAAATAATGACATTTAATTGAAATTAGATATAGATGAAAGGTAGTTTTCATGAATTTGTCACGGACGATTACTTCGTAAAAGATCCGTGATCCATGGAACTGAGCTTTGTTTGCCTCTTTTTTTTTAACCATATTTAACTGTAAAAAATTAAAATAAAATTGATTCATAGTATCGAATTGTGTTCAAAAACGGCTGACCAGAGGTAGCTGTTTACTTTACACCCGTTTTAAACAAATTCAACCTGTTAAAGTTGTGCGCTTATTTGGCATAATTTTTATAACAGGAAATTTTCCAGTATAGAAGAGTCAATTTTAATTTTTGTGTACTACAGCATGTTACAGCTGCTTTTGAACTCTAATCTTTTCATTTGAACTAACTTCAGTTGCATCTGTTACAATTATTTGTATAGTTTAAGGTTAAAAAAGAGACGAATAAACTTCAAGAAGCCGCTTAAACACTTTGGTTCACATCGAAGGTAAGAGAACTTACCGCTGCGAGAGGAAAAATCTTGTCTGCAAAGCATATAGTGAAACCGCCTGATATTTTTAATTTTTATTTTGAAAACTGGATGCCTCATTCAGATTGACGTGCTATTTTAATAATATACATGTATATTGTATATGCCTATAAATACAATCATTAAAACAGCCCGTCACATAGAATAAAATAAAAACTTAAATGGGAAAAAGGCCGGGGACAAAAGAGCAAAACACTAGACGTTTCGGGGAAATAACGAAACGTCTCGTGTTTTGTTCTTTTGTCCCTCAGCCTTTTTCCCATTTAAGTTTTTATTTTATTAGATGCCTATACATATATTTTTGAGCCATATACCTTCAGAAAAAATGAGTAAAGTACATTTTCGAACGGAAGAAGAACATACTTTTCGCGAGCCTTCATATCAAGCAATTTTTTTCTGATAATGCGCAAACAAACATTTTTCGGTTTTTTGAACTTGGGAGTAAAACTGTAGGCGCTAAAATATATGTATCCAAGTGAAATTATGCATTTATCTGAATAAAAAAAGCGGTTCATTCCACGAATAACGGATCTCAAATTCACTATAGTTGTTGGACCACTTGTCAGCGTCCTTTCATTTTCGGAAACTGACTTCTCGTTCTTTTTTGAAATTTGCCGGATAAATAGGCGCGGGGATATGACTCATCGCGGCGTAACTTTGACTGCAAGTGAAGAAAAGAGAACTTGAGAATGTAGCTTACTTTTAAGTTCTGCCGCGTCTGGTGTGCAGGGCCCTTTGTCGGCCATACACTTGAAATAGGCCTCTCTCATTCTCGTGTTGTTCAGCATTTCATTGACAGGAACTTGAACTTGCTTCTGATTCTCCTGGGGCATACACAGAGAGATTGTGGCGACGCATGCCAAGACCGCGCTTCCAACACACAATTTCATCATTTTCACACCTTGTAACACTCTTTATTTTTCACCCACGCACAAACTTAAAACAACAACAACAAAAAGAGGAGGTTAAAAAGGGAGCTGATAAATTCACTGAAAATACCTTTCGGAAGATATACTGAGATGAATAAACTGTCCCGTTTGATGCTATCGACGTGTTTGACATCCCGTTGTTTGCGGTTCGCTTTTATATCGGCAATATCTTTCCTTGCAGAGTGCCATTGATCTGTCGCGATGGTGACTCTCCAACCCAGTGAACCGTCGCCGAAATAATTGAGGCAATCCCGGGTGAAACTTCGGGTGTGCTCTTTCGCACTAATTGATCGTGTATTCAAATCAGGACTCCTTGGGAAGAGCGCACCTTGTATTTTATGAGCTGTTCTTCCGGAAAAACCGCCTCTATTGTTTCAAAGCATCCAATTTGGGGAATCGGATGTCTGCGACCCTGAGTTGAATATTGACCCTCTTGACTCGGGAGACTCTCCGACTCTGGAAAAAAGAAAAAAAGACTATAAGGTCGCGAACCGTGACAAATATGACAGGAACTACTCGTCGCATCGTGACTTAGTCAATGTAATTAAACAGTGCGAAATACCGGAAACAGACCGCGGAGGCTGCCTGTTCAAGTGACAAATCTCTCGAATAGGCGTAAATCGTACGAAACATCTTCCAGTGATTAAGATGCCAAAACAAAAATGACTCAGATATAACTGTTTGATTTAATGGTCCATGGGATTATTAAGTAGGCCAAAAATTCATTTATAACGAGCAAATGGACGATCATATTTAATTATAATGACTTATACGGGCGATACTGATTTTAAATCATTGTTTTTATACGTATATACTTCTTAATACACTCCTGGTTGTTCAAAAGCCGGAAAAGGTTCGATCCGAATGGCCAGTTTCTTGAAGTTATAATGTTTCAAAGAGCTCCTGGCTCTGTGTCTCTGTGAGTGTATGTATGTTCTTGAAGTAGAAATAAAAATAAAAGATTTTCGGAATCCAAGGGTTGAAGAGGGAAAAAGAATGGAAGAAATATCTTCCGTGACGGACGGGCAGCTAAAAGAAACGGACATTTTTTGGGATATGGTTTTCTGCGTTCTTGAGGTCGTAAAATGTCAAGAAATTAATCTGATTCAATTTTCGATTTTTTTTATGATTACAATACTTTCTCTATGCCCTACCTTTTGATCTGCCATTTTGAGAAGTTCAAATTATCCCCCATGCAAAGCCATGTAAAAGACAGAGACGGAGAGCTTGGAGGATTTTGAGGATTTTGGATGGACTTTGCCGTTTTGAATATAGACGCCACCGTGAGGTCCGTGAGAGAGGCCAAAAAAATGTTTCCATTATGGCTCTAATGGGAGTTTCTATTCTTATGGTGTTAGTATCTGTGACCATACCTTTTGATTAGTGTCAAACTCAACCATAAGTACGGGAAACATTATTCATTTTTTACGTGATTAAAGGAGGAATTATTTTTCAAATATTATATTGCCGGCATTGCCGCCGTTTGGATAGAATTATTTTGAATTTGAATGCCAATGTATTTTTCAAAGTAAATGAGTTGCTGTTGAGGGGAAAAAAAACAGCCAAGTAATGCAGTTCGAGGTGATGTTTAACCCTTTCAATACTATGCCAAAATATATCCGTATATTAGTAAGTATATGCGTGCCTTACCGTTTCAATTTCTTATCGAGGCATCAAAAGCTACTTCTGGTGTTAATATTTTCGTTTAAAAAATTCTTGTTATAAGCTCCTTCCAGTGGTGTCAAGTGCAATCTGGCAACGTTGTATGTAGTCTATTGAAACCCACAAAAAGGATCGAAATATTAATTATTGGGGGTGCACTCCCTCAAATCGATATTTTACACAGACTCTCATGGATAGACCAAATTCTGCGTTGCCGGGTTGCACGCGACGCTACTGGCTCCGTCAATTAGATGGGTGGGCAAAATTGACACAGCAGAGTGTAGGAATATTTAACTACGCCTTCTTAATTAAATAGCGTGAGTATTGTTTGTCTCACAGTAATCTTAGAGTGAAAGGGTTAAATTCTTTCTCAAACCTGTCTTCGAAGCCCTTGAATTCAATTGGGGATTATTACGATTGCGAAAGTAAAGGTCTGAGAGCCGAACTTAAACATGTTGAACTAAAAATTCCTCGACTAGAGAAAGCCCTCTGAACGGGACAAGATTTCATCACTCTCTATAGTGTGCGCCCGTGACAATAGAGACCATACCACGTAAAAAGGGAAATTTCGCGACGAATATATCCAACAAAATTATACAAAACCATTGCCAACCTACGCATTACAACAGAGGATGACACGAAACTGGCTCGTGTTTTTCCAACTTTTTCAGTGTTTTCAGACATCGATGGCATCAATTCGATTTTGAATTCATCTCCAGAGATGAATTCATAATCGAATAGATGCCATTAATGCCCCAAAAACACCTATAAAAACACAATTGCGTTTCCTCGTAAGTTAGGTTGGTATCGTTAATCATATTCGATCGCAAAAATTCGCTTTTAGCCGATCGCGCGGTGAACGATTTTATTTTCGGGGACACACGGGGAACACAACATCCAACGTCTCTTATATGCGGATTGTTGACGACCAAAACAATGTTGCTTCGTTCTAATGGGTCTGTTGCACACTTCGGCTACAACGTTTTAAAGTATCAATTCCTATGTAAAAAGCCGAGAAAATAACAATAGCAGCATCAGAAAACACTAAAATTCAGTATTAAACTCACAAATTGCGAAAAACACCAGACACTATTCACCCCTGTATCTTTCCACCACGTGCACGATATTTCGCGAAATTAGCGCGGCACATTCAAATAATCACGGCTGACTGTCACTATACAGCTGACTTCATAAACAAATAAACAGTAAACACTGACGACGTCTGTTCGAATTCTTACGTTTCAATATCCTCAATTCCTCACAAAAGGTTGTGAAAGGTACGGAGACCGATATTTGTGTCGAAAACTTATCAAAATGAAACAATAACACTCAGGAGTTCCAAGCATGATGATCGAAGTTGGAATCATCCTTGGAACTCCTGTGTGTTATTGTTTCATTTTGATAAGTTTTCGACACAAATATCGGTCTCCGTACCTTTCACAACCTTTTGTGAGGAATTGAGGACATTGAAACGTGAGAATTCGAACAGATGCCGTCAGTGTTTACTGTTTATTTGTTTATGAAGTCAGCTTTGATGACAGTCGGCCGTGATTATTTGAATGTGCCGCGCTAATTTCGCGAAATATCGTGCACGTAGTGGAAAGATACAGGGGTGAATAGTGTCTAGTGTTTTTGGCAATTTGTGAGTTTAACACTGAATTTTAGTGTTTTCTGATGCTGCCATTGTTATTTTCTCGGATTTTTACATAGGAATTGATACTTTAAAACGCTGTAGCCGAAGTGTGCAACAGACCCATTGGCCAATGACATCAACATCTTTGCTCAGCTCACATAGGAGCCATTGACATTGCTTTGTTGCTACCATGAAAAAAAAATAAAAGAAAGAAGAAGAAGAAGAAGAAAAAAAGAAAAAAAAAAAGTTGCCTCTTCGGGTGAGAAAGGTAGAGCGTGGTCTTTGATGTCTCTGATGTGCACCACGTTGTCGTTACAGCCTCTCCGCTCTTGGCATGCTTTTTAAAAAGGCTTCAATCTCTAAAAGAAATTTCAAGGCTGGTGCCTAGCAGCCTTGAACACTCCTCTAAATCACTCAAATTTGTTGTTCCAATTTCCGATTTCTCCAGCATATATCCATTCCATTTTTGCCAATTCAAACAATCATCGATGGTGGATCGCGCTAAGTATTTGGCAACAAAGGATTCTCTCCTTTAAACATACGTAAAATAATGGATCTTCAGGAGATTCACTGAATCCCTGAAAAGTCAATACTTATGCATTGGTTCAAAAGGCAAACAAAAAACACAGTGGCTAAACTGCACGTGCCGCCACTGACACTCGTTAATGTTGTCAATTGAAAACACATATTCACTGTATAATTATGTGTTAAATTCAATAAGATATTTTTTAGTTAATCTCCTATGTTGACACGGTCCCTTTTTTTTCTACTTAACTTTTTTCTCCAATAAATGAAACTGCGTGGATAAATTATGGACCCTTGCGCTTATTTTTTTGGGTCATAATTTTGTTAAAGAAATGCTTGATCGAAAATGTTTTTCCGATTTTTTGTTGTTGTTATATTCGCCTAAATTTTGCGTGTCGAATGCTGTATGTACTCAAGTCGGTGTTTTCATGGTAGAGGGTCTCGAAAAACAACGTGTGCGGATGCTCTTTGAAGATATTCCGGTTCATTTAAAAGTTCCAATAGCTGTGATTAAGTACAAAACTCATGTTTTAAGGACCCTTCTTCAGGAGATCGGTTCGAATGTTGTTTCAGCGACTCTCGTTCGAGCCGCCTGTTACTGACGAGACGAGTGCAGGACGATGCAACACCGCACATTCGGCAGAAATGATCCATTTGGTGGTCAAAACTCAAAAAGTTAAAATTGTTTAAAAGCTTTCAGAGTTAAAAATTTACTCACTTAACCACTTTTAACACTTGATTCTAGCTGGAAAATGTACGCAGATAGTCTACAATTAGTTCTCAGCTCAGTGATTTTATTCTGCTGATTTTTTGTCGCCAAATAGTAAATTTCTACCCACTGTGTTCCACGGATGTCTGCATCTCACAATCAGAATCAATCTCGAGTCAATTGATTCGATTCGCTTTCCACGATCCTGCGAGTTCGCGACCTTGCCAACTCACCTGGAACACCTTAATTGATCTTCGCATAATCTTGTCGTAGGTCTCATCACCAATTCACCGCTAGATTTCAGCCCATGCGGACAGTTAGATTTAAACTCTCCTCTCCTATGTTTCTTCCCAGACAAGGAAGGAAAGCAGTCGGGATCGCCGCTTCATCAACTAGGTCAGTGTAACAGAAATATCTTTTGGCTGACTGACCGCCAATAAATCCATTGTCAAGACGAATGATTCACAGTTTCAGTGTGCTTGCAATCATCAAACACTGCAAAAGTTGCATTCGTTAAATACATCGAAAAAGGAGATTACCGAAAGCAGAATGATATGGGAACCTACACGGAAAAAACTGCGGTGAAAATAACCATACGGATACCTGATTTTGGCACCTGCTAGATGTTATGGTAATGTTAACCAGAAGTTTACTACGTTTTGACTAGGTACTAGGTGATGTTACCTGACTGCATGTCGAATTGACTCAAAGTATCGGTAAATGTGCCATACTTCTGGTCAAGTTTACCATAACATCTAGCAGGTGCCAAAATCAGGTATTCGTATGGTTATTTTCACCAATCTTTTTTTTCCGTGTAGGTAAGATATGCTACTATAACCTGAACTCTAATATTATTGTATCGTAGTCCTTGAAAGTATTGACTGCATATTCTGATAGTAACACCACAGGATTTTCTGTTGAAATGACTTGACTCCCCTCGGTTGAAATATATCATTGTATACCTCTACCTCTGGTAATAGTTCAGGACAGATGGGATAAAAAAGGGGGTCTATGCAGCGGCGGCTCGTGGAATTTGGCAACAATATTTTCTTTCCATTTGATTCTACATAAAACAATCGATTCGATAGTGAAGCAGCGCTTCACCTGCAATCGATTGTTTTACATACTTTCAAATGGAGGGAAAACATTGTTGCCAAATTGCACGAGCCGCCACTGGGTCTATGCCACATTAAATATACCGGGTGTCCCAGACCACCCGTCAGTATACTTTTTCTCGAGAATGCGGCTAGGAGTTGAGAGCTGAAACAGAGGGTC
Organism: Trialeurodes vaporariorum; assembly: GCA_011764245.1. Taxonomy (NCBI): domain Eukaryota; kingdom Metazoa; phylum Arthropoda; class Insecta; order Hemiptera; family Aleyrodidae; genus Trialeurodes; species Trialeurodes vaporariorum. The sequence goes on along the minus strand of VMOF01000024.1, from coordinate 9,800,559 downwards.
ACATAGGGATTTTACCCTAAGGAATTCTGTGAAAATATTTTCATTGAATAAAATTCCTTGGGGTCAATCCCCTGTGTGACTTATTTGTTTCAGCTCTCAAATCCCAGCCGTTCTCAAGGAAAAGTATATAGACAGGTGGTCTGGGCTTAAGTATCGTTGAACCCGAATCTGACATTTGCGAACAAAAATTTTGAGAGCTAAAGCCGCCATCTTGCATAAATGCCCTAAAACTTAAGATATTGGCACAAATATCGGTATGTATCGTTTTCTATCGATTTTTCGGCCAACATGGCTTCGTTGTTTTATGAAGATCAGCTAAAAACACGCAACTTTGGTCTGCATCTTTTTTTTGTAGAATGCAATTTGCGTTGCCGTTAGACTATCTTACACTGAACCGTCCTGGACTATAATACTACGAGTATTACAATTTAGGAGTTATTTTCTACACACTTAAAAAAAATGCTTAATTTGACTATTTACATAAATGAAAGTATTGACAACACTTAAAAACTGTTAATTTCACTATTTAAAATGGTTAAACTACCCCCGTGCTTTATGAATTTAACTATTTGAAATAGTAAAACTAAACAGTTTTTAACCATTTGCAGACCAGGTTTGATCAATAGAACGCCTCTCTTCCGTGAATATTAGGAGGGTAGTTAACTGTTCGTACTCGGGGGAGTTGGAATTGCCTATACCAAGAATTGAAGGCACCCGAACCAAACCTTATCTTGTAAGTGTCAACCTCCAGAATCGCGTTTATTCTGAATCACTAAATACAGGAGCAATGTGAAATTGACTAGAGGAGAAAGACGAGTATACTCAGGCTTGGCTTGGCCCATAAGAGGTTAAATGTACTTAGTTCATACTTTTTAACAATGTAAATACAAAGGCTGTCCCGTAAATATCCGGACTGACGCTGTAACTCAAAAACTAAGAAAACTATTTAACTAAACTTGGTTTTATTCGAAAGAAAAAGTAAAAACAAATCGATTGAGACCAAAATCAGCTTATTTGAACAAAAATTGGCCAAGTTATGGCAGTTTTAACATAGGATGTAAGGAAACACCCTACCGTTTTTAGAGCAACAATTTATTCTCATCAAAATTTACAAACTCTTCATCACCGCCATCCTCGGAATCTTCAAGCTTCTCTCGCTCTTTCTCAAAGTATCTTATTAATTCCTTTGAATCTTATGCACTTTTCCATGCGTCCCTTCTATTTTTGAACCATAGTCTTCTCGAATTCTTCCTGAGGGATGCTTTTGAAGAATTTCTGGACTTCATTCTGGATTGCTGCCCGTGTTTCGAATCGCTTGCCGCGGAGAGCTGTCTTTAATTCCGGGAATAGCCAGAAATCGCAGGGAGCCAAATTCGATCTAAACGGTGGATGTCTGGTCGTTTCAACTTACAACTTGTCAAGTCGTCTTCAACGTTGTCCAGTCACTTTTGTTGTAAACAGAACCCCTGGAAAGTTTTACGGGCTAGTTCTACAAAGAAAAAAAAATACTCTAAAAACGGTATGGTGTTTTCTTACATCCCATGTTCAAACTGCCATAACTTGGTCAAGTTTTGTTCCAATAAGCTGGTTTTGCTCTCAATCGATGTGTTTTTACTTTTTCTTTAACCCTTTTTTGCATGGTTTTTTTTTTTTTTTCAATAAAATAATTTTTTTTTTTTTTTCAGTACAATTTTGATCCTTGAGACAGGGAAAAATAGTGAAAAAATTCTTTTCATTATATTTCTATGGCAAAGAGCCTGAATATTATTTTTTCCAAATATGGCCTTACCCGCATTTAGGTATCCATGCAACTAAAAATAAAGTTTTCAGGCTAAAAAAAAAAAAAAAAAAAAAAAAAAAAAAAAAAAAAAAATTAAAGTAGTAAAAAATAAGTTAGTAAGTTTCAATAGTTGTTTTTTTGTACATGGTACTGGTACCCCTGCGTTACTCCCAAACATAACAATGAAAATCGGAAAATCTCTATCAGATTTTCAGTAAGCTATTTTCAACCACTCTGCACGTTCTCTATCCTGTGCTGCGCGCTCTAGGACAAAATCGACAATTCTTACTCGTTTAGTATCTGTTCCACATGTGACCCACCATGCAGCGACAGTACAACTCAAGTCCCCTACTTTTAGGTAAGGCTTCAAAGTAATTGTTCCAGATCTGGGCTCATCTGCAGTTAAGGGTTAAATGAAACCAAGTTTAGCTAAATAAGTTACTTACTTTTTGAGTTACAGCGTCAGTCCGGATATTTACGGGACAGCCTTTGTAGTAATATTCAGCATTTTTTTCAGCGCAGTGGAATATATTCTACGAGACGATCTTTATCAATACTGCTCACGATCATATATGTATGCAAGCGGCGCGGCGCGGCGGCGGCTCATGCCATTAGGCAACAGCGTTTATTCACCATTAAATTGTATGTAAAATAATCGATTCGATAGTGAAGCGGCGCTTCCCGAACAATCGATTGTTTCACATAGATTCAAATGAAGGAAAAACAATGTAGCCAAATTGCACGAGCCACCATTGATCATGCTCACGATCATATTGTCATTCCAAAACTCCCATTATACCCATTCAGTAGCGTACACAGGAATTTGTCTTTCTCTCTTTTGCCCCTTTTGAACACGTGTGTAAGAAACGGACGGAAACAGGGGCTCGAACGAGACTTCAGCCCCTATTTCTTTCCTTTTCTAGTACATACACTCAAACGGGAAAAGAGCGAGAGAGAATAATCCTTGCGTACGCCATTGTACCCATTAGAGCTGCCATTATTTAAAATTTTATATCAAAAGTCACGGTGAAACGAAAAACTAAACAGTTCAATAATGGGTCTGTTGCAAACTTTTGCTACAACGATCAAGAGGGTTCAATGTAATGTAAAATTGCCTGGAAAGTCCATTTGTGGCATCAGAAAGTCATAAAATGCAACAATAAACTCATACAAGAGGCGTTTAATGAAATCCAAGATGGCGGAGAAATATGGAGTAATTTGTATGCATGCACCACGAAACCAATAAGGATGGCCGCAACTTCGACAACCTCGCTAGAGGTTATGTGTTTGTTTACGTTAGGATTGGTTGTGATCGATATTGTGAGGTTGGCTATCCTTGGATGTTCGTGGTGCATGCATACAAATTGCTCGATATTTCTCCGCCATCTTTGATTTCATTAAAAGCCTCTCGTGAGTTTATTACTGCATTTTATGACTTTCTGATGCCACCAATGAACTTTGCAGGTGATTTTACATTGAAATGAACACTTTTAATCGTTGTAGCAAAAGTTTGCAGCAGACCCATTGGGTGCATCAGTTTGTTTTTTGTTTTTTGTTTTTTTTTTTTTTTTATTATTTTTGTATGGTTTTACATTGGAGTCAGTGCTCAAAAATTCTTTTGTAACAGACTCATTTTGTACATGAAAAAATAGCACCTTCTTGAATCTTCATTATTTGTGTTGCAGCTGGGAAGTATCGATTCAAGCCAAGGAAAACTGTCAATAGTTTCTAAAGATCGCGAGATATATATATAGTAGGTATTTCGGTGAAACGTGCCTGTAGTGTTTATGATCTTTCAAATTGCTGTTGATTTTGTACTAAAGTGAGCGAGTGAGAAGAACAGGAAATATCACACTCCTTAACAATGTTACATGCATTCAATCCCGGCGCATCCAGAAAAGTCAACATCATCCGTTGAAAATGCTTACTTGCTTTATTTTGTGTGAAGTGAGTCTGACACTGACGACATAGTTGCCAAGCGGGACTGCACAAATCTAGACTCTGGCGGATATATATTAAACTGCTTTCTCGCCAAACAAGGCAGCGTTCGACTCCAGGCTTCACTTCTGATCCTTCAATAAGGAACTTATTTGTAAATATGACCATGTTCAAACAGCGTTGCCATTTCCCTTGAATTCGTTTGGATTCGCGACGTCGCACGAAATCTTACAAAGGGTGTTCCAAAAGTACCCAGACTGCGCGTCCCATTTGAAAACTAACAAGGGGAGGCTCAGAAGTCGCCGCCTCCGATTTTGAAAACAATTGCACGAAAATGTAGCTAAAGTAAAACTATTAGACCCGTGTTCCTCACTTTTTGCCAATGGGCCTTCCTAAAGCGTCAGGAATTTTTGAAAGTTACCGAATTTCACGTAAATAACCCGAGCGGAGAGCGTTCCGAATATTTACGTGAATTTCGGCAACTTTCAAAAAATTCCTGACGCTTTTGGAAGGCCCATTGGCAAGAAGTGGGAAACACGGGTCTAATAGTTTTACTTTAGCTACATTTTCGTGCATTTGTTTTCAAAATCGGAGGCGGCGACTTCTGAGCCTCCCCTTGTAAGCTAGCACTACAGAGCTCATCTTATTTTCATTACAAAGAAGAAGTAAAAATCAGTTGATCGAGACCAAGATCAACTTATTTGAATACAAATTGATTGAGTTATAACATTTTGAAAATAGGGCGTAAGACAGTCACCTAGGGTTTTTTTTTTTTTTTTTTTTTTTTTTTTTTTTTTTTTTAACAACAATTTATTTTTATACACAAATGCACAAGGTTCAATTAATCCTCATTTCCGCTATCTTCTGAGCTTTTAAGAACTTCTCTCTCTTCCTCAAGCAGTGGCGTCGCGTGCCATCTGGCAACAATGCTACTCATCCATTTAAACTCATTAAATATATCGAATTTTCCTTGTGCACTGTGCACCCCCTGAATTTGACCTTTTATATGAGTTTAAATGGATAGCATGCTGTGTTGCCAAACTGCACGCGACGCCACTGTCCTCAAGTATTTACCATCAAATCTGATACACTTTTCCATACTTTCTTACCATTTCTGTAGAATCGTCTTCTTGAATTCCTCTGTTGGATGATTTTGAATAATTTTTGGACTTGGATCTTGATTGCGCTTTCTTTGATTCTTATCACTTGTCGCTGAGAGCTTTCTTCGATCCTGGAAACAACCAGAATTCGTAAGGAGCTATATCGGAGATAAGTAGGCAGTGGACGCCTTATGTCGTGTTAGATGTTACCAAGCTGTTTCTGTTGAAAAAAGAACATTTTGTTGAAATAAGTTGATTTTGGTCTCAATCGATTGCTTTTTACTCCTTCTTCGCAATGTAACTAATATCAGCTCTTTTGCTAACTTAGTTTTTAAATTAGAGGCGCAGTCCATCTACTTTTGGGACATTCTTTTGTATATAGTTTCCGTGAATGGAAAATTCGTGTAAAGTTCTCTCAGATTTTCAAATTCAGCAAAACCTGTGCAAGAACCTCTATGAAGAGTCGAATTAAAGGTGTCCGCCAAACCGGAGCACCGCCAATGGCTCAATACAAAGAGTAAACAAGAGTCGCAATTGAATGGAAGGCCTGCGTGGTCAACGTAGATAAGGGATCGGAACGCGGGCTGGCCTCTGATTGGCTGCAACGGGTGGAGCAAAAATGACTCGGGGTATAGGGAAAATAACACGGGATTTTCGTTTCGGGGCGTTTATCTCAAAACCTAAGCAAAATCGTATGTAAACAACTTATACGAGTCGATTCAGCAGATTTTTCCGAACAATTTGATAGGTCATAAGTGCCACTTTATTGCAAATTCGAAAAGACTGTTTCAGTTTAAAAGTACGCACAATAGTGTGATTACATGCTTGGCGTGTGTTTGAGCAGTGTTTGAGTAACTCACTATTGTGCGTACTTTTAAACTGAAACAGTCTTTTCGAATTTGCAATAAAGTGGCACTTATGACCTATCAAATTGTTCGGAAAAATCTGCTGAATCGACTGTATAAATTGTTTAAATACGATTTTGCTTAGGTTTCGAGATAAACGCCCCGGAACGAAAATCTCGTGTAATTTTCCCTATACCCCGAGTCATTTTTGCTCCACCCGTTGCAGCCAATCAGAGGCCAGCCCGCGTTCCGATCCCTTTATCTATGTTGACCACGCAGGCCTTCCCCATTCAATTGCGACTCTTGTTTACTCTTTGGTTCAATATTTTAAATAGATTTCAATATGGGTGGAAGGCAAAGTGCCAAATCGCATACTTTACGCCGTTGAAGAATTCGAGGAAATTATTGGATGTGGCACACGATTGGGATAAGTTGGCCGAAAATTTCGTGATTTTCCGTGGCGTTTATAAATTTACAGAATACAACATTGCCAAACCAACTTGATCCTGATCAGCGGTTGCTTCTCGTTTTCGCCTTTATACAGCCACCACGGTCAATTAAGTTCAAAACCCCAGAAGCAGTTGGCTAGCGGGACCGCACTTATATTTTTTACTAACATTTAAACTGTTGAAAAATAACGGATCTTCGGGTATGCGGCCAACAGTGGCGAGGCGTGAAACTTGGCAACAATGTATCTTCTCCATTTAAATTCACCAAAACAATCGAACGGTTCAGTCATCGGCGATGACCAAGCACTTCGATCTTTCTAATGTGTATAAATGGGACATAGGAACGTTGCCAAATCGCACGCCTCGCCACTGGCGGCCAACACTCTCTAACGTCATCTTCTTGCATGGGTTTAAAAAGACAAAAGACAAAAGACAATTTTGCACAACGACACGCATCATATTTTTCTTTATCTACCCAATATTAGTGTAAAAAAAGATAACAACAACGGCAACGACAACTAACAGCGGCTCACAAAAAAAAAAAAACCTTAAGGTCCTCAAGATAAAAATTAGATCTATTTTATCCCAACATTTTTCTTCTTCTTCTTGTGTGATGACATACACCCTTTCAAAACGCATAGTATTCGTTTTTATAATTTATTGCTCTTTTGATACAGAACGATTGGCTATGGTTAAAATAATGCTCGAGTTATAAGCTCACAGTCATATTAATTTTATGTGAAAGCTCCCAAGAAAATTTATGAAGTTGCGATCCAAAATTATTCTTCAGTAACAACTAGAATATATGGGAGGGGTTTAAAACTATCAATAGAAATTTGGGACCGAAGTTTTGAAAAATTCAAATGAAAGTGCGGCCAGTTAGCGATCTCTCTTCTTTGCCACCTCAAATCTTTTGACTGTATAACGCGCCATCGATGAGAATTCTTATGAAACTCATAATTTGAAAGACATTCATCCAACAAGATGGTATTAAAAAATATGTTTCCATATGAATATAGGTTCTTGGTTGAGTAATTCCGGTACATAACGATTGAATGGCGAGTAATTCAAACTTATCAAGGAATAGCCTTCAAAAATTGCTAATGCAGCAGTGGAGGCAGACGGCGAGAGACGTTGGTTTTGCATACCTTACGATTGGAGGGAGTTTTATATCTTTAAACGGGTTATTCTCTCAGATTATGTGTATAATTCGTTATTAAATTTCAAAGCAGCGTTTACGGACTTACGGAGTCATCATGAGATGACGAGACCTTACGGATTTTCCTCTTCTATTTTGTATTTATCACTGTACGGTCTTATCTAAGAGCTTATTTTAACAATTATGATTACTGAATCAATGCGCTCATTGCTAATATATGGCTGCCAAATTGAATTAATATTTTAACAAATAATATCAAAGTGCTCCAAATTATTCCATCCCTATGACTGAATATACACTTACACAACCAACTGTTCTGAAATGTTGTATTTCCTACAGCAATATATAATTGCTACAGCTAAAGATAATTAAATATGTTCCATGTGATTTTATCAACAATTTGTCTTTTTCGCGCCGATTGTATGATTTTCGCTGTTTTAATGAGACCAGAATTAATTTCTCATGGAGTTCAAGTAGATTACTGTCTAACCTTATATTTAACTTCATTTTAAAAAGTTATTGAAGTCTAGTGAAATTGAGTTTGAATACCGTACGTTTTAAATAACTTTAAAAATGCATTGGAAAAAAATTAAAAGTTGATGAATTATTGCAGGGATAAAAAATCAAGAAAATATGCTCAAGTAGCTGAATCCAGTCCCTATATCCTAGCACCAAAATCACTTGCGTTTTGATAAAAAATGATACATCTAAAGGGGCTTTGAAACTTGACATGACATAAAAATAACATATTGCTTATTTTATACCAGCTCCACAGAATGAAGCAGATATGTGTAGCTCGGATGTAACTATATCAATATTTACTAAGTTTATTGTTCATATACTTAACACTTTTCTTTAAGAAAAAAAATTATGATAGTAATAATAATAATACATAAAAAAAAAACAAAAAACAAAAAACAAAAAAAAAAAACCAAAAAAACAAAAAAAAGCTTCGACTTCATAAAAAGTAGAGTCCCTGTGCGTAGAGAGTTAAGACATAGGGTAGTCAACCTCTGATTGGTCTTCGGTTTTAGTGATGCGCCGCCATTGGATGCGTTTTTGTACATTTGTTTACAAACGAAGGGTCCAACGATGTTTTACGGATAAAAGAGTTAACTTTCGATGAACTCGTTAATTTTGATCATGATGCACCTCAAGAACGTCTATAATTCCCAAAAGTATCTTTAAAAGCGTGGATAAATGTCGATCGGTGCACTTAAAGAACCATTATTATCAATCGGATAATTATACAAATAAAAATAAAATGCTCAAAACGAGGAGCACACTCCACTCAAGTTGAAAGAGGGACTGATTAAAACACTAGAACGCCCGGACTTTTGCTCCTCCCTAGAACGCCCAGCGTCTCAAAATTGGGACGATGCCGTAAAGTGAAGACTTTTGTTATACATGCTATCGATCAAAGTGTTATTTAGGCTTATAATTTTATGAGAGTTTGACGAAATTTTATCTTCGGTAATAGCATTTTTTGCCTATACAGGCAAATGAAGGGGTATGAATCGTCTTTTGCCATACATTTTCGACCAATTTTCAAAAATTCGCTGCAGCCTTGAAATTGGTCCAAATTTAGAAAACTATGGGTACAAAATGTTCTACTAAACAAGCACTTCAAGAAAAAAAAATAAAACAAGCCCCAAAATTTGGTCCAAAATTGACTTTTAGGCCCCGGAATAATTTTAAATTTTCCGAAAATTTCTGTAACGGCAATTTCCACGGGAGCTCTCCTTACATCAAGAAGTGGACGATAAATCATTACTGGAGTTTTCTCGGAGGCCTTTAAGCCCTTATAGCCTATAAGTTGTCATCTAAACCGAAAATATTGATCTTTTATGACGACGAGAAGATGAATATCGATGACTGATAATTTTTAAGCGTGCCGTATATATACGGTGCGCTTCTTGTTTTCATTTTCATATCTAATATATAAGTCCAATGCCTTGCTTATGGCAAAACCTTGGCGGGAAAGGTTTGAAAAATTAAAAACGTGTTTTCTTAAAACTGGTTTCATTAATCGTTAATTTATTGCTGCAATCCAGGAGGTCTCGGCGTCTATTTTCTTAAAATTGTAAAAGTTTTGGTATTCCTGTTAATTTCAATAAGTTATTAAGCGTCAAAGTCGAATTCCTTCAAACGAGAATTCCATACAGGTCCAGCAACCTAAGTCATTTGTGCCAACCTATGAGTCAAAATTCAAAGGCAGGAGGGGGGTGGAAACATCTCCCGCAGGAACCCTCTTTGCCCCTCGCCTTTGGGCTCCACCGGTCACAAGATTTCTTCACGGTGCATTAAGCGGTCGTAAATGTGTCAACATCTGTTTGACGAGGGTACATCGATAAGAAGCGACGAGGTATTGATGAAGAGCGGGAGGGGTATAGAAAAGAGAGAGGCTCATTCATATCCTTAAGGTACCGTTCTAGAATTCATCCCTTTATTGTCTCGATGCAGAAAAGATTATGAATAGCAGCACTTTCCAATGTACATAGATATACAGTATCACAGGGTAATGTAATCTTTTTTGCACGGATGCAGTAAATGGTTGAATTCTAGAACGCTACCTATGTAGACCTGTTTAGTGATGACGTCACGATCAGAATTAGTTCCAAACAAATGCTCTATCTCGCTCACTCTCGTGGATTTACCAGATCCAAATTTTCGAACGCAAATTCATGCTAGTTAACCAACAGTTTTCTCAAATTTTATTGCACCATTAGATTCCACTTGCCTTAAGTATCTTTTCACTGTAACATAATTCCTAAAAGATCACAAGCGAATTTACAATCACAGTTATACCGAAAGACGTTCTACGTTTTGTCCTTGTCTTACTCACGGTCTCTTATGGTAGTATCACCGGCATGACACTCAATCATTCTAACTTCTCTCCGTATCGAAGCTATTGTTCGAGGTATAACACATGCCGTGATGGTGCTGATGAGCCTATATCCTAGAATTTTGTGCTCTTAAGAAACTGATAACTGTGATTGTGCATCGATGCGCGATGTTTCAAAAAGTTTGTGATAGCGGGCTCATATTTTATCACTGAGAAAAAAGTGGCTGTTAAAACTGTAAGAATAGAACCATAGATGATTTCGCCTTATTTCAATCATGAGACCTATCGTTGCTGTAGTCAGCGCGCTTGAATCTACACGAATTCTGATTGTCTCTATGGAATTTCGATTATTTCTATGGGAAATAAAGCGCGGGAATATATATCCAATCGGAAAATTTTTTGAAACAATCGGAAATTTTTATAAGGGACGTGGAACCCAATGTGTGATAAACAAACATGTAAAGAACGTGTTGTTTACTAGCACTTGTATTTGAAATTTGGACTGTGTTTCGTATGGGAAAACCCACGAGAGCGAGTGAGACGGAGCCTTTGTTTGGAACCAATTTTTTTCATGACGTCACACTAAACAGGTCTTTGCATCGGAAACATTTGAAATTCTGGGAGATCGGCAAATTGAAAGCCCCTCAATGAGCGTCGATGGAATCAAGGGATTTTTGAGGACATTTTTGGCGTTTTGTTGAAAAATAGGTGTTTAAAATCCAGAACACAGGGAGCCAGAGGGGTAAAATTCGCATTAATTGCTCTAAAAAGTGAGAGGGGTTGTCACGTGTCTTCCCCCCCTGGACAGCTTCCTCGCTGCGGCTATGGAATTGACTCTGGAATAACTTTTTTACCTATCCTAAAAAGTTCGTTGCGTGTACAAAATTTTTCACTGGAAGCTTCTTCAAATTTTGGAAACTATAGGTCCATATGGAACTTTGCTTTTCCAACACGAAAAATGATATCGACCGACGGCAACAAAAAAAAAAGAAAAAATATACAATGCTTTATAGTGAATAATGGCATAGTTTTAACTGTAAACTTTCGATACTTTTCAAGAAAATAAATGGGGAGGGGGAATTAAAATCCAAAAACCCTCTTAAACCTCCACACCTACAAAATTTCCCCTAGAATGCTTGATGTGTAAAGGGCACTTGAAATGGTTAGTTCTGTATATTAAAGGATTATTGTTTCATGAATTCGCAAGTGTTCCATTTATGCATATTACGTATCTACATCGTGACAATCGAAACAAGTGCTGACAGCACCAAAAACGGAAAAAAAAAAAAAAAAACTGTTTATTATTTAGAATCACGGTTTTTCCCGAATATGACATTTTTTGACTTCAAAAGAACGCCACCTCATGTTTGATCCCTGAACAAGCCGTTTAAAAGGTGGGGGAATTTAGAAATATCTATTGTCTATAGTTTATGTGGGAAAAAAAGATCGAGCATTATCAAAAAATTTTCTCTTTCAGCTTTAAAGGGGGTTTGTTGCAAATTTTTGCTACAGTGCTATAGAGTTTTGATTCTGATGTAAAATTGTCTGAAAATTAGATTGGCGGCATCAATAGTCATAAAATCCACTAAAAAACCCCAAAAAAACGCATTATAAAGAAAGCCAAAATTGCAGTCGAAAAGCCGAACAATCTGTGCACGCGCACGACGAACATCAGAGATAGGTGACCCATTCTCCCCTTTTTCGTTAAGGGGGGGGGGGGAGAAAATATCTTACAGTCAAACTGTGATTTAAAAATGTGCATGGTCAAGATGTTGTCTTTTGTGAAGGGGGCGGGGGGGGGGGAAGCAAATATCAAGAACAGGGTGTTTCAAAAATTGGTGCCAAACTTATGGAGTGTATTTTTTGGGGGCAACTACATTTTATAAGACTTTATTTTTCCCACATGAGTATGTGCGCAATTGTTTCTTTTTGAGCTAGAGCCCTCCAAAGTTTTTAAAACAAAAAAAAAAAAATAAACACAAAAAAAGCATTTGACTCATCTCCTTACAGATACATCTGATCTAAATTTATTTTTTTTATAATTTCTCACCAAACAAGCTCAATTGGACAGCACTTGTCACAAAAAAACCGAGTGACATTTTTTATAAAATTGAGTTTGATTGATAGAGCTAGCAATACTGAATCTCGAAGCAACAAGTGCTTCTTCTGTAATAACAACTATTTCCCGTCAAAATTCCAGGTAAAAGTGAGCTGGTGAGCCTCATTGATGTCATTGTCCATATTGAAATAAAAAGAGAACTTGGTTCCTTTGGCTGATTAGGTTAAAACCCTTTAAACCGAGTCACGTAAAGGGAAACCAACTCCGACTTGGTTCCTTTCAGTGGCGGCTCGTGCGATTTGGCAACCATGCTTTTTTACCATTTAAAACCCATGCAAAAGTATCGATATCTTGGGGGTGCATTGCACCTCCTGAAGATCGATTGTTTTACATAGGTTTAAATGGAGGGATTCCACTGTTGCCACATTGCACGAGCCGCCACTGGTTCCTTTTATAGAATTTGGGGAAAGGACTTAAGTCCCGGGTTAACGGATTTTAAAAAAATCAAAAGTGTAAACCAACTCTGCCGTTTGGTTTCTCTTAGAGTTTTGTTTTTCGTGATTATCCAAAAAAAAAAAGAAGAAAGGGAAACCCAAATCACTTTAAACGCTAAAAATTAAGAACCTTTCCTACATAGTAAATTCCACTTTTCCGGTGTTGAAATGCAAAAACACAACACGGTAGTTGAATGAAATCAAAACGTAAGTAAATTTCCCAAATTTTTGTTTAAATGCTAGCTCTTCAACTTTGGACTCAATTTTCTCGAGATCAGCTCCATGTTGAATGCTGTCTAATTATTGCCGTTCATCGCCGTAAAAAAAAAAAATAATAATAATAATTAATATTTTTCTTTTTTAAGGCGATGAACGGCGGCAAGTTTTTGCGTTTGAAAATAAAAAATAAAGAAATACATCCCTCAAAGTTTTTCCTTCACTAATTTCGCCGCAGATGGATAGTGTTGATTTTGAAAAATGATTAACATTTGCCCTGCTGGATGCCCTTTTGGAGGAGGCTTGCCGTTCCCATCATATCATATCTTTGAGTGGATGCATTGGAACGGCTTTTTGTGACAGACATAATTACCTGATGCCGTCTGCATGCACCTGGAAAGGTTTTTGATGGGATATCCTAGCACCAAAATCACTTGCGTTTTGATAAAAAATGATACATCTAAAGGGGCTTTGAAACTAGACATGACATAAAAATAACATATTGCTTATTTTATACCAGCTCCACAGAATGAAGCAGATATGTGTAGCTCGGATGTAACTATATCAATATTTACTAAGTTTATTGTTCATATACTTACACTTTTCTTTAAGAAAAAAAAAACGATGATAGTAATAATAATAATACATAAAAAAAAAACAAAAAACAAAAAACAAAAAAAACAAAAAACAAAAAACAAAAAACAAAAAAAACAAAAAAACAAAAAAACAAAAAACAAAAAAACAAGCTTCGACTTCATAAAAAGTAGAGTCCCTGTGCGTAGAGAGTTAAGACATAGGGTAGTCAACCTCTGATTGGTCTTCGGTTTTTAGTGATGCGCCGCCATTGGATGCGTTTTTGTACATTTGTTTACAAACGAAGGGTCCAACGATGTTTTACGGATAAAAGAGTTAACTTTCGATGAACTCGTTAATTTTGATCATGATGCACCTCAAGAACGTCTATAATTCCCAAAAGTATCTTTAAAAGCGTGGATAAATGTCGATCGGTGCACTCAAAGAACCATTATTATCAATCGGATAATTATACAAATAAAAATAAAATGCTCAAAACGAGGAGCACACTCCACTCAAGTTGAAAGAGGGACTGATTAAAACACTAGAACGCCCGGACTTTTGCTCCTCCCTAGAACGCCCAGCGTCTCAAAAATTGGGACGATGCCGTAAAGTGAAGACTTTTGTTATACATGCTATCGATCAAAGTGTTATTTAGGCTTATAATTTTATGAGAGTTTGACGAAATTTTATCTTCGGTAATAGCATTTTTTGCCTATACAGGCAAATGAAGGGGTATGAATCGTCTTTTGCCATACATTTTCGACCAATTTTCAAAAATTCGCTGCAGCCTTGAAATTGGTCCAAATTTTGAAAACTATGGGTACAAAATGTTCTACTAAACAAGCACTTCAAGAAAAAAAAATAAAACAAGCCCCAAAATTTGGTCCAAAATTGACTTTTAGGCCCCGGAATAATTTTAAATTTTCCGAAAATTTCTGTAACGGCAATTTCCACGGGAGCTCTCCTTACATCAAGAAGTGGACGATAAATCATTACTGGAGTTTTCTCGGAGGCCTTTAAGCCCTTATAGCCTATAAGTTGTCATCTAAACCGAAAATATTGATCTTTTATGACGACGAGAAGATGAATATCGATGACTGATAATTTTTTTTTTTTTTTTTTTTTTTTTTTTTTTTTTTTTTTTTGAATCAGCTAAGAGAACAGTTTGTTCCAAAATTGGGACATTGGTGCTATAGGTAAAATTACTTTTTTCTCCTGAAGAAATGGGCAGATTTTGATGAAACTTGGTGGTCAGGGGGTACCGCTTAAATGATGAAAAGTCAGCAAATTTCAGAGTCCTACGTCAAAATGGAGGCTTGTGAGACGACATTCAATGTTTGTTTGTCCCAAAACTGGAACGTCGGGCGTTCTAGTGGCAACAAAATACCATGACATCGGTTACCTAAACAAAACCGACCATCAAAACGCAGACAGAGCCTCAATCAGTTGTTAACGTTTGGAAAAACTGGAGGCATGCAACACTCAACTTTTCCACATCTGCCCCGTAGACGTCTCGGCCGTAGTGGCTAATTTAGCGATGGAAGATTTCGCGAGTTACAAGTACACATTTTAACACCTTACTTTTATTTACTTTTACAAGCGCTATGTCAACGATTTATTTTTGGTTGTTCACAAGGATGAATATTTACAGGTTTTAGTGTTTGTAAATGCGCAATGTTCTCTTATTCATTTCACCTTAGAAACTGAGCAGCACCAGTGCCTTAATTTCTTAAATATGACTGTAATTCGCAAAACAGACAGGTTACAATGTAAGTGGTATCAAAAACCGACCGCTTCCGGCAGGTATTTGAATTACCTATCGGTACAACGTTTCATACATAAACGCAATGTTGTTTCTTACTTGGCTAGGCGTGTATCATAGGCCTCACCGATAGGTCGTATTGCATGGTCAGAGGTACCTAATTCAAATATAGGGAAACAACTTTTATTGGAAAACTGCTATCCTTCATCTCTAATCAACAAATGTTTTGACAATGTTCTGAATAGTTTTAAAAATCAGCATAGCTCCAAAAATCTTCTGAATAAAGATACATCGAAAGTTGTTGTTTTGCCGTATGTACCATTACTCTCTGAAAAGGCAGGGATTTTAAAGAAGTGCGATTTTACAGTGATACACAAACGATTTAACACACTTGAGTTTCTTTGGTCACGATTAAAAGCTCGTAGACCTACGCATCAATTGGCTGGTGTAGTGTTTAATGTGAAGTGTCAGGGCTTTGGTATGGGATACATTGGACAAACAGCCAACGGGGCAACAGCTCATTAAAAGGTTTATGGCCACAAACATAACAACAATAGTGATGGTAAAACTGTCCATCAGGAAAGTGTGTGGTCATTCGTTTGATTTTGATAACATCCAGGTTCTAGCACAGGAGACAAATTACAACGCTATATTATATAGCTGTGTTAGAAATGATTCACATTCTAAAAAACAGAGACTCCATATGCATCCAACTACCGGGCAGACGTGGAAAAGTTGAGTGTTGCATACCTCCAGTTTTCCAAACGTTATTATAACAACTGATTGAGGCTCTGTCCGCGTTTTGTTGGTCTGTTTTATTTATGTAACCGATGTCGTGGTATTTTGTTAATCTGGGACCAAATTATGTTGGGTGTTGAATTGCGTGCATCTTGCGTGCGGTTTCGACCAATCAGAAAGCTTACGCACGGTCACATATGCGATCAAGCGTAAGTTACGATCGGGACCTTACATTATTTGTAGTCCCTCTTCCAACTTGAGTGGAGTGTGCTCCTCGTTTTGAGTATTTTATTTTTATTTTTATAATTTTCCGATTGATAATGGTGCTGTGAGACGTGAGTCCACCAACACGTCTGATGTCTTGAAGTCTTGAAGTCTTGAAGTCTCTGAAGTTTTTATTCATTATTGGTCTAGTTCCCATTTTAATCCTTTGTTTGTCTGTGATGTTTTTTGGCCATTTAGTCTGTAATTGTTTTAATATTAGACACTCTACGAAACTGTAATTTTTGCATTTAACCAAAACACAACAACGCAATGGCCATAAGAATGTAAACAAATGTGCAAAAACTCGTCCAAAGGTGGCACCCATGGTTTCACTCGTCTTAACTCTCTATATACTTACATTGACTCTAAAACGATATAGAAGGCGGGCAACCAGTTTTGTTATGATATATGGATTAAGTTAGCCTTCGAAATTCGGAGATGCAACAAGTAGCACATTGGCGAGCAACTGGATATACTAACTGCTCCGTCGATTATTTCAGGCGTAAATTGTGCCTTTAAGATAGAGTATACGAGGCATGTAAGATACACGGATATACACGGATAGAGAACTCAGCAGCCAAGGGCCGTAATTTACGGGACCGCAAGGACCGCGGTGCGGGGGGTCCGGAACGGTTGGGGGCCCTTAACGCAGCCAGCAGGTAAAAGAAAAGAAAGAACGGGGAATAACGAAAGCAAAGGAGGGAAACGCTCGTAGCTTTTGAGATCAAGTTGCGTTTTGACAAATTAAATTTCATTCAGTTCGAACCGAAATTCCGCGGTAAAACAGTGATAACACGTTTTATGGGCTCAGAAATTCGACTCTCGCCGCTGGCAGTTGTTATGAGTTAGGTGGGGGCAGGGTTGAGGTCGATGAGTTATATTAAAGTATGCAGATTCTGTTGTAAAGTCGCTGGGGGGGGGGGGGGAGCGCTCCAGCTCACTTTGAGGGATGGGCTCGACTTTCATAATTACGCCACTGCTGAAGTTGTTTCACTCATGCATGGCAACTCATGACTCTTAAAGATGGGCAAAATGGTGATGTCACCAAAACCCCTCTTGTGACCCCTCTATCGATTCAGCTTGGTGAATGGAGTCGATCGCCCTCAAGGGTTTTCATATCTTTTTCATCTGAGGTTCTTTCACTCATGCATGTCACAACTCGCATCACTCTTAAACATGGGCAAAAACCTGATGTTACCAAAACCCCTCTTGAGACCCCTCTATCGATTCGGCTTGGTGAGTGGAGTCGATCGCCCTCAAGGGTTTTCATATTTTTTGCATCTGAGGCTCTTTCACTCATGCACGTCACAACTCATGACACTTAAACATGGGTATGGTATGTCTTTTTCAACTTGAACGTGATAAGGATGACTTTATGGACATATAGTAACACAAATATGCTAGGTGCCACTCTACACGGCGTCTATCTAAAGAGATGTGGGTTCGATGTAGAAGTTTCTGTCGTCCGTCAAGTTTCATCTAATCTCATTCTCCTTATGCCAGAGGCGGCTCGTTTTTCATGGCGACAATTGAATCCCTCGATTTAAACGTCAGCCATGACCACCATGGCTCGATAGCCGGGTAAGTTCAAATAACTTTTAACTTTCAGGTCAGCCGAGGTTTGAAAAATGAAAGTCAAAATCATGGATCCCCATATTTTTTTTGGGGGGCAGCATACCCCCAAGAATGATGTTTAAGTAGTAGTCAAGAATTATTTGTACTGAAAACATATTTTTGCCGCCATTTTTAATTTTTAGGCATTTTTTCATGTCATGTTGCAGTAGATCACGCATTTGAGCCTTAAATTTACATAAAATTTTCCTAAATATATGCGTAGATATGACTTTATCGTCGCCTTTTTAATGCGCCTTAGTGATAAAAGTAATGAGTGAGTACTTAATTGGTGCTTATCACAAGTTATAAGGTAGAAAATCGCCAAAATTTGATTTATTGCTCATTTGACCGAAAAAATGTCCTTAAATATAGGTATGAAGACTTTTGCATGCGTTTTAGAGCGTGCCGCTAGGCAGGCTCGAGGGGGGCGAGGGGAGCGCGCGGGAGGCGTTTAAGAGCTCCCATGCGCAAGCGCGCGCACACGCCAGGCTAGGGGAGCGCGCGGGATGCGTTTTGGAAGCGTTTATAAGTTTCTGAGCTAGAATGCGCAAGCGCGCGCACACGCCAGTCGAGGGGAGCGCGCGGGATGCGTTTAAGAGCTCCCATGCGCAAGCGCGCGCAAACGCCAGTCGAGGGGAGCGCGCGGGATTCGTTTTAAAGCTACCATGCGCAAGCGCGCGCACACGCCAGTTGAGGGGAGTGCGCGGGATTCGTTTTGGAAGCGTTTATATGTTTCTGAGCTAGAATGCGCAAGCGCGCGCACACGCCAGTCGAGGGGAGCGCGCGGGATGCGTTTTAGAGCTACCATGCGCAACCGCGCGCACACGCCAGTCGAGGGGAGCGCGCGGGATTCGTTTTAAAGCTACCATGCGCGAGCGCGCGCACACGCCAGTCGAGGGGAGCGCGCGGGATTCCTTTTAAAGCTACCATGCGCAAGCGCGCGCACACGCCAGTCGAGGGGAGCGCGCGGGATGCGTTTAAGAGCTCCCATGCGCAAGCGCGCACACGCCAGTCGAGGGGAGCGCACGGGATGCGTTTAAGAGCTCCCATGCGCAAGCGCGCGCACACGCCAGTCAAGGGGAGTGCGCGGGATTCGTTCTAGAGCTACCATGCGCAAGCGCGCGCACACGCCAGTCGAGGGGAGCGCGCGGGATTCCTTTTAAAGCTAACATGCGCAAGCGCGCGCACACGCCAGTTGAGGGGAGCGCGCGGGATGCGTTTTGGAAGCGTTTATATGTTTCTGAGCTAGAATGCACAAGCGCGCGCACACGCCAGTCGAGGGGAGCGCGCGGGATTCGTTTTAAAGCTACCATGCGCAAGCGCGCGCACACGCCAGGCTAGGGGAGCGCGCGGGATGCGTTTTGGAAGCGTTTATATGTTTCTGAGCTAGAATGCGCAAGCGCGCGCACACGCCAGTCGAGGGGAGCGCGCGGGAGGCGTTTAAGAGCTCCCATGCGCAAGCGCGCGCACGCGCCAGGCTAGGGGAGCGCGCGGGATGCGTTTTGGAAGCGTTTATAAGTTTCTGAGCTAGAATGCGCAAGCGCGCACACGACAGTGGAGGGGAGCGCGCGGGATGCGTTTAAGAGCTCCCATGCGCAAGCGCGCGCAAACGCCAGTCGAGGGGAGCGCGCGGGATTCGTTTTAAAGCTACCATGCGCAAACGCGCGCACACGCCAGTTGAGGGGAGTGAGCGGGATGCGTTTTGGAAGCGTTTATATGTTTCTGAGCTAGAATGCGCAAGCGCGCGCACACGCCAGTCGAGGGGAGCGCGCGGGATGCGTTTTAGAGCTACCATGCGCAAGCGCGCGCACACGCCAGTCGAGGGAGCGCGCGGGATTCGTTTTAAAGCTACCATGCGCAAGCGCGCGCACACGCCAGGCTAGGGGATCGCGCGGGATGCGTTTTGGAAGCGTTAATAAGTTTCTGAGCTAGAATGCGCAAGCGCGCGCACACGCCAGTCGAGGGGAGCGCGCGGGATGCGTTTAAGATGATGATGGAATATAAAAAAACAAAAATCACCACGTTGTTCAGCGGAAAATTTTGAGTAGAAATGACGAAAAATTCATCTTAATCATTGGACTCTGAAGGATAAATAGGTTCATTACACCTTAGGTTAAAAAATATTTAAACTTACCCAGCCATGACCACCATGTCTCGATAGCCATGGCTAGCAAGAGCTGAACTTTGTGTAGATTTGATGCAGCAAAAATATGAAGTTCTTAGATTGCACGAGCCACTAATGACAGGGATAAATTTTAAGACGTTCTTTGACTTGAATAGTGCCTTTTGAAATAGGTAGAAGGCGAAAATACATATGCCTAGGCCAGACTAAAGCAAAATTTAGGAAGAATGTGGTAAATTAGGAATTATGAAATATTCTCTTATGCAACTAATGGTATACATAGAGTCTTTACTCAATGTATAACCTAACCTTTGTTAAATTAATATACGATGGGGAATATGGGTATTTTTTGATGAAATTGGAAAAGGAGGATGGAAAATGTTGAGGAGGAAATCTCAAAGCTAGTCTGGACCAACCGTCAACCTTGAGATCTCCATAATAAACATTGCCAAGCCATGGGCGGATACAGGGAATTGTCTTTCTCTCTCTCCTCCCATTTGAAAACCTGAGTTAGAAAAGGACAGAAGAGGGGGCCAAAGTCACGTGATGGCCCCCTCTGCTGTCCGTTTCCAACACACAAGTTCAAATGAAGGGAGAGAGAGAGAAAGACAATTCCCTGTATCCGCCCTTGTGCCAAGCCTCAATTTTTAATGTCTTCAATAAATATACACTCCATTCGTATCATACGTTAACCTTACCTCAATGTATACCATCAGTCCCGTAGCCCAATAAGTATTTCACAATTATTCCTTACATTCACGGCGCGTGCAATCTGGCACCGTTGCATTTCGCACATTCACGCCCATGTGAAAAATCGATTCGAGGGAGTGCACTGTGCACCCCCTGTATATTGACCTTTTCCATGACTTTAAATGGACGAATTGTAACGTTATTGGGATATTGCTGGCGCCGCCATTGATTCCCCATCTACCGAATCAGCTGGTACTTATTCTCTTCTCATTATTATTATTATTATATATATAAAGCTGACGTCCCTCCAAAATGTTTTTTCTATTTCCCGAAAATTGGCCGAAGCGATTTCCCTCAAATTTGACACGATGATTCCTTAGGGTATTCAGAAAAAATCTGTCGAATTAGTTTTCTAAAAAGTTGTCTGTGAGCGCCGCAAATTGAATTTTAAAATAAGAGTGAAAACTCATTTTCGCACGACGCACGGACAGCGAGGTGACGTGATGCTCACGGACAGCGAGGTGACGTGATGCTCCGCGCCATCGCCTGAGCTGGATTCTCTGATCTGCCCCTCCCCTCCACTCTACGCTCGGCAGAGTCTCACCTTATTAGTTGACGAGTCAGTACAGCGAGAGCGGTGAAGGGGGGAGGTTCGTTCGTCGGTCATCTCTTGCGCACTGATTACTTCGTTCTTTCTCCAAAATTTTTCTGTCGCTCGCCCGTACCCGCAACCTTCTCTCTCACTCCTTACGGACGCTCATCTCTCTCGACTAACGCACTCCCATTCTTCGTATTAACCATTCGTTTGCCTTTCTTCTTCTTTCCTCTCTTTTCATTTTATTCTTTAAATTTTTATCATTTCGACTTATATCACTCGGGATCGTTGAATAACGTTCCTAATATTTTGCAGTATGGTCTTGATTTAATTTTTTTTTTTTTTTTTTTTTTTTTTTTAAGAAAACATTCTTAGCGCATTGTGCATTTTTTTTTTCCGTGGTCACCGTTATATGTAACCTTTAAGCACTCGCTTCTCTTTTATAATTCCTCTTCGATTTTCAACGCTTTTATTTTGGTATCCTCCGCGTCTTATTAGTTCTTTTTACACATTGCCCGGCAATATCTTTTTTTTTATTTATTTATTTATTTATTTAATACAAGAAAGTGCAAGCGCTTTGCGCTCACATTCTTACATTTTCATCTCTTTAATTCTCAGCACCAATACTCCGTTTCATTTTATCATTTTTCACCAACTAGGTACCAACTAGCCCGTAACCCTAGAATGCTGGCCGTGGAGGGCGCCCGTAGGGTGCTTGGAACGGCTAGTATATATATAAAGCTGACGTCCCTCCAAAATGTTTTTTCTATTTCCCAAAAATTGGCCGAAGCGATTTCCCTCAAATTTGGCACGATGATTCCTTAAGATATTTTGAGGAGATCTGTCGAACAGTTTTCGAAAAAGTCGTCTGTGAGCGCCGCAAATTGAATTTCAAAATAAGAGGGGGAGAGGTCATTCTAGCACGACGCTCGACGAACTATGTGTCAGTATGCACATTTAACTACCATAAAGTCTAGATTGACCTAAAATGTAGCGGAAGGTGTTATTTCAGGGGTTTTTTGGGCCGCTGATCACGAATTTAAAGTCGGTTTCTCAAAAGTTTCAAATCTAATACGGTGGCTTTATAGTGAGCTACGAACTTTTATCATAAAACAGGTGGAAGGTGTGGTTTACGGGGTGAGGGGGGTTTAGGGGAATAGTCTTTCATGTTTACTGTTTCTTTGGGGGAGTATTCTGAATCCTGTAAAAAAAACGACTCTTCAAAATCCTATTCTTTGTTTTAGAGCAACTTTAAGATGTGTCATTCAGATGTACATTGAAATGTACACCAGGGATAAAAGGGTTAAAACTGTCGCAACTCCCTCGGTGCTTCGGTCCTAACGCTCGTCGCTTAAACCTGAGCGCTCCAATACTTTTGATCCGTCATTTTTTGTCAGCAATTTTTACCGTACTTCTTCAATCGTTCGTTTAACAACCATGATTCTTTAAATAAATAACAAACTTTCTTAACCCTTGTGCGCCTAAGGGGGTGTACATTTGTACCCCAGGCCAGTTTTTTTGACGCCATTTTGTCAAAACTGCTCAAAATTTTTTGGGACTTCATGACATTTTAAGTTAGGCTACTTAGAACACGTCCACCAAATTTCATTCATTTTTATGAATTTTTGTCGATATTATAGAAATTTAAAGTGTTGGGGAACAAATATTCCCCCCCTTCGTCCTGCCAGTTTTAAGTTTGGAACCATCTATTAAAGTGAATTTTACGGATATTTTATGTAGATTAAGAATATTAAGTCAGATCATTGAAAAAAAATTGGAAATTTATCAAAAATGGAAAAATACGATGGTACCTCATTTCATTTTTTCCATTTTTTTTATTTTGACATTTTTTTAAAAGTAGGTGTAAATTTGGCAACATAGCAAAAATTTACTCAAATTTCACATAATTTACTCTCTTAGGGTACTAATTACATAATCCATCCATTAAAGTTTCAAAATTATTGATACTGACTGTGCTGCATGAAAATATCCTTGGGGTACAAAAATACCCCCCTTAGTCCCTTGTGTTACCGAAATACCTTGGGCTCACAAGGGTTAAACCAACTGTCAAAGTGTCAACTAGCCCGTACCCCTAGAATGCTGGCCATGGAGGGCACCCGTAGGTAGGGTGTCTGGAACGGCTAGTACTCCGTATATTTCAAATGGTATTTTTCAAGTGAAATAAGGTTTGGGGAAATGTCAAAGGAACGAATTAGAATTCGGCCCTTACACCCATGAGCCAAGCTCTGAATTCAAAAATCGAGACGAAGAAACCTCCTTTTATGCTCGACACCATATGAATGCGGTAAAAAAAAGTGGTGATCTTATAAAGGCAACGTTTCATACAGGTCTCGCGACCTGTATCACGAGTCTAATATACGTTTCGTACATGCCATCTCTTACACATCTGTTTGTTATCATCGAATGGGGTGCCTCGTCCGAATTGCCGGCATTGTAGGCCTCGGGCCCGAATGATTCCGCTAGCCATTAATTTACTGTCCCTCTTTGAAACATTTCAATGCAACATCGAATTTCAGATCCTTGCAACTGCCCCCCCCCCATTCATGCATTCATATTGAATGTTCATCCAATGGGTCAGTTGCAAACTTTTGCTACAACGATAAAGAGTGTTTCATCGTATATAAAATCGCCCGAAAAGTCCGTTGGTGGCATCAGAAAGTCATGGAATGCGATAATAAATCAAAAGAGACTTTTAATGAAATCCAAGATGGCGGTAAAATATCTAGCAATCTTTATGCATGCACCAAAGAGTAAACAAGAGCCCAATTGAATGGAACGCCTGCGCCTGCGTGGTCAACGTAGATAAGGGATCCAAACGCGGGCTGGCCTCTGATTGGCTGCAACGGGTGGAGAAAAAATGTCTCGGGGTATGGGGAAAAATAACACAGGTTTTTCGTTCCGGGGCTTTTCATCTCAAAACCCTAAGCAAAATAGTATCTAAACAATTTATACAAGTCGATTCAGCAGATTTTTCCGAACAATTTGATAGGTCATAAGTGCCATTTATGCAAATTCGAAATGACTGTTTCAGTTGAAAAGTACTCACAATAGTGAGTTACTCAAACATTGCTCAAAACACGCCAAGCATGTAATCACACTATTGTGCGTACTTTTCAACTGAAACAGTCTTTTCGAATTTGCAATAAAGTGGCACTTATGACCTATCAAATTGTTCGGAAAAATCTGCTGAATCGACTTGTATAAATTGTTTAGATACTATTTTGCTTAGGTTTCGAGATAAACGCCCCGGAACGAAAATCCCGTGTTATTTTCCCTATACCCCGAGTCATTTTTGCTCCACCCGTTGCAGCCAATCAGAGGCCAGCCCGCGTTCGGATCCCTTATCTACGTTGACCACGCAGGCCTTCCATTCAATTGCGACTCTTGTTTACTCTTTGGCATGCACCTTCAACATCCAAGGATTGCCAACGTTGACAACCTCACAGCTTCAGACTCTTCAGAGGTTATGTGTTTATTTGCGTTGTGATTGGGTGTGATCGATATTGTGAGGTTGGCTATTCTTGGATGTTCATCAGTTCATGGTGCTTGCATACAGGTTGCTCGATATTTTATACCGCCATCTTGGATTTCATTAAACGTCTCTAGTGAGTTTATTATCGCATTCCACGACTTCATGATGCCACCAATAGACTTTTCACGCGATTTTACATGAGGTTGAACACTCTATAGCGCTGTAGCAAACTCAAAACCACCCAAAACTATAAAATATGGAAAAGCAAATAGTGTATCCGAACATGGAACTAAAAAGGAAGTTTTGTCTGGAATCTTGTTAAATTAAAATTCATCAACATTGGCACTTTGGCAAACTCAACAGAGCTGCCGTTTTGCGTGTAATCAATCGCATTTTTCAATTCACCGATGAATCCACCGCTTGAGAAAATATAACACAGTTCAGTTCCGTATATGACTGTACTGCACGAAAATACTCTGATTTGTAAGCCTTTCTCAATCGGTGCAATCGCTGTTTAATTATTAAAATATCCGCAAGTTTTTTAAGTCATCGACGACTCCACCGATTGAGAAAAGATTACAGATGCGAGTTTTTTGGTTGATAGTGGAAATGTCCACTGAAAAATGTCCAACTACAGAAACGTCCAATGTAAAAATGTCCAATCATAAAATGTCCATGAAATTTGGTCCATGAGCAAATTTGTCCAGTACCCAATAATGTCCTATGTAAGAAATGTCCACCTGAAGAAAAGTTCTAAAACGTTGTTGTCCGGTATGTGAAAAAGTCCAGTCATAGAAGCGGAAAGTTAGGTGGGTTATGGTACGTAGAAGTAACGAACAGGAACTTACATGCTTAAGGTGCAGCAGCAGGATCCTCTGCGTTGTCCGCGTTGGAAGGTTGTTTAAGATAGTAAGAACATGCTCTTAAATAAACTTTTTAATAATAACTAATTTTTCCGGAAACTTATTAATTCCAAAGGTTGCCATGGTAGTTCTTCAGAAAACATATGAGACTTCAACAATGAGTTTTCATGAATGTTTGTACTTGCTTGATTCATACCAGAGGGCGCAAAGTTGGAGGTTATGGTCACGCGCTCATGGGAGGCACTGGATTTTATGCAGTTTTTTGAGTTTTTCGGTTGGAGGGGGGGCGCCTTCTTATGAGGCCCCTAATAAGTTGAGCAAAAAAAATGTCGAAATTTTCGATTTTTTTTTTTTTTTTTTTTTTTTTTGCTCAAATTCCTAGGAGCCCCATCAGAAGGTGCTCCCCCCTCCAACTGACAGAATCGACGGATAGGCCCAAAAACGCCTAGAAATGCCCGAAAAATCCCAAAAACTGCATAATCCACTGCCTTCCATGAGCGGCTATTCCTTGATTGCATGGTTCGGAAATAGTTCAAATTGGACCTAATTCAGATTTCCAGCCGATGGCGTGGACTTTTTTTAAGGCGGGTATTTCTTACAGAGGACATTATTCGGTACTGGACATTTTTATTTATGGACCAAATTTCATGGACATTTTTGATTGGACATTTTTACATTGGACGTTTCTGTAGTTGGACCTTTTGTCAATGGACATTTCCACTTTCTACCAGTTTTTTAGTGCATCACAGCCATGCACTGAACCGAGTTGTTTTAATCTTTTCTCAACCGATGGAATCATCGGTGAATTGAAAAATGCGATTGATTATATACACGAAACGGCAGCTCTAAAACTCAACCATATAGACGACAAGTTAGATCTAACGTTTACCTATATGAGTTATTTGTTTTTTGCCGTGTCGCCCGTCACAGTGTACGGAAAAGAGTGATACTGAGCATTCTTGAGCATCCAATTCTACTTTCCCCTTAACTATTTCATTGATTTCTCAATTATCGTCAACGAGTCATGCATCGTGAACCGTGAAGAGGAAAACAAATTAGCTTCACCAATGTTATCACAAATTAGACGTTGTCGTAGAAGGTAATTCATGCATCGGCCTTTATTTTCAATAAACTCTATCCAATTATATAATTTCTAGTTTGAAACCATGAATCTGACACTTGCTGCTTTATTGCCTATGACGTTGTCTGTAATGCTTTTCTATTGAAAGAAATTTCTCACATTTTTGTGGTCCGGCTGTTGCATAAAAACACAATTTTTTTTCTCATATAAAGCAACATTTTTTGACCGACCATACTTTAACATTTATTCTTCAGTTACCTTCCATTTTTGTAACAAGTTTTCTTTTATATTCCTTGTCAACCTCCAGAGAAAAAAGGCTGATAAAATTATAAAACTATACGAAACCTTCTGATTGCGTAACATATATATTACATAACTTGAGGTACTTTTCATTAGCTAAAGCACCGGCGATAGTCGCTGAAATTATTTTCGCCATTATTTCAATGGAGCTGTTGCAAAATTTTGCTACAGGCTTATTAATAGTTAATTATGAGGTAATTCTCAGTAAAAATAACGATTAAGGCACTAAAAAATCACGAAATCCACTCCTTAACTCACAAAATTCTTTTAAACGCGAGACCGTAATGGCGGCCGGGCCGCGGTTTTCATTGGGGTTCCCTATCTTCAATCAGCGCCATCTACAATAGGTGTTCTCGCAACACCACACAAGAAGAAGAAGAAGCATACAATTGCCATAAGAAAACCGCGGCCTCGGCCGCCATTACGGTCTCGCATTTAAAAGCATTTTGTGAGTTTAGGAGTGGATTTCGTGATTTTTTAGTGCGCTAACCGTTATTTTTACAGGGTATTACCCCATAATCAACTGTTAATAAGCCTGTAGCAAAAGTTTGCAACAGCTCCATTGAAAAAAACATTAAGCTAAGGTATCACACATTAAAAAGGAATGCTGTGTTTGAACCTTTCGATTGGAAAACCAATGTTACCAATTATCACACATTTTTTTGATATAGTTATATCCATTCCACAATCAAAATATGGGATCTTCAGTTTCGAATATTAGCATAGTGAAAAATGTCGCATCTAATTAAATAATAACAACCTCAAATACTATACACGAGGCCTCTTTGTTTTTAAATTTTCACAGTTCAAAAATTTGCTCTGGAAAAATAACGTCATAATCGCACAGAAAATGTAAATGCATGGTCATTTCTTTTACATCAATTTTTTTTCTTCTTTTTTTGATTGTATGATAAATGGTTTGATTTAATTACACATCGTATTTCGCGACTTCTGTAGCCCGCCTCACTATTCTTATGTAGTGAATAATGGAACCTCCGAGTAAACCTCAAAAAAAATGTTAATGATGCATGAGGTCAACTTTATTTTTCTTATAGCAGTCATAGTGGAAAATGTTGAGTATTGGGAGTACTTCAGGAACCACGGTCTGACGTAGTATAGGAGCTAAATGTCCTGTCTTGTATGCAGATGGTGACTGTTTAGTTCCTCGTACATTAATTTCTTGATTTTCTGTTTTTTCCCAATTTCAATAATCAAGGCTGTAAAAAGTCTAGGACAGCCTCTTTCCGTCTGAAGCTAGATCACTTTAGGGGGAAGTAATGGACCACATACAAGATTTGATGATATTTGTGATATTTTTTAGGGAGGAGGAGTGCGTAGGTTGGGTGGTGAAGGGGTGGAATGGTGGAGTGGAGGAGAAGGGAGAGAAGATGAGGGGAATCCGAGCCACGCAATTTGTGTCTTCAGTCGCTAAAGGGGAAATTAAAAGGCATATATTCAGCCCTAGGCAGAATAATTAAGAGAACAAACATTAAATGACATTATTTTTGGAATGTTTTAGTTTTTATAGAAATTAAGTTGTTCTAAAAAGAAAGAGTAATGATACAATTATTGGTATCAATTTGCAGCCAGAGACAAATAGAGACCCAGCACACCGTATGCTCCCCGTGTTAGAAAAGTGAAGCAAGGTTAGCGGTCACAGTTTTGTTCGGGAGTCACCGGCTGCAACGATAAACAGCTAGTCGCCTACTGTTGAGTGGTGAGCTCAACAAAAGGCTGTGATTGGTCCGCGGTCCCGGAAACGGAAACCGGTTTTGCTTGTCGAATGCAAACCAGACGCTCATCAGTCAACAGTAGGCGACTGTTGGCTGTTAATTGTTTCGATGAGTTCCGACCAAAATTGAGCCCCGAAAAGTGGACACCTGTCGCAAGCTTTGTGCTGGGTCTCTATTTGTCTCTATTTGCAGCTCTCTCTCTCTCTCTCTCTCTCTCTCTCTCTCACTCTCTCTCTCTCTCTCTCTCTCTCTCTCTCCTCCCTCTCTCTCTCTCTCTCTCTCTCTCTCTCTCTCTCTCTCTCTCTCTCCCTCTCTCCTAATTTTTTCCAAAAGACGTAGGACACATCAAACTTTTTACCAAATCACGTAGATTTCGGTGTTAAGATGCAGGTTGCATCCCCGTAGAATTGAAGGCACTATGATATATCTATTTTCTCAGATCTACGCAAGAAATACATTATGGCATTGAAGATGCTTTTAGCTACAATCTGTTTATCATGACGCAAGCTCTTCCCTTCAAGTTTCATTAATAAAAGCATTTTTTACCCATAATCAATAAGTAAAGGAGCCAAGAAAATGTATTATGCTCACCCAGTTGTGCTCACTCGACATCCAAACTCCGCAAATGTTAAGGAGTATCGGCCTAACTCACTCTAATTAGTGTTCTATGATTTTGTCGTTCCTCTAATCTCACGGAATCGGAAACGTTGCAGCCTTAATATTGTGGGTACACAACTGCATTAATTAGTTATTTGATTGAAAGAAAAAATAAATTATCACACTGACATGTATGGGGAAGAGTTCAGTGGCGACTCGTGAAATTTGGCAACAGTGCACTCCTCCCATTTAATCAATGCAAAATAATCGATTCTCCCGGAGGCTGCCAGCCTCCTCAAGAATCGATTCTTTTACCTAAGTTTAAATGTAAAAATTGCATGGTTGCCAAATCGCACGAGCCGCCACTGGAAGAGTTCAACTTCATCATCTTACATGGAAGAAATTTGACATTTTTGAAACTTTGAGTGCATTGCGCAGGGATTAGGAACCTTGACTTTGCCTTGACTTAAGAATTCCTACGAAATTTTTCAATTTGAATTGCGTATTGCCAGTGGCGTCGCGTGCAATTTGGCAACAATTTATTCTACCCATTTAAACTCATGTAAAATATCGAATTCAGGGGGTGCACATGCACAAGAAAAATTCGATATATTTAATGAGTTTAAATGGAGCAGTTGCATTGTTGCCAGACGGCACGCGACGCCACTGAGACGAGCCCACCCTGGTCATGACCAAATGGTGCGTTTGGAACCATTTTTCAAGGTGGCTTTTAGCTTTCTTGAAAATGTGGCTCCAAAGGCAGCATTTGGTTTTATGACAGCTACTATAAAGTGGCAGGCTCTCTTCATTTTTATGCACAGTTTAAGCGGAAAAAATTCAACAATTCTGAAATCGAGGTTTAGGCTCATGGTGGTTTTTCGTCAGATATCTGAATAGCACTCTTTCATCAAAAAATGTGTGCTATTTTATTTACTTTCAATCGATTTTTGTCCGGAATGATGCTACCATAGCATAATCATTTTGGTGAAGGGTGTTTATGACTAGTTAAATTAAAGACGTTCAATGTGCCCGACTTTGTACTTGTAATATTTTATTTTTAATAACTTTTTCTATGAATGAAATTCGACATGCAAAAACACTCACGAGGAAAAAGAAAAAATGAGACAGCCTATAAAAGTCCAGAAATTTTTATTTCATTTTTTTGCAATCAATATAATTTACAATTTTACATCAGAATGAAACTTGTCTGTCAACTTTTGAAAAAGAAAAAAAAAAAAGAAGAAACAGGGAAGAATTAGGAAGAAAAATAAATAATGCAGAGTCTTATAGGCTCGTTTTTTGGAATCTTCGAATAACACTTTATTGCACAAAACTGCTTAGGTTTCTTTAAAAATTGGATGAAAAAGAAACAAAGCGCATGGTAACTAAATTTTGATCATTCTTTTCTATCGAATTAAATTCTAGAAGATTTCGACATAGATTCTGCTGGCATTCTCTCTGACTTATAGGAACTCTAATTTGAAAGAAAGAAAAATTATAAATTAAATAAAACAAGAGAAAAACAACTAGTTGAGGTGAGATTGTAATTTGATTTGAGGTCGGTTGGAGTGTTGATATTAGAATTTAATTTTTCTTTGATGCTGGGAGCTTGAATCCTCGCTTATCAGCTTCAGGCTTGTATGCACTCCTGTAAGTACCCTTTGGGTCAAATTTGGCTTCCAAATCATTCCACATCTCAGGTTTGTTTTCAATGAGGTAGGGGATGATTTTTTCGGATCCAGCCTTTTGTTTTTCAGAACATAAACTGCATTTATTTTTCAAGGCATCAGGCAAGACCTCTGAAACAAACAAAGAGGAGGAACAAATTAATATTGTTGCATTGACAGGAAGAACAAAGGCAAAGGAAAGTAGGATATAATAATGTGTAAAGTGTACACTGAACACTCAACACAGCTCAAGAAAAAATTAAGGTAAGAAAAATTAGGTTTTTACATGCATAGTTGTATGGACGCCGCGCCGCCCGCGCCGTTTATACTTCATAGCTGGTGTAACGTAGTCCCAGCCCAACGTACACCGCAGGGCTGCCGTTTTGCGTAGAGTCAATGCTATTTTTCTAGTCACCGATGATTCCACCGGTTGAGAAAAGATTACACAGTTCAGTTCAGTGTATGACTGTAATGCACGAAAATACTCTGATCTGTAATCTTTCCTTAATCGGTGGAAACTTCGTTGATTAATTAAAATATCCGCAAGTTTTTTTAAAGTCATCGACGACTCCACCGGTTGAGAAAAGATTACAGATGTGAGTATTTCAGTTTATCATAGTCATGCACTGAATTGAACTGTGTAATCTTTTCTCAACCGGTGGGATCATCGGTGAATTAAAAAATAGCATTGATTCTACGCAAAACGGCAGCCCTGGTACACCGCCACCGCGTATCGTCCTCATCAGGGCTGCCGTTTTGCGTATAATCAATGCTATGTTTTCAATTCACCGATGAGTCCACCGGTTGAGGAAAGATTACACAGTTCAGTTCTGTGTATGACTGTAATGCACAAAAATACTCTGATCTGTAATCTTTCCTTAATCGGTGGAAACTTCGTTACTTAATCAAAACATCCGTAAGTTTTTTAAAGTCATCGACGACTCAACCGGTTGAGAAAAGATTACAGATGCAAGTATTTTAGTTCCTTACAGGAATACACTGAACTGAATTGTGTAATCTTTTCTCAACCGGTGGAATCATCGGTGAATAGAAAAATAGCATTGATTATACGCAAAACGGCAGCCCTGGTCCTCATCCTCAAGCGCCCAATGCCACTTGTCACGCTTCTATCCACTTAAGCTCCAACTCTACTTTACTTTAAGTACTATCGCAATCGCAAAAAATGTCAGCAGTCAAGAATTTCCAACCATCACAGGAAGGAGGGAGGAGGCATGGAATTTTGCCTTCCAGTTTATAATTTATTGTCGTATTGGTTTGACTTCTCATCTTGGAAAGTATATGTGACATGAATTTCAAAAGAAAGTACCCTGCTCGAAATTCTTACGTCTTACCGTTAAATGGGGCTATTGCACACTTTTGCTATAAGCGATTTAATAGTCGATTATGGCGTAAAAACCTCAAGAAATAACGATGGCGGCACAAAAAACTTCCAAAATCCACTCCTAAACTCAATAAACGCAGTTATTTGCGCAAGCATAATGGTGGCCGAAGGCATTAACAATGGGAGATTCCTATCTTAATTTCGTCACTCTTTCTATGCTGACAAGGATGATTCACAGAGTAATTAGTCATCAGAGTGATGATTCACATCCGATGAATGGTACCGCAACACCAAGTGACACCGGTGTAAAATGAAAGTAGTCTCTTATTGGTCACTTCTTGATGGAGTTTCAGAATTGTTAGATGGGAATCTCCCATTGTTAGTGCCTTCGGCCACCATTACACTCCCGCAAATAACTGCGTTTATTGAGTTTAGGAGTGGATTTTGGAAGTTTTTAGTGCCACCATCGTTATTTTTTGAGGTTTTTAAGCCATAATCGACTATTAAATCGCTTTTAGCAAAAGTGTGCAATAGCCCCATTTGTCCTTTATTTTCAACGAAACTTTCCATTTTTCATGATGCACTTTAAAAAGGAGCATTCTCATTAGTCCTTAAACACTTGAAAGCCGCGAATTTTTGTACAGATTGCCAAGATTTAAAAGAGTAAAAATTTCGACCAGGGTATACATACTTTCTTTTGAAGGTCATGGTACAAAAGTATCTTGTCCCGAAAATTCGGCTATCTTCGATTTTTTGCGTCCTTACGTGCCTCCTGTGAGCGCTTGGTGAAAATTCTTAAATGTCAAACCGTTTGCGTTTAATAGTACGATAGTCACTGAGCTATTTGACACCAACAAAATAGTTTCTATGGTGGGATTCAAAATAGTTTGTTTCGTATAGTGCAGTTTCAAATTTCAATATAGTGAAGAATTATAGTGTCTTGCTTATCTCACTCGATGAACGATGCCTGATACATATCTATAAGATCGGTGAATAGTTCATTTTTATATTTTTTCCCGTTGTGGCGTTGAAGCTTCAATGAAAATGCCGATTATTACATGCAGAAAACTAAATTGGTTTTTTGAATCATCCAAGAGCCATCAACTGACACTTTACATATCGCCACGCACCAACGCACATGACACGAACCTTTTTGTTTTTGGTTTTGTTTTTTGTTTTTTGTTTTTTTTTTTTGTTTTTTGTTTTTTTTTATAAATAGAATGAATTGCATTGGTTTCATTCACGATTAAGTTACAGCAATCATTATACAGATGATTCATAAAATCTCCGCAATCCGTGCAATCATTGGAATATGGGAGATTATATCGTCGATCTTCATGAAGTAATAACTTCGTGTTTTGTTACATGGCATTTAAAATTATAACATTAGAAGACCTAAAAGAAATGAACGTCACAATAATTGGATGGATTGTTGCAAAAAGGAGACAAGAGTACAGGAAATCAACAGCTGTCGGTGTGTTCGTCGCTTTTCTGTGTAAAAACTCCAAAAAAAAAAAAAAAAAAAAAAAAAAAAAAAAAAAAAAAAAAAAAAAAAGTCCAACTGGCGAGTAAGTTGATGTTTCGTATTCTTGTTTTGACCACATAAATGACGCGGCATTAATAATGCTAAGTCGTCAACTTGGCTTGGAACTTGACGACTCATGAGAGGAGGGATGAAAAAGTATATATTGCCAAACTGTGCAGAGAAATCTTTTAAATAAGGAATTTAAATCGATGCAAAGTTCGAATATTTTTCGATGTAATCTGGCAACCATGGATGACAGTAAAAATTCGCTCGTATAAACAACGTTTAACCATTCATTCATTTCCTCAAGCAAACGATTTGATCCTGTGTTCGGTTTTGTAAGAGTCCCAGCTACCTCGCACGCTTTCTTGTGATGCCCATTAAATAAGCTCTAAAGATATAATCTCATAATTTTTGTTAAAAACGATGAGCGGAATTTTTTTCTCGTCGGAATGCCGAATTTTTTCCCTTTAATATCTGATATATAATTCGTTGAGATGAATCATTTTTCCGAGAAAAGTGACTCGTCAATCACATGGTGGTCCCCTTTCCCAAATCGATTATTCTTAGAGCCCCCCCCCCTTCCACCACATCAACAACCGATAGGAATTCAACATCCGAGCAGAATTCAATTAATTATGAGGAACATCTTTTTAATAAGAAGACAAATAAGAAAAATGGGAATAAAATAAGATAGATGTCAATGCACTTTAATTTCAATATATTTTAGGAGAGGAAAGATTTTATAAAACTATGTGGAAGCAAGCGGTTTGAAAAATTGTTGTGATTCCGGCTTTTTTCTGAGAAGTCTGATTGAGAACTAAAAAGTAAAAACGCCACCATGCGAAGCATCCATCAATTTGACGAACCTTAGAATTCTTCGTCTGCTGCTTAGAGTAAGTATTGAAAGGTGGGCTTTAATATCCCGCCAAATACTTACTTATAAAATCAGAATGGGGCATTTGCAAGGTTCTTAAATTTTGTGTTTTTCATGAAGAAAATGGTAGCACTTGATGGGCTAAGAACAATGGTGCCTTCGGTTTCTTGATATGTGTCCCTGTTTTGGAGATACACACGTGTAAAGTTGTAAAAATTCGTGTGCGTAGTGACGTCACTACGCGTAAATCACATTAAAACAATGCATTTTGGACCAAAATCCCATCTCCGAAACAATGGGACTTCGTTAGAAACCAAAAGCCTCTTTTGTTCTCAGCTCATCAAGTACTTTCATTTTCTTCATAAAAAAACACATCATTCCAGACCCTTGTAACTGCCCCATTGAGTATGAGTTACCACATCACTATCAACTTTCAGGAGCTTTGGCCATTAAACTGATTATCAAGAACCTGTTAGTTTTGAAGAAGCTTCCCAGGCTTCAGAAAAAAATGTCACATTTTCCGCTGGGAGGGCGAGGGGTAGGCCGGTAGGGGTACAAAAGTGATATAGCTTAAGGCAATTGTATCAACCCTCTTGCCCTTCTGCTCAACCCCCACTAATACACATTTTACCCTCAACCTATTCCCCCTTTTTTGATTATTTTAAACGTAAGTTAACCGCAAAAGATACACAAGGTAAGTTATTGATGGTCTTGATAAATATTTTTAGAAAGAACCATGGGCGGAACGAGGATTTTTTCCTTGGGGGGGTTGGCCAAAAACTGAGGACATTTTTATCTTATTTGCTCCTCGAGCAAAAAGAAGCCCCCTTTATTTATTATTTATTTATTTACTATATATATTTTGGGGGATAACACAAATAAACTGGTACACAATCTTTTTGCTTCTGCTCCTTGAATTCTCCAAGATGGAACCAACATTTTGGGATGTGTGCCAAATCACAAGGCCAAATGGATAAACGTTTTTTGTTTCCGACATTTTTTGGGGGGGACTTGAAGGATCTTTAGGGGGGCTAAGCCCCCCCCCCTATTTCTGCCTATGGAAAGAGCGGAAGGAGCTCAATCTCGAAGTCTGGTTGAAAGGAGATTTCTAGCATACTTTGAACGATGGTTGTCCAATTTCCAGGCATTAGAAATCCAGCCAAGTGTGATAATTATCTGAGCCAGCAGCTGATTCATGGTAGAATGATACGCATGTTTCGAACTAGAAACGCTGATTCTGGTTTCAAAGAGATTGGTGTTTTCGAGATACCAAGGTCTCAAGAATGACTCAAAAGATGGAAAACAGGAATATTAAGGGAGCTAATAGCTAGAAGAGCAATAATAATTATATCGGAGAGCTGCTCCGCCTCCTCCCTGCCGATTACTTAGTCGTTCGGTAGACGGATCGAGTATCGTGCGCAAGAATTTCGCTGAGAGTGGCCAACTCTGATGAGTAAAATGTGTCCTCTTTTCCCTGCAAGCACGAAAATTTGTTCGTCTATGGATCATCGAGAAAAATTGCCTAGCTACGCTCATGAGTAAAATGTTGCAAAAATTACGATGAGACCATTGAAAATAGTCTGAATCTCGCTTGTCGTAAAAAAAAACAAAAACTTAGCTAAAAGTTTAGATAGACCATTCGTGTCTACAATATACATATTCACTACTTCCGTTTCACAAGCTCAAACAAAATAACCTAACCTTCAAATTGGAACAATAAGACCGTTACATTAGGCTTTTGAACAGTAAATTTAAAACATGATTCTTACAAAATATGTCGAGAGGAACCCGATAGTACTAACAGACAGATTCTGAGTTGCGTTCGTAAGCTAGGTAGAAAATCATCACTCAATTTAATGCACTGATGACGTTGTTCCAAAATTCTAATAAAAATGACATCGTCGGTAAGTATACATTGAATTAAGAGTTTATTTTCCTCTCTTACTAAGCAAGTTGGAGTTTATTTGTTGGTATCTTCGCACATAAAATAATTGTCTAAAATTGCAATATATTGCTGAAAGCCATAAATAAACTATTAAACTCCAATAATTGCAATTTAAAAAATGATAATTTAGCCCACAATACTGCAAAATTATCATTTCGTAAAATGCACCGTTTGCAATGTAAAAAATGGATTCCCGTTAATGGCATTTTTTTGCAGCTTGGTCAATGATATATTTTTCTTTGCGTCTGAAATCTGAGCTAATTTTTTTCTGCGAGAAATGAGTTTTGGACTCTTTTAATGGTCTTATATCGATATTTTCGCAGTATTTTTTTATCAAAATTGACAAAGCCTTGCAAGAGCTCCATTATGAGTTACGACTTCACATTAAACCAGCCAATTTGGCTCGCGGTACAAAGTAAATCATATTCCATCCCTCCGTTAATAATGTATAGTTGAGGTCAACCCTGCTCATCTCTACTTTGTGCCACTCATTTATCGCGATAGGTTCTGGTATTCTATAAGTACATGATCTATTTGTTTCAACTGGCTATGTTTTTGTCTCTGCATGTGCCACGCGGTTCCAAGTGATTGCCAATATTTTTGCCTAACTCGCGCCGTTTGACCTGATTTCTCAACTGCTCAGGAGTGTGGAACACGCGGCCCGCTTTTCTCGATGAACGGTGCTACCAGTGGCGTCGCGTGCAATTTGGCATCGTTGCAGTTCGTTCATTTGAACCCATGAAAAAGATCGAAGTATTGGGTGTTCGGTGAACACCTTCGCATTCGACCTTTCACATGGGTTTAAATGGGCAAAGTACAACGTTGCCAAATAGCACATTGCCAGATTTCCATGGAAAACAACTGGAATCTTTAGAATAAATTCATACAAAATCCAGTTGTAGACTATTCCAGTGACGACGCCAATGATTCACTGATTCAGCAACTAATGAGTTATTGAAATCTTGATCCCTTCAAATAACTTCATCATCACTACAACAGTCAAATGCCCCTCAGACCTATGTCAACTTCAAATGTCAGTTTTTTTTCACTCACTTCAGTCTTCACTTAGTTTGCACTGGTGCAAATTCCGGGAAAGTGATTCTATATATAGGGTGTAAATAAATGACAACAACGAATGATGAAAATCGGCGATATAATCGGTTAAAGTACGTAATAAATATTAAAAAACTCAATTTCAACAAAAAACAAACAAAATTGTCTGTTCATTCTGCGATTGGGGCGTAACATGTGCATACAGGTAATGGCATCAACTCGCAAACAATCGATCATACAATTTTTTCTCCCGTTAGAACCCAATGCAAAAGTATCGAAAGTATTTTAAAGGTTCAGTTGAACTCCCAGATTTTGTTGGCCACGGATCAAAAACTTGACGAGACATAGACCGAGTTTGAAGCAAAATGAACCAAATTAGGAAAGTAAAGATTCCGAAAGCCATGTCTTCAAATTTTCTCGGGAATTTCCATGGTGGGCAAAAAACAGGTTTGCGAAGCAGTCGACAGCATGATTTAATTTGAAGAAGTGTTGCAAACGTTACTTCGCCATAAGCCTCGATGCTGTTTCCCCGAAAAATTAACCTAAACAACGCCACAGCACAATGTTTCTTTCAGTGACAACTTTTTTATCCATTTGTGTTTCTACCTCTGCAAGCAATCACGCGGCAATATGCTGCAGAATGAGACAAAACTCATGTGCCAAACTTATGTAGCTTACATTTGAGGCTAAAATAATAATTTTTTTCTTCCTATGAACCTGGGTCCGAAAATGTCCCCCTTTAGATGTATCACTTAATAATTTTTATACATATGAGTAAACTAAGTTTAAAGTTTTGAAAGTTTAAATAAGGAAGAATTTAAATAAAAAAATGAATATAGATTTAGATTATAGCTTGAGTTGATATCACAGTTACTTAGTTATTCCATGAAAAGAATCTTCTAAGTTTTTTTGGAAAAGCGACCACTTTTATGAAATGTCATGAAAGTTGGCGTTTCAAGACGACAACTGGCGAAAATTGGCGTCAATTACGTGTAAAATACATTCCTGATGACCTTGAGAAATTCAGAAATTAAGTCTGACAGAACTTGTAAGGCAATATTGTGCCGTTAAAGGTATAATATTGCCTGAAAAGTACAGTAAGACTTAGTTTCTGAATTTATCAAGGTTATAAATGGATTCTACACGTAAAATTACCTTAAGACACCATCATGACATTTCATAAAAGCGGTCGCTATTCCAAAAAAAAACATCAATTTTGTAAAACTTTGGAGAGCTATACAGCTCAAAAAAGGGGCATTTTTGGACCCATGGTCATAGGAGGAAAAAGTCTTATTTTGACCTCAAATGTATGCTGTAGTTGTTTGGAACATTAGTTTTGCTACACCCTGTATCATGGCTGCGAAGACACATTCGTCTGTTCATATTCTTAAAGTTTTTGAGCAGCCTTGGTTTTTGGTGTAAGAAATACCTCGAGTATCAAAGTACCATCAAGGAACGGAATGAGACCCAATGTTGGCAAAGCTATGTTTTTCTTCCTTCTCCCCCCCCCCTCCGAATATTTCATTTTTTAGATTTTAAGTTTTGAAATGGAAATTGAAACCTCTTGATTTTCTCCTTTGTTCTTTTTCTTTTATTTTTTTTCGTCTCCTTTCGCAGTTTCAGGAAGCGGTCACTGCGCCCCCTTGCTCCCTACCTTCCTGACGGCGCAACTAGAATTAATACAGAATGTTTCGATAGGTAATGAAGATCCAGTGGCGAGGCGTGCCATTTGGCAACGTTTATTTTTCCCCCTTTAAACACTTTAAAAAGGTCGAAACATCTGGTCATCGCCGATGACCGAAGCATTCGATTCTTTCAATGAGTTTAAACGGAGAAAGTACATAGTTGTCAAATTTCACGCCTCGTTACTGTGAAGATCGTATTTCCATTGTTCAGGGATGTTGAATGGTATTGAGAAAAATACTGACCCAATTTGTTGTTTTGAATAATTAATGACATTTTTCAATTTCACCGATGACTCTACTGGTTGAGAAAATATTAAATCGTTCAGTTCAGTGTATGACTATAATGCACGAAAATACTCGCATTTGTAATCTTTTCTCAACCGGTGGAGTCGTCGGTGACTTAAAAAAACTTGCGGTTATTTTAATAATTTAACTGCGATTGCGCTGATTGAGAAAATATTACAGGTTATTTTCGTGTGGTACAGTCATATACACTAAACTGAACTGCGTAATCTTTTCTCGGTCGGTGGAATCATCGGTGAAAATTGAAAAATGTCCTTAACTATACGCAAAATGGAATAAGCTCTTGATACTAACACAGTGGTGGCTTGTGCAATTTGACAACAATGGTTTTCCTCTATTTAATTCTGCGGACAAAAATCGATCCCGCAGTAAAGCAGCGTTTAACCTGCATTCGATTACTGTACATAGATTCAAAATTAGGAAAAACATTGGTGCCAAACTGCACGAGCAGTGGCAACTGCTGTGAGGTTAAACCGAGTGAAAAATTCATCGTCTCATACTTTCATACTTCAGCGTTCAAGTCTCCCCTTCACTGCGCAGCGTTCCTCTTGAGGAACAATTACTTTATTACCCACTAGTAGCCAGTATAATCTAAATTTGACGTTGCTGTGCGTTGGGTCACTTGCGGCATATATAAGAGCATTGAAAAATAGTTCACAGTCCCAAAAACAGAGAGCCCTATGTATGAGATCTCACATCAAATCATGAAAAATCAGGTAAATGACAAAATTGTCACTTGAATCAAAAAACATATTTTCATTAAAATGACTAGCTGCCAATTATTTTTCGGTAACCATTTTAAAATTCCTCTCAACGATTTCTTTTTTCGGCCAGAAAAAGCAACTTTTAATTGAAAAATAATATAAAAATCTCGTCTTTTTGTATGAGTTACAGTATGTTAAAAAAATGACGAAAAATTACATTTTTGAACATACAGCTCAAAAAATAACACAATGATTTTTTTTTACTATTTTTCCCACTATTAGGGTTACTAGATGAATAGAAAAATTCATGTTTCGTCAAAAAAGAAAAAATTGCGCAGTGAAGGGTTAATTGCTGATATACTATACACTATGGCTCAGGCTCGAAGCAAGCTTGTTCGTTCGCTTTTCATTCTTCACTCATCAAACCACTCACAAATTGTATACTCTCATATCAGCCAATATACCCACATTGCAGGTGAACCCCCCCCCCCCCCCAACCAATGAAACTCGGCTCGATGACCGTTACGATAGCTTAGAAAATAATGTAAACTTTCTTCATGTTTACTCATGTATAGCTCCAGATTTACGTAAAAAAACGATTTGATAGCACGGCTGAAAAACTATAGTTGATGCCAACCAGTCTCGGTGTTGGTGCTGACCGACCTTTCGAAATAAATTAAACCCAATTAAAAGTAAACTCAGTCAGTTCACGTTTTGTGGTTTACACTTTTTCGACACCTTGCCTCGCATTGCAACATGGACGACACGATTTTCCACATTACTGTTGCTTGCTCGAAATTCCCGGCGGAAATCAACACAAACCACGCTGATTCATTCCGTTTGTTAAAGCTCGCAATATATCATCGGAGGGGGGGGGGCTATATTTGGCCCATAACTCATTGTCTGTGGACGAGCCGCAGAGTAGAACCTCATAAAACTACGATTTGTAATAATTAGGGATCTTGGGGTTATGCTTACGAGTCGAGATTATATGTGAAGATAACAAGCAAGCAAGCAGATCACTTTTACAGCAATGTAGTGACGCTATAAACCGCTATTTCACCCATCGTTCTGAGTACAAAAAGTATCTTGCTATGCGCATGCGGAACAGCGGAACTAGTATTTTCAGCGAGATCCTGATTTTTTTTTTTTTTTTTTTTTTTTTTTTCCAACTTATGATAAAAATATAACAAAGCTGTATTAAGAGATTTATAGAAAATTTAGAATAAATCAGCATCTGTGATGAATAACCTGCTGCCTATTTATACATTCTAACAAAATTTTGTTGCTTAAAATGGGTCTAATTTTTTCAAAAGAGAGAGGTTAGGATTTAAAGGGTGACGGTTTAATTTATTTATTTATTTATTTGTCTTTCTTCACACTCATTCGAACCCTGCAGCCAAACCTAAAATAACCTACTTCAGATATGGAGGCTAAAACACATTCCATTTTTTTCGTTTTTGATACCACTAGAGGGGGGTATCAATTTCGTGAGCCGCACTTTAGAGACGCATAGACTAACGATAAGCGTGAGTTTCAAAAAGGGTGTACAGCTATAGGTTTATTGCTTCATTATTTAGGCTAATTTACTGAACAAAAAGTTAAAAATATTCTGTTGATACAGTAATTGAGTCTAATTCAATAGTGACATTTTTTTATATTGAGGGGGTATTGTAATGTTTTCCAGGATTTCATAGTTCACTCGTTTGGAAAACAAAACAAAACTAAACAACAACTTTACTCAGAGAGAGCTCTTTTGGTAACTATCTAAAACTCAACTTTTCAACAAGAAATATAATTTAAATTAGTAACTCGGAATTAAGATAGTTTCAAACACTTTCTACCGATGACTTAATGCGTAAGTTGACTGCAACATATTATATCAAACCGGTCAGACATGCTTGAAAATCCCACCAGAAAAATAAAAACTGGAACGTTTGAATAACCTTTGTGAGCCCCGGGGGGGGGGGGCAATCCATTGTTTTTTTCTTTCAGCATAAAACTTTCATTTTGTAAATTAAATTTCGGGGCTTCCTGACATTTGTGGTGCTGATATAGCCGAAATTCACATGTAAACTTTCACTTTCTTGGAACAACAATCATTGTAGATGTCACTAAGCTTTTTGTGCTTTTACAGGGCTTTTTAGGCTTGCAAGAAATTTTCGGATAGAAACCGGTTCAGTATATGATTTGTAGGGTAATTCATGTTTTTTGAGGATCAGTGATTCAATTTGTCACTCTTTAATTGCAAATAACAAAAAAAAAAAATAAAAAACAAAACAAAACTGAAACATCATTTTTCAATTTGTTGCATTTTTCGAATCGTAATTTTTTCGATAAAAATGCAGCCATAGATTTCTGAAAATATGTGACATGTGATGGAATTTGATCTTAAATATTCAGTAGGATGTACTCAATTACTAAAAATACTTGAATTTCAAAACAAACAAAAAACAAAAAAACTCTATATAACCGTTTGGGGTCTTTTTTAGACACCCCCCCCCTGGTACCCTACGTTGGGCTCACAAGGGGTGACCAATAAAGGAATATGTTGTTACTGTCTTGTTTAAGTTAGATACTGAATACAGATGGGAGTGTGTATTAGCACTTGAATGTCACATCTTTTTATCGCCAAGCATGAGAAAACGTTGGAACGAGATCCAGTGAAACTTGAAGAGATTGAGACAAACTTTTGCACGCGGCAAAGAGTGAGGCTTATGAAACGAAACACTTACTTTTTAATTCTGCGCCGTCTGGAGTGCATTTGCCTTTATCCATTAAACACTTGAAGTATCCCTCGAGGAGACGATCATTCTTGAGGATTTCCTCGATGTCGACGTTATCGTATTTGGTTGTGTAAGTTTTGGTGGCCGGTGGAGCAGCCGAAGAGTAAGCGATCGCGGCACAGAGCACGAAAAAGGCGAGCACAAATTGATTCATTTTTGCTATTTTCAAATAAAATACAACTAAAATATTCACGGAAATCAAAGGCTTGTTAAGTGTAGTCACGAGATGAATGCAAGAAACTGTTCTGAACGGGAACTCCCGGCAGCGCACCTTAATATACTCGTAACAGACGACCAGAGCACGTATCTCCCATTGACGCCGCATCCACCCCCCCCCCCCTCGTCGCATTCGTCGCCCTCGTCCCCCACCACCCCCACGCATTTCCTGATCAACGATTATTTTCTTCTCAAAATTCTACTGTGCTTTACTCGGTACTCTCCCTCCCCCTCCCTCGTTGCTATCGCCCCGCATTTCTTACTCTCAAAACCAATGATGAAATGTAAAGTACTCGATAGGATTATAGCAGACTCCCCTCCCAACCCCCAACCTCTCCACTCTCGCCATTAATTACTCGGCTATCCTCCCTGCCCCCGCCCGCACCCCCCCCCCCCCTTTCTAATCATTGCGCCTAAGAACCATGGCTATTCTTTTACTCGCTTTTTTCAAATTTTGTAATCTGATTTCGCACCGCGTTGTATACTCTGCGCAGTCGCAGTTTACGTCCATCGGATCCCGTTTTATTTACTTTTCTTTCCTTCTTTTTTTTTTTAACGTATATCGTTTATTCTATTGTCTGTTAAATACTTCTACTCATTTTTTTTTTTACAAAAATGCAAAATCTGAATGTTAAATATATCATTGACGGTTCAATTTTTCTGTATTTTTATTTTGATACTTTCTTTCACCAACCCTCAACATGTGCTCGGAAATTTGATCGCTGGTGAATTTTTCTAGAGGTGTTGTAATGACAGTGCTGCCGATTTGTGTTGCAATTTTGGCGATCCAACCGATTTTGGTTTATTTATTTATTTTATTCATGTATGTATTTTAAACCTGAAAAAGCAATACACGGTCTGAGTGGTATTATAACTGCATAGTTGGCAGGTACTTTTTCGAGTAATATCATAACTTTTTTTTTATACCAATGCGATGCAAATTCTGGACTTTTTAAAGAGTGTGACAGGAAGTTCCACAAATTGGCAGCACGTATGCATGAGGTACTATAGATTTCCATTTACTCCAGATAGATTCTTAGCAAGCATTCTTAGAAGAGTAGTACTATCTCTGTTGAGGCTCAAATAAAATTTTGAGAGCGTTGCAATGTTGCATGCCCATCACTTTTAATAAAACGCGTGTATATAGATCAGTATATTTTCACGCATCAATATTCAATATTGCCATTTCGGTCTGTTGGACCAGGCTAATTTGGTGAGAAATACTAATGGCAGATGAAAATAAAAGATCTAAAATAATATACTTTAGTGGGTAAATACAAAGAATTGCCCGAAAACTGTCTAAATACAACTATCAGAGTGGAGTTGGAGTTGAAATAAAAATCTTCAATGGGGCTAT
This sequence comes from Trialeurodes vaporariorum, assembly GCA_011764245.1. Lineage (NCBI taxonomy): Eukaryota > Metazoa > Arthropoda > Insecta > Hemiptera > Aleyrodidae > Trialeurodes > Trialeurodes vaporariorum. The sequence continues at coordinate 9,755,786 of VMOF01000024.1, read as the reverse complement.
TGCACACATTTGCTATAAGCGATTTAATAGTCAATTATGGCGTAAAAACCTCAAAAAATAACGATGGCGGCACTAAAAACTTCCAAAATCCACTCCTAAACTCAATAAACGCAGTTATTTGCGCGAGCGTAATGGTGGCCGAAGGCACTAACAATGGGAGATTCCTATCTTAATTTCGTCACTCTTTCTATACGTTGACAAGGATGATTCACAGAGTAATTAGTCATCAGAGTGATGATCCACATCCGATGAATGGTACCGCAACACCAAGTGACACCGGTGTCAAATGAAAGTAGTCTCTTATTGGTCACGTCTTGATGGAGTTTCAGAATTGTTAGATGGGAATCTCCCATTGTTAGTGCCTTCGGACACCATTACGCTCGCGCAAACAACTGCGTTTATTGAGTTTAGGAGTGGATTTTAGAAGTTTGTAGTGCCGCCATCGTCATTTTTTGAGGTTTTTACGCCGTAATCGACTATTAAATCGCTTATAGCAAAAGTGTGCAATAGCCCCATTGTCATTCCGGTGCGAGCTCTGAAAATTTCTAATTGAGAGCGTGGCGAAGCATGAAATTTGGCAACATCAGTTTTCCTCCATTTAAAGCTTTGTAAATCAACCTATTTTCCTCGGAATACAGTAAAGTTACTTGGGATTGTGACAGTGGCGTCGCGTGCCATCTGGCAACAATGCAACTGCTCCATTTAAACTCATTAAATATATCGAATTTCCCTTGTGCACTGTGAACCCCCTGAATTCGATCTTTTACATGAGTTTAAATGGATAGAATACATTGTTGCCAAATTGCACGCGACGCCACTGGATTGTGTTACATAGGATAAAATGAAGAAGAGCTACTGTTGCCAAATGGCACGCTTCACCTCTTCAGCGTTGCCGGATTTTAGGGAAATGTCGGTAGATTTCCCATAAGGATCAATGTAAAATCTACTGATATTTCCCTAAAATCTGGCAACGCTGCCTCTGGTCGAGACTTGTTGCGTATTTCCGATATTTCGACCGTTTGAACTACGCTTTAATCTGAAAAGAAGACGACATTTTGCTGACCTTTGTTTTCAAATTTGTTTCACGTTGAATTTGGGATGACATTGATCTGCACTCACAGAATGGACAAACAACATTTCAATTTTAGAAAGAATGTAGATTCAAAAGTAGTCTCGCGTCTTTTGTCTTTGTTTTTTGTTTTTTTTTTATTTTTACAAAATTCTACCTGGAATTCGAGAATCTGTTTACACCAATACAGATAAATTATGCGATAGTTTCATTAGGATAACAAATCCTGGTGGTGCCAGAATCTTTGCCGATAATAAGTTCAGTGGGCATACTTTTTTTTTTTTTTTTTTTTTTTTTTTTTTCTCCAATAAATTTTATTAGAAAAACTTAAACTTTTAAAGAAACTTAAATTCGCCTCTGAGAAAAAGCCGTCCAATGGGGCAGTTGCAAGGGTCTGGAATGTTGCGTTTTTTATACAGAAATTGAAAGTACTAGATGAGCTGAGAACAAAAATGCCTTTGGTTTCCAATGAAGTCCAATTGTTCCGGAGATAAGATTTTGGCCCAAAATACATTGTTTTAAATGGGGATTCCGCGTAGTGACGTCACTACACCCACGATTTTTTGCAACTTCACACGAGTGTATCTCTAAAAGCAGGGCACTTGAGAAAAAACCAAAGGCACCACTGTTCTTATATCATCAAGTATTATCATTTTCCTTATAAAAAAACACAACATTTCAGACCCTTGCAACTGCCCTATTAAATCATAATTAATTGAGGAATGATGCGTCAAGAGGGCGGAGAGCTTTTGGCATCATTGGAAATTTTTGATTTTGTGTATTCTGAATATACCATGTACCAAATTTCGTGATGAGGTCTGCAAATTTGAGCTCCTAGGAGGTAAATTAGTACAAGAAGTAAGGGGAAAATGGTGTTAGTTTAATTCTTTAATTGTGATTTTCTCAACACCGAATTTCGTGACATCCACTCTTATATTCTGACGAATCTTTCAATTATTTATTAGTAGGTATAATTTCAAGACCTCTTGAAAAAAATTGAAAATATTAAAAATTGGTGTAAAAAATATGTATTTATTTCAGTTTCAACCCGAGTTGAATCAGTGAAGTAATATGCATATTGCATAGTCAACAGATTAAAAAATGTTAGTGAATAGCTTCTAAAGTTACTTTGCCTATTGACCAACTCCCCTGTTTAGTGATGACGTCACGATCAAAATTGATTCCAAACAAATGCTCTATCTCACTCAATCTCGAGGATTTTACTCATAAGAAATCAGATCCAAATTTTCTAACGCAAATTCATGCTAGTTAACCACCAGTTTTCTCAAATGTTATTGCACCATTGGATTCCACGTACCGTGAAGTATCTTCACTCTAACATAATTCCTAAAAGATCACAAGCGAATTTTCAATCACAGTTAAGATACCGAAAGATGTTCCATGTTTTGTCCTTGTCTTACTCACGGTCTCTTATGGGAGTATCACCGCTATGACACTCGATCATCCCAACCTCTCTTATCGAAACTTGTTCGAGGTGTAACACATGGTGTGATGGTGCAGATGATCCTATATCCTAGAATTTTGTGCCCATAAAAAACTGTGAGTGTCACAAAGACCTAACATAGGACTTTCTTCGATATAACTGTGATTGTACTATCGACAAATTAAAGATTGTCGAGAGATTTTCACACATTTTCAGCTATGGGTGTGAGTGTAGGACTGATCAGTGGCGGCTCGTGCGATTTGGCAACAGTGTTTTTATCCCATTTAAATACATGGAAAACAATCGAAACTCGAGGAGGCTGCCAGCCTCCACTTGAATCGATTTTTTACCCAAGTTTAAGTGGGGAAAATGCATGGTTGCCAAATCTCACGGGCCGCTACTGGGACTGATCTGCAACGGCTTTCCTGCCCCAACTGCACTGGCCTCTCACCTGCAAGGGGTGAAGAGTACGAAGAGTGGCCGAACCAGAACCTTGAAGGCGAAACCTAGCTCGTGAAAATCTCGCGACAATCTTTAATTCGTCGATAGTCCATTAATGTGCGATGTTTCAAAAATTTTGTTGTAGCGTGCTCATATTTTAAGGTACGTGGAATCCAATGGTGTAATAAAATCTGAGAGAACAAGTTGTTCAATAGTACAAATTGGTATTTGAAAATTTTGATCGTGTTTCTTATGGGAAAACCCACGAGAGCGAGTGAGATGGAGCATTTGCTTGGAACCAATTTCTTTCGTGACGTCACACTAAACAGGTCTATGACCATGCTGAGCTCAAAAACGTAGCAAAAATAAACTTAGAACATTTTACACATATGAGATTTTTTTTTTCTTTTTATAAATAAAGTCACTGCGTTTACGAGCATAGGCGGCGCGTGGGGTCAAAAAGTGGGGGGCTAAAATTCAACAGCTTTTTTTTCTTTTTCTTTTTCTTCTTCTTCACCTTTTTCACAATAAACGTTTGACGCTGGCGGGGGGGGGGGCAAATAACCTTTTCCCTTCTTTTTCTCTTTTTCTTTCTGTTTCCTTTTTCCCTTTTTCCCTTTTTTTCTCGTTCAAAAATTTTTTTAGCCCCTCGTTCCCAAAAAAGTGGGGGGGCTATAGCCCCAATAGCCCCTTATACGCGCCGCCTATGTTTACTAGTGAGATTGCATTATTTGAAAAAAGGAGTAACTTTCATGGAGGTGATTTTCTGAAACTCAAAATTTTAAATGCAGATCAGACTTACACACGAAACGGCTCCAAAACCGAGCGTTTAATCTAATCATACTCGTGCAGCTACTCAAATAAGTTTTAAAGATTAAATCAGCTAAATGTCGTCGTAGGTACCTATTCGTAAAAGTCCATGAAATCATAAATCTTTCATGGAAAGCCTTTCGCAAACAAAATTCAACCAGTTTAATTCATAAATAACGCGGAATATATTGCAAATTCATTGCATTCTCTGCTTTCGACCATTGAGCTAATTTATAGAGGTTCAGCTCTTTTTTCGCTTCAACACAACTCGTTTACTTGACCCCATAAAAGTTTGGACAAAGGGCCTCGCCTTTGGACCCTTTTTCGGCCCTCAAATTCGAGGACCAAATATGGCTTAAACTACTCCCTTTGGTGACATAATACTCGTGATAAAATTTCAGCTTGAGTATATGCACGGTTTCCAAGATACGGGGGGGGGGAGTGGGCAAAGTTCTCCATTTTCACGAAATTCGCCCACTCCCCGCATCTCGGAAACCGTGAGTATACTCAAGCTGACATTTTAACACGAGTATCAGATCACCATAGCTAGGGAGTAATTTAAGCCATATTTGATCCAGGAATTTGAGGGCCGGAAAAGGGTCCAAATTTGGCCATGGGCGCCCGCAGAAAAATGTCCAAGGGGGGGCAAAATTATTGAATACCAACGGGATGTGTAGGTACTCACCCCCCCCCTCCCCTCGGGAAAAAGGGAAATCCCCCCCCCCCCATCGAAATACTGTACAATTATTGTGCCATTGTAGGACTCTAGGTGTATCCAAATAATAATAATTTTGACGTGTATGATATTATGAATAAAAGGTACAACATATGATAAGAATAGTAAGAAAACTGTATACATCTACTATTCCTTGCAAAAAGTGAGTTAAAATTGCAAAATAAACTAAAAATAAAGTTCGTCAACTGTTACTCCTTTCATTCACTTTTCATTTTTCTTTTGGTCCTTTCATTTTTCATCGTGAAACTTTGACTGTTTTAAATTCCAGGGGGGGGGGGGGGGCAAGTGCCCCCCCTTGCCCCCCACTGCAGGCGCCCATGAATTTGGCCCTTTTTTGGCGAAGCTCTTTAGTGTCAGGCCTGGTTTAGTTCAATTTTAATTTTTAAATTTGGGATTTCTCTTAAAATGAAAAATTTGTTGACTTAGGGGTGTTTAATTGTTCAACCGGGGGTTTGCTTCGGGTGTTCAAATCACTCAAAAAGAAAAGGAATTTCTACTGAAAAAGTGACGAACGTTTGCCCAAACATTTGTTTCAAAGGAGTCTTTGCAATCGAGATATCAAAACAATTGATCGCATTGGTGTCATTAACAGAGAATGCCTCTAATATATGTCAAAAAAATTAAGCGATCTAACCCGAGTGCAAAGCGCGTCATACGCGTAACCTGGCTTATTGTTATCCGTTGATCACTTGGCTTTTACTGCTAATCAATTAGTCCCAATACAGCGCAGCATTTCGATTCTTGAGGGGGCCAATCGATGAGCAGCGCGTAAACAGCATGGCGATGGCGATAACGCACAGTAGAGCGAGTCAATGGAAGAGATTGGACATGGCGTGGCGTGGCGTGGCGTGGCGTGATGACTTTAAATAATGCATATCTCTTTGTTTAATACTCTACGTAGAAGTTTGAAAGTAGTCTCATAGGTCTTATCGTAAAATTTTCCAACAACACGGAAAAAAAAACTACGGTGAAAATAACCATACGGATACCTGATTTTGGCACCTGCTAGATGTTATGGTAATGTTAACCAGAAGTATACTATGTTTTGACTAGGTACTAGGTGATGTTACCTGATTGCATGTCGAATTTACTCTAAGTATCGGTAAATGTACTATACTTCTGGTCAAGTTTACCATAACATCTAGCAGGTGCCAAAATCAGGTATCTGTATAGTTATTTTCTCTAATCTTTTTTTTCCGTGAAGAATCACCCCTCACAATTTGTTTTATGACCGTAAAAATATTAAAATTTGCATCTTTTACTTTCTCACTAATAACAAAGTTAGAAATAGAGAAAGTATTGCATTATGGCGCAGAGATTTTCAGGGTATTTTTTTTTACTATGATCCTCGGCCTTGGTTTTATTTTAATGGCCTACTCTATCGTATCATCATGTATCATCATTATTGTAATTATCTACATTTTTTCTCTTTTTTTCACTTTCTCTCTACTAACAAAATTAGAAATAGAGAAAGTATTGCAATGGCGCAGAGATTTTCTAAGTATTTTTTTGTTTCGATACTTGGCCCACTACGACGAAGTAAATCATGATAATTACAAAATAATTTGCTCTCATTATGCCTAATACTATCCTAAAGAATATTCATCCATGAAGTATCAATATTATTTAACCATATGCGGCTTGGAGGTGTAAATGCACAAACTTTCTGTGGCGTCTGTCTATCTGTCTGTCCGTCCGTAGCCATGAAACGTGAAACTCAACATAACTTTTGACCAAGCAAAAGCTTTTGACCTCCATTTGCATCCAAATTTTGCAGAGATGTAGCTTTTAACATTCCCCAGAGTGACTATTTTTCTTTGTTTTTTTGAAATTTTAATTTTTTTTTTTTTTTTTTCAAGTTTCCTCCAAGCAGTAACCCTGCTTGGAGGGAGTTTATTATTTACTGCATGATATACATAATAACCAATAATACACAACTTAATGGGCAAACCCCGTAAGGGGTTTACTGCCCTAAACTACAAGGTGGAACTGGGGCACGACAGCTCCCCAGCCCGAAGAAAAAGTTTACAATACATGAAATCTTCAAAGAATTAATTCATATTACTATAATTTTTTAAGGTGAAAAGGAGATTAAAAATGATTGGTACAAAGGGTACCATAAGATGATTGAACTGCCCATTGGGACAGTGGGCAGTTTTTAATTTATAGGTCAAATTTTAATGTTTACGTTACTTATGGATGAAAAATGGTTTCCATTAAAATCAATGGGAATTACAATGGATCAAAAAAAGGAAAAATTTAAATATTTCAAAAATGAATCTTTAGATCTGGATAAAAATATCAAAAGCGAGTGGGGGGGGGTCTCCCCCAGGATATTAAAGGGGGTCTGGGTGTCTAGGGGTCAGATTAAATTTGATGTGAGAAAGTGTTGGTAGGGTATTCTCAAGAGTTTATTTTATCATAAATTCCATGTCCGACTCATATCCCATTGACTAGCTCCTCTGTGCGGTAGAGGCACGACGCGACGCGACGCGGCACTCAGCTCTAGGCTTAATTCTAGCGGGCGGTAAAGAAACCTCAGATCAGCCTTCGACCTTAGGTCCTCATCAGCGAAGCGTTATTATTTATGACCGCGAAGACTCAATAATAAATAACGTAATCTGTAATTTTCCTTCTCCGTCGCCAAGCGTCTCGTCGTCTCCGATCTAGATTTTCCCTTTTCACGAGATTATATAATTGCCCGTGCACATTGTTTCAGAGGTTAAGTTCTTTGCTTTATCCCCAGAAAAAATTAATTCTGGCAACGCTCTTGATCTGATTTCAGAAGTAATCCGAAATTAGCTCATTTTAATATTGTAAATGAAGAAAATATTAAGAATCTTGTTGCGCATTCGTTCCTTGGTTTCATACAAATATTTGAAGGCGTTGATAGATTACCAAGGAGAAATAGAGAGGCTTTGTGGGACGTGATTTTGAAACTTACAGGAGGCAGCCATGATAGGAATCTCTTAAGGACATTTAAGGTGATTCCAGGCGAAACTTTTCCAGATTTCAATCCGATGGATAGCGCCACTAGTCGCTTTTTGGAAAAGTCGTGTTTTCGGCGTTTTAAACTGAAACCATAGATAAAACGCAGAATCCAATAACGTCAGCACCTGCAAAAAAAAAACTTATGGATTTTTTGAGCCCAAAATGAGCAAAATTGGTTTAAAATTACAGCCGTAAATTATGAAATTCGTTTCGCCATAAGCTTAGTGAGTGAGAGTGAGCGCGAGTGATGATACGTCTATCTGCCTCACTCGCACTCATTGCGGCTTACGGGAAGTTTCGTTTTTCATAATTTCCGGTTTTATTTTCGAGTGTTTCAGTCTGAAACTTTCAGGGTATCTTCCTGAAGTATGCTCGCAGGTGCTGACGTTTCTCAAATGTGTGTTTTTAGCGTGAATTCGTCAGATTTAACAAAAAACTGTTGACTTTTTGAGCAGCGCGACGTGGTGTCCACGGTTGGAACTAATCGACCCTGGAATCATCTTAAGGTGATTCCAGGGTCGATTAGTTCCAACTTTGGACACCACGTTGCGCTGCTCAAAAAGTCAACAGTTTTTGGCTAAAATTGACGAATTCACGCTAAAAACACAAATTCCAGGAACGTCAGCACCTGCGAGCATACTTCAGGAAGATACCCTGAAAGTTTCAGGCTGAAACACTCAAAAATAAAGCCAGAAATTATGAAATACGAAACTTCCCGTAAGCCGCAATGAGTGCGAGTGAGGTAGATAGACGTATCATCGCTCGCGCTCACTCTCACTCACTAAGCTTATGGCGAAACGAATTTCATAATTTACGGCTTTACTTTTAAACCAATTTTGCTCATTTTGGGCTCAAAAAATCCATAAAAAAATTTTGCAGGTGCTGACGTTATTGGATTTTGCGTTTTATCTATGGTTTCAGTATGAAACGCCAAAAACACGACTTTTCCAAAACGCGACTAGTGGCGCCTATCCATCGGATTGAAATCTGGAAAAGATTCGCCTGGAATCGCCTTAACACGGGCTCGGTTTGTTTGTTGTTTTAACCTTAAAAATAAATGTGTGACAAATCCACTTGGTATTTGTTTTAAATGAAAGTGCAAATGCTTGAGACACAGAATCTGGACACATAGAAATTGATTTAAGTGTATAATTTGGAATGATTTGCACGATAAAGAAACGGACACATGACAGAAGCAAGCAAAATTATCTCTCTTGGATAGTTAGTATCGGAATTCTATGTCCATGATAGCCACTCTAAAACAGTTATTGCACTTTCGTCTAAAACCACTTTTTTGCTGTATTAGTTAAAGTTATTCATTTAAGGTTAAAAAAAATGAGGCGAACAAACCAGAATCAGAGAGTCCATAAGCAAATTTTCGCGATCGAATATGATTAACAATACCAACCTAACCTACATATTCGAAGAAACTCAATTGTGTTTTTCGGTGTTTTCGGGGCATCGATGGCATCAATTCGATTTTGAATTCACCTCCGGACATGCATTCAAAATCGAATTGATGCCATATCGATGCCTAGAAATACCGAAAAGGTTTGAAAAACACGATCCAGTTTCGTGTCATCCAGTGTTGTCATGCGTAGGTTGGCAATGATTTTGTATAATGCTGTTGGATATATTCGTCGCGAAAATTCGCTTCATGTTGTCACACTTTGAGATAGTACTTATTACTCGTAACATGTATCGCAGCATCTCTATTGCTATATAGCTCGCTCCTTATTCATTATGTAACTCACTCTCCGCTTTTTATGACTCCCCTTCTCTCCATCACCCGTAACGCAACATTTAGCCCTCATCAAAAATGAGGTGCATCTGAACAAGACCTCTCCCTATTTCGGAAAATCGGCTTTCTCATCCTGTTGACCCAAAAAAAAAAAACATTTTCCATACTTTTCGTCTATTTCTCAAAACGAGCGTTTTTCGAATTTTGGGTTTGGCTAATTTAAGATAATATTCTTAATGAACTAACAACACGAATTGTAAAAAGTCAACAAAATTGTAGAAGATTTTAATTGATTCAATAATAATATCTTGTTCATTTAGTATCCTGTTATGTAAAATTAACTTTGACCATTTTCAGTCGCTACTTTTAAACATATAATTGTTAAATCAACTATTTCTTTTTTTTTTTTTCTTTTTTTCAGTGTAATACCCAAATTGTCGTAGGATTGTTTTGAAACGAGGTCAGATCAGATAAGAAATCATTTCTCTGTATACTTTACCAACCTGATAATGCATGAAGAAACCAAGACAGGAAGACGAGGCTCCCATACTATAACTCTTTCAAGATTTTCCTATGACGCATTTCCCTCGGGGACAAAGAACTTCGCGCTTATATCACGCTGAGCGATTTTCAGATTAATCGGATTATATCTACTCAACGGATTATAGACCCAGCAATTTAGTCTGAAGACTTTTAAGTCAATACCGTTTATTTTAAATATAAGCAGGATAGCAATTGAATCGATCAATCAATAAAATCGAAACGAAGTCTTAAAGAGGTGCTACCATTAAATTTCAACGATATGTTACCACTGGTACAGGTATTCAAAAGTTTGAAGACCCGTCTATCGTTCAGTGTCTATTGCGGTTATTAAGTTTAAAGAATTAGAAAGAAAAAAAAAAGTAAAAGCCTCACAATTTTCCCTTCCTTGAATAATTTATGTAAATTTGATTATCCCAATGTTTCTATGTAGAACCCAAATAAGGCGCTATCGATCAGTAGGGCGTTTGGGCATGTTCTCTTTTTTGAAATTATTAAGAATATAGTAATACGCGGTGAGCGGCTTATTTTCCTATAACTTAAATAGGCAAGAGCGCTCGTAGACTGCACTAGCAGCTGTTTGCATGATTGCTATCGGAATGGTTGATCTCAATGAGCTATAGCGATATAGAGGATTCGTGGAACGTGACGTCACACGGAAAAAAACTACGGTGAAAATAACCATACGGATACCTGATTTTGGCACCTGCTATAGATGTTATGGTAATGTTAACCAGAAGTATACTATGTTTTGACTAGGTACTAGGTGATGTCACCTGATTGCATGTCGAATTTACTCAAAGTATCGGTAAGTGTACCATACTTCTGGTCAAGTTTACCATAACATCTAGCAGGTGCCAAAATCAGATATCCGTATAGTTATTTTCACTAATCTTTTTTTTCCGTGCATGTTGAGGCAGCCATAATGAAAATCTCTTATGGGCGTTTTTCACACAGGTTCAGTGGTTCGGTTTGTTTGCCTCATATCTTTTAACCTTTAAATTTAAAAAAAAACAAGAAACAAAAAACAAAAATGTGACTCATTCATTTGAAATTGGTTATATGAACGAAAGTGTTTCAGGGTGGCTATCTGGATACATAAATCGATATAACTGTTTCTTCGGGAAGAATTTGCACGATAAAGAAACTGACACATAACAGAAACAAGCAAAATTTTCTCACCTGCATAGCTGTATTAAAATTTTGTGTCCAGATAGCCACTCGACAACATGTGCAATTTCGTTTAAAACCACTTTCCACTGAATTAATTACAATTTTTTATTTAAGGTTAGAAAATACGAGGCAAACAAACCACAACCAGATCGCTCATGCTGCCTGTCTCACTTTGAGATAGGACTCATAACACGTATAGGTATGAACCCCTCTATCGCTGTATCTCGTTGGTTGGTCTGCACAAAAAAATTTAAAAATATAGATGGCCGTGAGTTAATTTTAAGTTCATTCTCATTCTTAACCCCTTCTTGACTAAGCCCGAGTTAACTCGTTTTTCTCCTCTAGTCTTTTCAGTAGCGGCCCGTGAGATTTGGCAACCATGCATTTTTCCCACTTAAACTTAGGTAAAAAATCGATTCAAGGGGAGGCTGGCAGCCTCCTCAAGTTTCGATTGTTTTTCATGTATTTAAATGGGATAAAAACACTGTTGCCAAACTGCACGAGCCGCCACTGAGTCTTTTTCACATTGTTCCAGTCTCACGCTTCCGAATAAACGCGATTATTGATGTCCACCCTTTCAAGAAAACATTTCGTCGGGCGCCTTCAATTTATTGTATAGGCAATTCCAACTCCCCAGAGTACGAACAGTTAACTACCTTCCCCTCATAAACGGATGAGTAACGATCTTACGAACTAATCTGGTCATTAAAGGGTTAAGCTTTATTATTTTAATCGGTCATGTTAACTATCAGCTGTAATTGCGTGTAATGTATTTTTGAATTTTAGCGAAGATCCTAAACTTGGCGCTTAGTGGAGATGCTTATTCGTTGCAGAGAAGGAATCAAGTCAAACATTTGATTCTGAGAGTCGCATATGTCGCATAAATGAGCCCGTGGGTTAGTGCTGCTTTAGCATTATAGTTCATTTGATAACCGCAAGTTACCTCACTAAGGTGGATCCTCGGCGTTTAGTTCCATATTTTACCACTACAAGAAGTTACGTTCTTTAAATGGAAAAAAAAAATCATGGTAAACGCAAATGAATGGAAAAGGGGGCTGTGACAAAGCATCGAAAGCAATCTAAGGAACATTTTATTACCAACAGTATGCTAAAATGTTACGAAATAAGCATGAAACTATTGAATTTCGGAAACCCCTCAAAAGACGACATGACGCCAGTGGCCGATAAAGGGAGGTTTACGAAATTCAATAGTTTCACGCTTATTTTGTAACATTTTAGCATACTGTTGGTAATAAAATGTTCCATACATTGCTTCTGATGCTTTGTCACAGCCTCCTTTTCCATTTATTTGCGTTTACCATGATTTTTTTCCATTTAAAGAACGTAACTTCTTGTAGTGGCAGATTATGGAACCAAACGCTGAGGATCCACCTTAACAAGCCATCAGGAAAAGTTCTCAGAGATGGATAACATCGACAACACTGTCCAACATTTGTCAACTGTTTGCTTTTTCTTGTGTACTGAGAGTGTTTCTTCCTTTTAAATGCACCTCGTTAAGAACGATACTCGTCGTACACACTTAGTAACAATTTTAATTGTTTTTGTGGTCGTCATCAGGTGGCTGCCATTTTTAAAAATATTTGTCATTAAGTGTGACCAACAATTCGTGCGCTATGATGTGGAAACAAAGCCTATATATGCGGAGTTTGAAAAATTAAAGCATCTCCTGAAAATTGCGAACAAAATTCTCAATTAATTCTTTAATTCGTTCGGTTGTTACCGGCTGGCAACTCCCTTCTAAGCACCAAGGTACACCAACCAAAGGATTTCCTCTCGAAATCCAATGTATATAGAAACTGACCTCTTCAAAAATAAAATATACCTAATTAAATTCTGAAAGCTATAGTTCCATGAACTTTCAAGTAGTTTAGGTAAGTAAAGTCGTCAAAACGAGGAAACATGGGGGAAAATCAGAATCTCGTACTTAACTGTTTTCTAAACAAATGTCCATTGCGTTTTCACTACTCTCACTACAATATTATTTTAAAGTTTAAAAATATTTTTTGGCTCTCTTGTCGTTTATATATATATATATATATATATATATATATATATATATATATATATATATATATATATATATATAAAAAAAAAAAAAAAAAAAAAAAAAAAAAAAAAAGATATATCATCGAGATTGTACAAAACTCATTTATTTCATTCAAAAAAAACCAAAAGGTGTGAAATGGAAGAAAAGAGATAGGTATAGTGGTATAAACTTATAATCTTTGAAAGTTTTGCTCGGAGACCAACGAGTTATACCAATAGAAGGCTGAAGGGGTCATATTTTTATAAGTCCTATTTCAAAGTGAGGCAGCAATGGACGATCTGATTCTGCTTTGTTTGCCTGGTATTTTTTAACCTCAAATCAAAAATTTTAATTAATTCAGTGGAAATTGTTTTTAAATGAAAGTGCGAGCGTTTTAGAGATGCTACAATATAACTGTACACAGAATTTTATACAACTATCCAGGTGAGAAAACTTTGCTCGTTTCTGTCATGTAGGTATCAGTTTTTTTATCATGAAAATTCTTCCAAAAGAAACATTTACATCGATATCTGTGTCCAGTTTATTTAAAGTTAAAAAAATATGAGATAAACAGGAGGAGCATAAGTGAAAAATGTTCAAAAGGGATTTCCATCGTTCGTGTTGCTTCAAAATCACATCCCGCAAATCTTTTCTCTTGGTAAAGCTCGTTGAAGGAAACAAGTTAAGACTTACGAGGTATGCTCCTTCAAATAAATAAATAAATTAAAAAAAAACAAAAAAACAAAAAAACAAAACGATTACAACAGACGGTTTTAGTGCGAAGTCAACTGATATCCAAACTATCTCACTAACTCTCTCCTGACCCTTATATGTGTAGCTATCTCTTTATAGTTTCAAAATTCGTATACAGGGCCCTGTTTCACAACTTATTACTATCAAAATCGCATTAAAATGCCTCGAGAAATTCATTTCTGCCAAAAAAAATTTACAAAAGATGTCTCTATATATATGATTTTTGCGATGAGAGTAAGATAGCAGTACATACGAGGGTCGTGTGAGAGCGAGAGAGAGAGTTTGCCTTTGTTTGGAACGCTCATCACCGAATGACGTCATCACTAAAACCGTATAAAGTCTCGACTTTTCTAATTAAGAGTAATGTGTGCATACACGCAGCATTAACTGTCTTGACACGCTCGTTAATTTGAATAAAAAAATCTTTGATACTTAAATTTTGGGTGGTTATAATTTGTTTTAATTTTATGAGTTCCTTTAAAACAGAGAAAAAGATATGGAAAGGCTTGTTGCAAGAAGAGAGATAAAGATTTGGAGAGAGGGAAAAAAGGGAGTGAGAAGGTAAAATATGAATCATTTCGTGAAAAACGGAAAACAAGAAAGAAGTAAGTTTTGCATGATTGCATGTCTGATGTGCCAGAGTCAAGAGAACCGGATTAATATAGTGAGTGTAATTTTTATGACTTAGACTTGCGTATACTCGTGAGAGTTCAAAATTAATTTCAAGGCTCTAAATCACCCCCATCAAATTAAAAGACAATATGAATCAAATCATGGAAATAAAATAACACTGACCGGTGGCTTTACGTCATTTGAATGTTTTGAAAATTTACCAAGGCATTTTCATGGTTTCTTTCAACACCCCTCTTCAATTCGCAAATGTTGATCCAGTGTGGCAGCGTGCAATTTGACAACGTTGTATTGTGTCCATTTAAACCCATGTAAAAGGTCGAATGCGAAGGTGTTCACCGAACACTCAATACTTTGATCTTTTTCATGGGTTTCAATGGACTAACTGCAACGTTGCCAAATTGCACGCAACGCCTCTGTGTTGATCCACATCATTTTCGCACCGAATTAAATATAAAAAAGATATTACGGAGGCATCACGTTTCTAGTTGGATCAGATTAAAGAACTGAACCTCTTAAAATAGTTGCATATATATCTTTGAATTGAGACCATAGAAAATCTAAAAGGTTTGTTGATTGAAATTGTTTCCATTTGACTTTTTTCCGTTACGCACGCGGTTGCGAATTTCAAAAAATGCTGAAACATGGGTTTGATTCTTTTGAGGGAAGCATTTGTCGGTGATTTGTGATTTTCACGGGTGGCTCTGCCCCCCCCCCCTTCCCTGATAAAAAGAATCAGAAGTGACATTTGAGACCTATGTCATCATCATGCCATTAACATGACGTGTCATCATGACATCATCATTCTAACGTCGGGTCTCAAATGTCACTAAATAATGAGCTAGTTATTTTTACCAGGGTAAATCAAATACCCAAATTACCACCCCTGTTTCTTTTTTATCACAAAACTAGAAAGAACATACAATTTTATGGCGAAACCGAGGGTGAATTTTGTTTCCCAATCCATTTTCAAAACTTCGTAGCGCCCCCCTATCATAAGTGGCGGTGGCCGCCCAGGTCAAGTAAGAAAACGCAACCTGGAGAGCATACAATTTACAGTCGGACTTACAAACATGTTGGCGCAAAATACTTTAGATGGCTTATACTTTACCAAAAATTCAATTTTAGAATCAAATTACTCAAAAATAGATTTTTTGATCACTCCATTTCCCTTATTTTTTTTTATTTTCATTTCTTGGATCTTTTGGGTAAAAGAAATAAATTAAAGGATATGTTTTTCGGATATAACTTTAAAACACAGATTTCTTTATTTTTAGAGAGAAATATTTTTAGAGGGGTCATATAATTTCTCGACTCTGGAACAGGGGTCCTTCCTCCCACCCTAAATTCAATTTTTTTAAAATTCAGAATGTTAGCCATTTGTTAAAATTGGATCTTCTTTTTAGTTATGTAATAAAAACCGGGGTCGCAAACATAAATCAGATCATACTCTAATCACAATCACAATCATGTGCGGGGCGCGTGCGTATAAGGCTCTCGAGGCACTTTTTTGAGGACGCGGGGCTAAATTTTTTTTTTGGAGGGGGGGGGGGGGGGGGAAGTCATCGATTTTTTTAGCCCCTCCAGTTTTCGATCTCAAGCGCCGCGCCGCCCATATGGTTGCAATTCGATGTACTTGATTTAGAGTGGTACTGACCCTCTCGATGGGCCGGGTTCCGGAAATCGAGAACTGCCTAGGAAATAATCCCTCGAAATAATCGAACCCATGTTTCCGCGTTTTTCAAAATTCGCAAACGAAACCTATTATAAAGAGGTCGAGTAGAAACCCTCTATCAAGTGGGTCGAAAGGTCATAAATTGTGTTTTAATAACCTTTAAAAATACACAGAAAACGAAATTAAAACCGAAATTAGCGCAGAAACAAGCAAATATGTGCATGTAATATTTATCGGCCGATCAGGAGGTTTTGCATCATTGAAAAGAACCGGATTTTTTTTGTTCTAATTTTGGTGCTTCAGTGTCGTGAAATCGAGCCACTTTCCATTTCTAGCGTTTGTTCCTCAATGCTTCCGTACTTTGCAGTCACGCAACTGACCGCGCGTAGGCTGTAAGGGCAGAAAATACTTCAGGGAGAGACAGTGGCGGATCCAGAAAATTTTTCTGGGAGGAGGGGGGGGTGTTTCGGGCGGGTTTCGGGCGGGTTTCGGGCTATTATTTTCTACTGAAAAAAAGGCAAAATTTTAGGCTTCTGGGGGAGCACGTGCCCCCCGTGCCCCCCGTGCCCCCCGTGCCCCCCAAGCCCCCCGGTGGATCCGCCACATGGGGAGAGATATTGTGTTTAATGCACAATAATAATAAATATGTGATATGAATTCCCAGAAATATTTACATGACAGAAAGCTTTTCTTTTTACGATCTAAGATCACACATATGCGCGATCGGCACAGTAATTATACCATTGTTACTGCTTGAGATCGATCTTCAGGACCGTACAGTGTTGCCAATCGTATGTCCATATGCTGCAAATGGCGAGGACAGTTTTCCATAATTTACTCCATCGATAAACCGATCGTGAAGACTGTCTATAAGTCATGCTATTGGTCGATATTTTTAAAATTTGGCTGTTGTTATGGTTACCATCGTTAAAGTACCGGTTTTATAAAGACTGATCATTGAGTGGCTTTAAAAATCCGGAACTTTAACGATGGTTACCATAGCAGCGGCCACACAGAAAAAAAAAGGATGTGCTCCAGATCCGATCCATATACACACCAGTACGTAACGTGCTCAGAGCACAAACATTTCAGGTTCTGGACACGACGGGATGCGCTTCAGACGCAAACTCAACCTAAATAGATTGCGCTCAGAACTCGTTCCCGTACTGGTGTGTACGTTCGTGTCTAGAACATGGAAAGTTTGTGTCTGGAGCACGTCCATTTTTTTCTGTGCAAGTTTTACAAATATCGACCAATAGCATCACTCATTGACAGTCTTAGCAATCTGTTTATCTATGAAGTAAATGATCGGCCTTCAAGACCAATGAAAAATTAACGGATGCAGATCCAGGGGACGACGTGGAGGGGGGAGGGGGAGTTTTTTGGCCTCGGGTGGCATTATGACAAGGGCCGCGTAAATGAGGTGGACAAGAAAAAAAAAGAAAGTTTATCTCTTCAAAGATTTTCGCTGGAAGGGCGGCAAAATTGTAAAAAAAAAAAAAAAATCCTATAAAGGCGGCCGAGGGTGAATCTCGCCGCCCTCGTCTATAGAAAAAAAACACAAACAATCCACCCTTACGCACGAATATCATTTTGCATCGACAAATAAAATGTTCTGGCAAATTATATAGCCAATACCTGTTAGAATAGTGCCTTGACCGTGGTCAAGGTTCGTTCGCATTTATCGAACTTCAAACGAGGAAAAGTCATTGATCAGCAAATGATCTTGCATCATTCTTTTTTTTTTTTTTTTCGTCTACCGTTTTTTATATTTGTAACGAAGTTATAAATAAAACGAATGCACCCACTGTATATAAATAAAGCGACGCGACGCTCCAACATATTTTTACAGAAGTTAATTTGTGGGATATCTTTAAATAATCATCCATTGTTTATCAATATATGAGATAGTCGCAATGACGTCAATGAATTGTCAATGAAAACGTCAAAGAGCTAAAATCAAGCTTTTTCTTAAACCTTTACCAGAAAATTTTTATCTACAAATGTTGACTTCAGGACTTTCTTTTGAAAATTTTAGCGCAGCAGTCTGATAGCATTGTAAGGATGACTGATTATGGTGTGCGCGTGAAAAAAAAAAAAAAAAAAAAAAAAAAAAAAAAAAAAAGTCCGTGTATTCCTTACATCGTAATTATTTCTTTTGAACAAAATCTAGGTCCTTTTTCTTGGGGGAGAGGGGGGGGGGTTACTTGGAGAAACACACATTCTGACTTGGTCTGGAATCCTTAGTGTTTGATGAGATTAGTAACGCGCCCTCTCAGAAGTTACATACATCGTTTGAGGACTCAGCTCATACATATTTACAAGCTGATTTTTTTATTTAAAAAAAATTGAAAACCTAATATTTGAGCGTATTTCCACCCCCCTCCCCCCTCCATCGTCCTCCAAATGGGGCTATTGCACACTCTTGCTGTAAGCGATCTAAAAGTCGATTCTAGTGTAAAAACCTCCGAAAATAACGATAGCACCACTAAAAACTTCCCAAAATCTACTCCGAAACTCAATAAACGCTTTTATTTGCGCGAGCGCAATGGCTGCGTAGGGGCAGGGCATTCATAATGGGAGATTCTCATCTAATGATATTTTAACTCCATCAAGAAGTGGCCAATAAGAGACGACTCTCCGGTGTCACCAGATGTCACGATACCATTCATCGGATGTGGATTGCTACTCTGGTGACTAATTATTCTGTGAATCAACCCTCTCAGCATAGATAGAGTGACAAAATTAAGATAGGAATCTTCCATTATTACTACCCTAAAAGCCACCATTACGCTCGCGCAAATAAAAGCGTTTATTGAGTGTATAGGAGTAGATTTTGGAAGTTTTTAGTGCTGCCATCGTTATTTTTGGAGGTTTTTACACCAGAAAAGACCAGAGCTGCCGATTTGCGTAGATTTAATGACATTCAGAAATTCACCGAAGATTCCACCGGTTGAGAAAAGATTACAGAGTTTAGTTCAGTGTATGACTGTAAGCACGAAAATACAAGCGTCTTTTATCTTTTCTCAACCGGTATTATTTAATTACTTAACGGCGTTTCCACCGATTGAAAAAATATTACAGATCAGAGTATTTTCGTGCATTACAGTCATACACTGAATTGAACTCTGTAATCTTTTCTCAACCGGTGGAATCATCGGTGAATTTCAAAATGTCATTAAATCTACGCAAATCGGCAGCTCTGGAAAAGACTATTGAAGCGCTTACAGCAAAAGTGTGCAACAGCTCCATTGAACCTAGTTTTTTTTTTTTTTTTTTTTTTTTTTTTTTTTTTTTTTTTTTTTTTTTTTTTTTTTTTTTTGGGACGAAAATATGGCAACTAAATTCAAAATGAAAATCAATGACCTGACTGGAATAACAAAAGCTGAGTAATATGGTGCCCTGACCTTGAAGCCTATCGCACTCTCTTCATGAGCAAACACTGATCGTAAAATGATGATGGCTCTGTGAGACTCTGTTATGAAGCGACGCTCGACGCAGGATCGAGACAGGCGCGGCGCTCTGGAGTGGAGTTCAGCATCAGACCACCGCAGTTCATTCAACATTAACTCCTTCAGGTACTTCAATAGTACTCGGTAATTTTTTGTTGAATTTATTTCACCCACTTGTGATTGTTCAAAAGCATGCAGAAAACCTGATCTCGCTCGCGAAACAATGTTGCCAGATTCTCCTGTAAATTATACCAACTTTTACATTGAGTCAAGTAGGAAAAATCGGTCAACTATTCGAAAAAACGGCAACACTGATCGTGAAGTGAGTCCTTGCCAAAATAGCCGCGTTGATGTCATTCCTCAAACAGACCATTCTCACACACACGCATACACCATACTATACACACGGTCACGTCTTTGTTTATCATTCCTATGGTGCTCGAGAAAAAGGAATCATTACCGAATGGAAGGAACAACAGCCATTAAATTAAGCTAAGAGCTTCCGCGGTGGCTGTCTAGTCGATGGCATATTTGGCCTTTAAGTAGGAAGTCCGCGGTTTGGACTCCGGCCAGACGGATGTTCAATCGAAGCAGGACAATAGTTTTAACCCTGCATGAGATTCTAAATTCATTCTGCTGATGAATATCCAAACTTTTAATGGGACCAAACTGAGCTGGTGCATTTTCCATACGATGCCACAAATGTTATATTCTGGTGGTCCGTTTACGTCTCACTGCTGCTCAGTGTTGCCACATCGAGGGTAAAAAGCCGTATACTCCCCATTTAAATCAATGTAAAACGTACGGCTTTTTCACCGCAATCTGGCAACACTGCTGCTGCTTATAAATTGAGGAAGAGGATTTGAATTTTGTTTTGTTTAGGAGCCACGGGTGCTAATCACCAGCGTTGCCGTTTAGGGTTGAATCTAACATTTGGCAACGATGTACTTACTCCATTTAAACTTACTAAAAAAATCGAATGCTTCGGTCATCAACGATGACGACGTTTCGACCTTTCAAATGTATTTGGAGGGGGGAAAAAAGAACGATGACAAATAGCACGAGTCGTCACTGGAATTTGACGACATTTCCATATTTAACGCAGGGCTTTAAACCCGTATAACAACTTCGGTTCGGTTCGCAGTTCGGAGTTCAGAAACAAAGTCGATTCGCGGTTCGGTTTAGGTTCACGGGGACAATGGATTCGATTCGATCCGGTGGTTCAACGACTCTTAAACCGTGTCGAGCCGGCTCAAACCCGGTTCAGCCCGTGCTGCTCGGTTCGGTTCTCGGTTCAATGCATTTTTTGCTCAATTGTTCGCGTTTCGGGTCGCCGTTCAGAATGGTTTTTTTTTTTTTTTTTTTGGTTCGCAGCTCGGTTGGGTTCGAAGCCCTAATTCAACGGTGATTTCATCGAAATACAAAAAGAAAAAAAGAAAAAAATAAATATTTTTCGTAATTCTGTTGATGGCAAAGCACAAAGCTCATGAAAAATTGATTTGGCTTTTATTTAATAAATGTTCCTTTCTAATGAAAAACATGTAAACTAAGTAATTTGGATTTTTACCAAAGGAGAGTATCATGTGCTATGGCAGCGTGGGATATAGCAAGTGAGATAATATACTTTACCGCGCGGCAGCCCGGCCGGGAATCTGCCCCTCCTCCCCGATATATCTACTGTAATCAGTAGCGTACACAGGAATTTGTCTTTCTCTCTCTATCCCCGTTTGAACACGTGAGTAGGGAAAGGACAGAAACAGGGGCTCGAACGTGTCTTCAGCCCCTATCTCTTTCCTTTTCTAGTGCATACACTCAAACGGGAAAAGAGCGAGAGAGACTTATTCCTGCGTACGCCATTGACTGTAAGTGTTAACTTTCCTTGCAATTACGAGATCTGATAACATAATATGACTACTTACAAAGCTTTTGACAACCTTACCGAACCTATTAGGTTTGAAAACCTACCCCACTTCAGTCATGAAGTTTGTGGCAAAGACTACACTGATTGCAATTGCTGCATATTTTCATTGTAAATAGCGAAGCCTATAGAATTAACTAATAAAAAATCTATACCCCACTTCAGTCATGAAATTTGTGGCAAAGACTACACTGATTGCAATTGCTGCATATTTTCATTGTAAATAGCGAAGCCTATAGAATTAACTAATAAAAAATCTATACCCCACTTCAGTCATGAAATTTGTGGCAAAGACTACACTGATTGCAATTGCTGCATATTTTCATTGTAAATAGCGAAGCCTATAGAATTAACTAATAAAAAATCTATACCCCACTTCAGTCATGAAATTTGTGGCAAAGACTACACTGATTGCAATTGCTGCATATTTTCATTGTAAATAGCGAAGCCTATAGAATTAACTAATAAAAAATCTATACCCCACTTCAGTCATGAAATTTGTGGCAAAGACTACACTGATTGCAATTGCTGCATCCTTCCATTGTAAATAGCGAAGCCTAGAATTATCTAATAAAAAAGAGGGATTTAGTTGTAAACGCATGAACAATTATTACCTGTATAAACATGTGACTCATTAATAACAATGTACTTTTCGAACTTTTATTTTTAAATCCATCGTAATTATTTGTGAAGTAATTCAAATATCCTATGACGAGCATCAATTTCTAACGCCCTCTCGTATAGGACTTTTTCATGGAAATACTATTCGTGAAGACAAACCATTGAGCAACACAGCACAATGAAAAATAAGATCTCTGAGAAAAAAAAGTACCTACTTGTTTCCAAAAGTGCAGCGATGAGCGTGTATGAGCAAGCATACTTGTGGTACAAGTATGATAATAAGTCTAGATAATCGCACTAAAAATGGTAAAACTTTGGTCTGGGATCAGTATCAAAGTAAAATTACTGCATTGTGAAATTGGGGTATCAGTGCATGCCCTGCTTATTCGTCTACATTCCTGGAATCACAAACTGGTTATTTCAATACCATCGTTTCTTTTCTGACGTGAAAATTGTAAGACGAGATTAAGTCAACAAATCGTTGGATTTGTTCGGTCGAATGTTTTAATGATTATTTTTGAATAAGGTGAGATGAAAACTCATTTTATCTTCATTAGCTCATTTCATAGAGATAGAGACATGGGTGACACGTGGGTCAACAAAGTGGAAGGGAGATGAGGGGCTGCGAGCAATCAAGAACCATCCTTTTTGTCAATAATCAAATTCTTTCTTACCAGCCAATTGCTTGCATATTTTTAGTGGGCACGACCTTAATCTTCTATATTTTGGACAAATGTTCCTCTGTCTGGTCTAGTCCTGTCCCTTCATTCTCAGAAAAAAACCCATAGCCTTTATGACGTACCGTGCAGAGCTGCCAATTTGCGTAGATTAAATAAAATTTTGAAATTCACCGAAAATTCCACCGGTTGAGAAAAGATTACATAGTTCAGTTCAATGTATGACTGTAATGCAAGAAAATACTCTGATCTGTAATCTTTTCTCAATCGGTAGAAACGCCGTTAATTAATTAAAATATACCGGTTGAGAAAAGATAAAAGACGCTAGTATTTTCGTGCATTACAGTCATACACTGAACTAAACTCTGTAATCTTTTCTCAACCGATGGAATCTTCGGTGAATTTCAAAATGCCATTAAATCTACGCAAATCGGCAGCTCTGGTACCGTGCCACGCCGACCCTGTGAAGTATATGCATAGACAGATACTTATCGGAAATGAAATTTATCAATGTTGAGTTAGGAGAGAATAAAAAAGGATTTTCGAATATTTTGAGGGAATCATTCCAGTTTCCTCTCAAGTCTCATTGTCAAGTAAGTATTCATAACTTCTTATGCCAGAGTGATTCAAATAATTATCGAAGTGGTGAAAAAATCGAATTCCAAAACACCCAGGAGAAAATACAACGAGCCTGCTGGCTGTGACTAATGTTGATCACGGAACCTTGAAAAAAAAAATTAAATAACCCAGTTGTGTTCAACGGAGACCTTAGATTATTTTATGATTTCCTTTCTTTAGATTAGTAAAAACAATCAGTAAAAGCTTTAGGATGATCACTGAATCTCAGAGGATCATTTGAGAGAAGAGGACCCATTTTGTTGACCCCATTCAACAGCCCCCCCCTCTCTCTCTCTCTCTCTCTCTCTCTCTCTCTCTCTCTCTCTCTCTCTCTCTCTCTCTCTCTCCTCTCTCTCTCTCTCTCTCTCTCTCTCTCTCTCTCTCTCTCTCTCTCTCTCTCTCTCTCTCTCTCTCTCTCTCTCTCTCTCTCTCTCTCCTTTTCTCTCCCTCCCTCCTTCTTTCTCCCACTCGAGGGAAATCATCGACACATTACAACTCTAGTCAGGAAGTCTTTTTGAAATACGTCGCAAGACTTGTAGTTCAGCATTTCGTTCTTCAAATATTTTTCTTCGTTTAAGAATAGGAAGCGTGAAATTCACCCAGGTCCGTTCTTTATAGATTTGCAGAAAGAGAAAGAGAGAAAGAGAGAGAGAGAGAAAGAGAGAGAGAGAGAGAGAGAGAGAGAGAAAGAGAGAGAAAGAGAGAGAGAGAGAGAGAGAGAGAGAGAGAGAGAGAGAGAAAGAGAGAGATTTATTGAGGTTTCAATTCACTCCCCAACCCCCCTGGAATCAGAGGGTGTAAAAATACCTTCGTTACACACAGGTTGAAAGGGGTCTGTCAAATACTTCCTATGTGTACAGATGAAGTAGAAACTTATCTGTAATACATATATTAAGACAGGAAAATGATGGGTGATGCATTGAAATTTCCAGAATCCACCCTTTAACTTTGCGAAAAGACTGCCAAAATTAAAGTTAGGAAAGCAGCTCGCGGCGTTGTACAAGTTCTACTGAGATAGAAAGACATACTTAATAATAAATAAATCCAAATTCCCACCCCCAGCAAATTCGACTAAAATAAAAAAGAATAAATTATGAAAACAAAAATAACAGAAGAGTTTCATGAGGTCTAAAAATCATTATAGTTGTAATTATAGCTGTAGTTGTTATAATGATCGAAACTACGCAATATACACCTTTGAAAGCAATGGAAATTTAGTGCGTGACTTGATTACAAACAGGGAAAATGATATTCATTCCGTCATCAATGAAGAGTAGCCGAAAAATAGATTATTTAAGAATGAGGCAGTTCCATAAAATCCGCGCTTCACTGCTTAAATTACGCGTTAATTTCATCATTTTTGCTCAGGCTGTTCAATTATTTTGTTCGTAACTTTTCTTACTTGTTTTCTTGATTTGTCTCTTCATGCATCTTCGCGCGCTTTTTCTGTATTCTTCCCTGCACGTCATAACCATAATTAGATCAATGTAAAATATTTTTCGTTCGCGGTACTGTACAGCACACTAACTTAATTGTGATGACTGTACATCCTAACGTAACCAAAACGTAACCTCCATTAATAAATCGTGAGAGCCTAATGGTTCAACCGCAATGAAACTTTTTACATTTTTCCGTCTGTCCATCATTTATATTGTGTGTATTCATTTTACGATGAACAATTTTCATTTTAAGCTAATTTCATGGCACGTGTCGACCAAGGCGATCAATTAGTCGATCGATTAATGGTCATTTCCCGGACTCAGTGGAGTTTTTTTGTAAAACCAGGATTGTCAGCACCTGGAGGTAGATCGAACAAAGATATCTGTTAAGTTTGGATGCTCGAATCCAGAAAATAAGGACGCAACTATGGGAATTCGCACAATTGCTGTTCGATTTATCGTATCGCGCAACGGATTCCGAATTCCCATAGTCGATCGCCTTGGTCACGTGCCATGGAATCACCTTAAACACCTCTTATACAGTTTGTTTACATTTTCGAATACATCTTCATCGATTTTTCCTCCCTTTCAACTCCTTTTGAAAAACCAACAATCTAAGACATATTTCCTCCATATAAGCATGTTTTTGTGCTAGAATCTGAACATTACAATTTACAAGTCCAGATCATGAGTTTTGCAGGACTAAGTCAAAACCGCTGACCGGTAGATTAGGGGTCACCACGATGCAGTGGCGTCACTAGACTTTTGCATTTGGGGGGGGGGGGGGGGGGGGGCAAGATGTGAGATCCCCCACAGGAAGTCTGACCCCCACCAGTTAGCGAGGGTCTGGTTGTCCCAACCCCAGACAATGTTGAAAAATTTAGGTTTACTAAGCAAAATTTCACACTATTCTGAATTTGACTCTAAATCACTGACGAAAATTACGAAATCATCTCCTTGTTTCCACCTGGAACAATGTAAAAAATAAATTCATCAGAATTCAGGTCAGTATCTACGGTTAATTTTTTGGTTTATTTAGAGGTCGGTCGAGATTAAACTATGATTGGATTTAAGTCCTATACTCTGAGATTGTAAAAAAAAAAAAAAAAACAAAAAAAAAACAAAAAACAAAACAAAACAAACAAACAAAAACCGGGATGTTAACCTCCAAGCTCCTCTAATACGTATTTATTTAGTCGATGGCAGTCAATATCTTTTCCTTCCCCTTTCCCCCTTAATTTTCCCCTCCTTTGTCTCCTTTTGATATTTCTTTCTTTTTCTTACGTTTTCTTTCTCTTCTCTTCTTTTCTTTTCTTTTACTACTTTCCTTTACTTTTTCACTCGTTTTCTCTCTTTACCGTTTGGTGGGCAACAGTCATGTTCGGGGGGGGGGGGGGGGCATCCCCTCCCAGTGACGCCACTGCCGCGATGAGTCCCAAAGCATCTCCGAGTACCGGAGGCTTTGGGAAGTCCCGATGTGTTTGTTGGAAGACGATGAAACAGTAATATGAATGATGAGCTTATTGCGGAGTGACGCACTGAAGCCGTGAAGCGTTATTATGACCTCCATCAAAAACTGCGCACCAAGTCCAGATCCTAAGCAGGAAAATTCGTTTAGTGACCAAAACTTGTGAGAGAACCGTCGAGACAGGTCTCTCTTTATGCGCTGTTTTATTTTCCTGCCAATTATTTATGACATCAAAGTAAGTAATCAAACTCAGCTGAAGTCAACACTTTCGTCAAGTTCAGATCTCAGATGATGAGATGTAGGAAACCCGATTACGTCACGAAAATACCGCTGCTTTTTTTTTCAAAGCATCAACTGTACTTACATACAGGGTAATCATACATACAAAGTCCCCTCTCATAAGTTGGGATGGTTGCCACTCGAGAAATTGAAGGGGCTTTTTAACATTTCAGGGACAATTTCTACACAACCACGCCAAGAAATTTACTTGAAAGGGAAAAAAATACATGCAAATAAGGTGGTGATAAAGCACTTAAATATTGAGGCTTGCGTTGAAATCATATAGTAAATAGAGGAAGTGTCTTCGATTTCTTGGAATGCAATCACCCTAAATTTTAAGTGGGAACTTTTTTTTTTTTATGTGTATAGTCACTCTGTATTTCCGACAGTGTGTTGTAGGGGACTAGGGGTATACGACTATACGTGGGGTTCGGAAAGAGAGCCTCACTGCTGTGAAAGAGAAAAGGGAAGGAGTAGTCAGGAGAGTGCTATCTTCCCCTTCCAGCCTCATACTTAAAACTACAATTTATTATGGCGCTCACTAATTTGAATTTTTCGATATTTTTTTTCTTCCTTTCTTTCTTTTTTTGAATCCCAGAAGAGCATCTTAGGAAAGGTCTATTTCAAATTTGTAGGGAATAGCATCTGCAAATGTAATCGCGAAAAATCAAAAACAGTTTGAAAGAGATGAAACTCAATTTATTATTAGATTGACGTTTATACGAATAAAAATGCGTCTATTCTACACTAAGCAAAGAAAGTGGTCACGTCATTTTCATTGCTTTCTACTCACATCGGCCAACTCGTGAGTCGTCAGCAGCCAACAGGTTTTGATGTGTGATATTTACGTGTGATTATTGACAACCCTTCAACAAATATCCCTCGAACAAACTGCAAATATTCTTTTGAATATTATCTCGCAATACTGTAACACACTTAGGCTAAAGTCGGGCAATGTATCTCGCAGTTTTTCGAATGAGTTACAAACGATTCTGCGGACGGAAACATCAGCCAAATGCATGAAGGAAAATTACCTACAGCGCAGCAATCCAATACCATTTCATACTTATTGAGACATATGTAGACTACTTGGGTCCTTAGTCGGCATTCCATCAACAAAACCTGTTCCCGAGGGGAACAACCTTTACTTATTGGATACATTCAATGCATGTGCATGTCGCACTTATGTAGGTATTGAAACGTATGGACGAAAATTGGAGATTTGTGAATCATGTTTAAAATCCAGAGGAGAGATACTTTTAGATAAATTTCAAATGGAATTCAAGGTCTTATTCCAATTTTGTAGATCTCAAAAGTTAGGGGGGGGGGCGTATGGCAATAGAATTGAAATAGCTTCGTAGCAGGATGTCATATACCATGGGTGCCGGCAGGAGGATCCAGATAGGACAACCCCCCCCCTTCCACCACCGAAAGTTGTAAAATACTGATTTTCAAGCAAATTTCCAAAAATGAACAAGTCAAAATATTTAAACCCCCCCCCCCGAAACTTGGTTTAGCACCTCCCTTCTCATATTTCTCACAGGCGCTCATGAGGTCAGTTCGATCCGACCAGAAACGGAGTTGAGAGTGCCTTCATGCACTGAGAAAAAAAAAATTAGGTAATTTAACACTACAAAATGTTATGTTTAAAAGAAAGAAAATAAAAGGACTAATTCAATAATAGCCAGAATAAAAAAGATGTAGTAAAGATAAAGGTTATGAAAAAATTAACAGAAGAAATCATATGTTTGTTTTTCATTGGCATAGTTGCCACTTTTGATTAAATTTCAATAGCCCCCCTTAATCAAAAGTCCTAATTTTTCTCGTAGACGTTTAAACTGAACGAATGTAAGACCCTTTGTTAGGATATCTGCAAGCTGCTGATTTGAAGGAACGTATTCGATGAGGACCTTCTTACTTGACACTAACTCACGAATGTAATGGTGCTTAATGTCTATGTGCTTGCTTCTTTTGTGCATAGTTGGAAATTTTGCTAAACATATACAAGATTGATTATCTTCTTTGAGCAACACTGTGTTATTACAGATTCCTAGATCACCGAGAAGTTGATTTTGCCAGACACCCTCGCAGGCACCCTCGCACAGGGCTATGTATTCTGCTTCCGCAGTGCACAGCTTAGCAGTGCATTTTGTAAGTTTTTAGTGCTACTTACCGCGTTGTTATTTTTTCAAGTTTTCCCATAAAAATTGGCCTTATAGCAAAAGTTTTCAACAGCCCCATGCTAATCTAAGAAGACGTTTGATAGTAAAAATCTTTTTTCTATATGCGACAGTTTTAGACTTATCAATTCTCAAGGTGAATCTAGCCTTGTTGTTTGTTTATTCCCTCTTTCAAATTAAGTATTCAACTTTAAACAAAACATTATTACACCGTCGGAGGGGCGAGTGATGATTGAAATTTCAATTCAATGGTTGCCGTATTTTGCAACAAAAAAAAAACAAAAAAACAAAAATGTCTACAGTCAAATAAATTTAAATTGGCCATTGTAAGGTTTCCCGGTACAATCTGGCAACGGCGTTCAATTCCCTTCGAGCTAAACCGCGTGAATCGCTCATCAAAGCTCTTTTGGATGGATTGAGTTGGCACCAGCACCGCTTCGAAACTGTGTTGTCTTGGCCGCGGTGTCGGTGTCTCACTCCGCGTTGCCATGATTTCGGTTTAAAAATTCAAAATGGGGCTATTGCACACTTTTGCTTTAAGCTATTTAATAGTCGATAATGGCGTAAAAACCTCAAAAAATAACGATGGCGGCACTGAAAACTTCCAAAATCCACTCCTAAACTCAATAAACGCAGTTATTTGCGCGAGCGTAATGGTGGCCGAAGGCACTAACAATGGGAGATTCCCATCTAACAATTCTGAAACTCCATCAAGAAGTGACCAATAAGAGACTACTTTCATTTGACACCGGTGTCACTAGGTGTTGCGGCACCATTCATCGGATGTGGATCATCACTCTGATGACTAGTTACTCTGTGAATCATCCTTGTCAACATAGAAAGAGTGACGAAATTAAGATAGGAATCTCCCATTGTTAGTGCCTTCGGCCACCATTACGCTCGCGCAAATAACTGCGTTTATTGAGTTTAGGAGTGGATTTTGGAAGTTTTTAGTGCCGCCATCGTTATTTCTTGAGGATTTTACGCCATAATCGACTATTAAATCGCTTATAGCAAAAGTGTGCAATAGCCCCATTGTAAACTTATATGTATTTGAATCGATTCCGTTGGCGGATCCATCAGGAGTCTGTCCCTTCTCTCTCTTCTCCTATTAGAACGTGTGAGTTAAAAAAGGACAGATTCGGGGTAGTCACATGAATTTTGTCTCCCCTTTTATCCTGTTCTAACACATGCGTTCTTATGAGCTAAGAGGGAGAGAGAAAAGGACAATTTCCTAGATCCGCTATGTAGTGAATAGTGATCGATTCGCGTAGACAATATGCACGAATATGAAATAAACCATACGTTTGGCAACACTGGTTCTACAGGAAGCTGTTAACATCCCGACGGTTGTATCAATCTATTCCATTCGTATTCCCTGTGGATATGTGCGCAGATGTCAATATGTCATTATCGTTGGAAGCCACGGTCAGACTAATAAGCAAAGGTTAGACGTTTTATACTTTTAGTGAAAATCCCATGCAAATGTTTCAAGAACCTCTAAATGGCTCCGGAAGTACTGACGACTTTTGCTAACTTTTGCTATAAGCGATTGAATAGTTGTTTCTCGAGTCAAATCCGGCGGAAATCACCAATGATCACATTAAAAAATGATAAAATTCACTAACAGAATCACACGGAAAAAACTACGGTGAAAATAACCATATAGATACCTGATTTTGGCACCTACTAGATGTTGTGGTAATGTTAACCAGAAGTATACTATGTTTTGACTAGGTACTAGGTGATATTACCTGATTGCATGTCAAATTTTCTCAAAGTATCGGTAAATGTACCATACTTCTGATCAAGTTTACCATAGCATCTAGCTGGTGCCAAAATCAGGAATCCGTATGGTTATTTTTACTAATCTTTTTTTTCCGTGCACAAAATGATTTTGAAGTTAATTGTGTAATGGCGGAGCTAATCAGGCACCGCGTAGGAGATTCCTATCTAATTTGAACCTTTCCTCTGTGTTTCTTTAGAGAGACCGGCAAATTAGACAGGGATCTCCTATGACAACATTCAAGAGCGAAAATGGCGGAGCTATGCAGGTATCAAAGGTATCCAATCATAGGTATGATAATAATCCAATTTGTCTCTCTCTGTATAGAAACGCACTTAAGAGAGTCTTAATTTAAAAAGCACCTGTGGAACTCCGCCATAATGCCTTAAACATTAATGTCGCATTTTGTGAGTCTATGAGTGAATTTCGTGATTATTTGGTTTTCTCATTATATGAGTGAATTTCAATAATTTCATTATTATTTAGTTAGCTCATCGTCATTTTCGCTGGTTACGCAAGAATTAATAACTATTCAATCGAATTCAGCAAAAGTTTGCAAGAGCCCCATTGTCATCCAATTGTTACAGTAAATAATGATGACTAAAAATAGGAATAGACCAGATCTGTTATCACCCTCGAAAATTATTTCAACGTCAAATAAGTCCATCCTCTTCAGGATAGGAGAGTCCGGAAATCTTGATTTCTGGTTTTCTCTCGAGGATTTTGGAAAATTCGATTACCTACTGGGCACAAAGAAATATAAAAACACGAACGAAGTTTTGATTATTTTTGCGAAGCACTAATGACTATATGTACATCAGTCCCAGACAACAGTGAGTAGCTACTGACGTGCTATCATCGGACCAGAAATGGCGCATATTACATAAATTTATTGCGATTCCTAAGCAAAGTTGCAATTTTTCGTATATGTTTATCCGAGTTTTCCCCATTTGACTACGGTAAAAATTTGTAATTAAAGACAAATCTGGCAACATTGTTCCCAAGCTCAACAGAGATTACAGACTAGATTGTTTCCATGTTGCATAGTCATGTAGCTTAACTGAACTGTTCAATCTTTTTGTTCACCGGTGTAGATTCGCTGCTGAATTTGGGAATTCCATCAAATTAAAAAAAAAAGCGAACCTTGTCACCATAGCCGAAGCCACCAGGAGTTTCTCTGTCTCTGTCTCTCTCTCTCTCTCTCTCTCTCTCTCTCTCTCTCTCTCTCTCTCTCTCTCTCTCTCTCTCTCTCTCTCTCTCTCTCTTTTCTCTCTCTCTCTCTCTCTCTCTTCTCTCTCTCTCTCTCTCCTCTCTCTCTCTCTCTCTCTCTCTCTCTCTCTCTCTCTCTCTCTCTCTCTCTCTCTCTCTCTCTCTCTCTCTCTCTCTCTCTCTCTCTCTCTCTCCCTCTCTCTCTGTTTTCTTAGGAGGGGCTCGCATTGATAAGCGTTTGACAGAAAATTGTTCCCCCCCTTTCCCTCCACCCCCAAAAATCGGAGGTCTGGGGAGGGGGGGGGGCTTCAGCCCCATTTAGCCCCCCCCCCCCCCGCGTACACCACTGATTTTATTAAATGCATTAGAAAAGGACCAAAATAGGTGCTGAATTCATGTGACAGCCCCTATTCTCATTTTTTTGCCTTATTCTCTAACATGCGTTTAAATAATCAAAGAGAAAGATAGGCAAATTCCTGGCTACAGGTAGTATGCTTTTTGCTGTCACTTCTATCGAAGTTCGTTCATCTCTGTTTCAGCACAACGCACGCATATAGTAAATCACTTAGTGTTTAGATGCAGAATCATTTATGTTGCAAAAAAAAAAGATTCAGTCGTGTGTTATACCACAATCTGATGTTAATTTGATAAAAACGCATTCGTGCTCTTTTTTCCGTGTCGGACAGAGTTGCCAGATTGTATGATAAAACTCGCCTACTACATTCGTTGAGGTGAATAGGAGAAAATTGAAATGTTTTGTGTTTATGGTGTAGGGTGCTTTAACCTGTTTTGAAACAAAAATTTGCCTTAATTTAAACCGTGGCGGCTAAATTAGCAAAAAAAGGGTACAAACCGCAGGGAGTAATGAGACAGATAAATATTCATAAAGTTTTATACTTACATATATACTTAGGAAAAAAAAAGAAGAAGAAAAAAAAAGAACCTTTCCAGTCTTTTTCCGTCGCTGACTTTCTCCTGCGCCTTC
The DNA here is from genome assembly GCA_011764245.1 of Trialeurodes vaporariorum. Lineage (NCBI taxonomy): Eukaryota > Metazoa > Arthropoda > Insecta > Hemiptera > Aleyrodidae > Trialeurodes > Trialeurodes vaporariorum. The sequence continues at coordinate 9,723,104 of VMOF01000024.1, read as the reverse complement.
GGAAACTTTCCGCCTTGGGCAGTTGCCCATAGTGCTCGTGCGTAGGAACGGCTCTGAGAATATTACAGAACGGAAAGTTCCATAAGAGCCAATGGAAGGAAGACTTGGCTTCAGACCAGAGTCTACTGGAAGTGACATTGCTTGTATCAAGTAATGTGACTAAAAAATGAAATGAACAAGAATAAACAGTACACACCGTTGAAACAAGAATGACAAAATTCGAGACATGATGAAAGGTTCAATTTTAGAGCCCCCCCCCCCCCGCCGCCTTACAAAACAAGTTCTTTATATTTTACATCCACCTATATTTAGGTTCTATGAAGAAAACTTGGAAACAAAGCAATGTGACATTTGGGTCCAGGGGATCCAGCTTAAGGAATCCACGTACATACAACAAAAGAGCCTCATGGGTACAGATGAATGTTGATTGTTGATTACTTTACTCTTCTTGACTATTTTAGTGGGATTGTTTCTCTTGCATTTGATTCAGTGATGTAGCCAGGGATTTTTTGAGGGTAAGGGGTTGTTAATACTTAACACTAAATGTACTAATAACACTAATAACTAAACTATGATGTACTATTTATAAATATGTTTATTTATTATAATTAATGAGAGTAAAAAAGGTATAGTACAGGAGTCGAACATCCGAAAGTGAGCAGCTCGTGGCGTTGAGATTCTAACTAAGAATACATGTCATTTCCACGGAAACTAACAGGGGGGGGGGGGGGTCTGGGGGTCTAAAAATTGTCATGGGAGGGTCTGCGAAGGTCAAAACCTCGTAGATTCCTCTGATACTGCAAAAAAATTACCTTTATTGGGGCAAAGTTCGGTGTAAGGGAGGACGGGGGGTTCACCTGAACAGCACGGAGAAAAAAGACTGGTATCCATCATATGATAGCTGATTTTGACCTTAGCAAAAAATGATGATAAATTTCACCGGAATGATGGACTAAGTCACCAGAGGCTCTGGTGAAGGCTCTGGTGACTTTGTCCATCATTCCGGTGAAATTTATCATCATTTTTTGCTAAGGTCAAAATCAGCATGATGGTAAATTATACCAGTCTTTTTTCTCCGTAAGTGAACACATCTCTGCTCCCATTGGCTACTCCACTGATTCGATAAGACTCATCTTGCATGTTATTTTCTGGTAAATATTTTTTTTTTGGGGGGGGGGGGGGAGTTACGGAACGAAAATCAGTGTGATCCTGCAACAGTAGTGGCCCGTGAGATTTGGCAACCATGCATTTTTTCCACTTAAACTTAGGTAAAAAATCGATTCAAGCGGATGCTGGCAGCCTCCTCGAGTTTCGATTGTTTTCCATGTTTTTAAATGGGATAAAAACACTGTTGCCAAATCGCACGAGCCGCCACTGTCCTGCAATGCTTCATTTTTGTGGATTAATTTGACCGGCCAATGAGCCGCAGTTTCTCCTTGAGTGTATTGAGCCAATTCAGGAGGTTTATCATTAGGGTCATTCCACAGTACATGTGACACCCGTAACACTATTGATCGACATCTTTTGGTTTGAAGAAAAATAATGTCATTCAATCAAAATTATTCTACAAAAGCTCATTTCTTTCTTAACCTCAAAAGTGCAACAAATTTTATTGGTACCTGAGAAATATTACTTTAACCCTTAACTGCAGATGAGCCCAGATCTGGAACAATTACTTTGAAGCCTTATCTAAAAGTAGGAGACTTGAGTTGTACTGTCGCTGTATGGTGGGTCACATGTGGAACAGATACTAAACGAGTAAGAATTGTCGATTTTGTCCTAGAGCGCGCAGCACAGGATAGAGAACGTGCAGAGTGGTTGAAAATAGCTCACTGAAAATCTGATAGAGATTTTCCGATTTTCATTGTTATGTTTGGGAGTAACGCAGGGGTACCATATACAAAAAAAAAAACAACTATTGAAACTTACTAACTTATTTTTTACTACTTTGATTTTTTTTTTTTTTTTTTTTTTTTTTTTTAAGCCTGAAAACTTTATTTTCAGTTGCATGGATACTTAAATGCGGGTAAGGCCATATTTGGAAAAATTAATATTCAGGCTCTTTACCATAGAAATATAATGGAAAGAATTTTTTCACTATTTTTCCCTGTCTCAAGGATCAAAATTGTACTGAAAAAAAATTATTTTATTGAAAAAAAAAAAAAAATCATGCAGTAAAGGGTTAAAGTGTTACGGGTGTCACATTTTCAGTGGAATGAATGACCCAATAAGATGTCAACTCTTGTGACCTCAGAGCCTGAATCAATGCACAAAAACTATTTACTAGCTAATTAAAATTCAAGATACCTGCCAAAACGCGACAATTTTGAGTCACTGAAAATGGGGGATTTAGACCGAGCAGAGAACAAAAATGCTTTGTCACAGATCAATAAAAGCATAAGTGAAGCGAGACGCAGCAGCCCAGGAATTGGCAATCGATCCCCTCCCTCCCTCTCCCGTTCTACTTGATATCTATTTCTTATCGGCATTGCCACATTATTTTCAACATGGAACAGCATTTTCCATTTCTAACGATAAAATATATTGCAATAATATATTGGACCAGTGGCGTCGCGTGCCATCTGGCAACAATGCAACTGCTCCATTTAAACTCATTAAATATATCGAATTTTCCTTGTGCACTGTGCACCCCCTGAATTCGATATTTTAAATGAGTTTAAATGGATAGATTACATTGTTGCCAAATTGCACGCGACGCCACTGCATTGGACCTAACATTATTGGCAGCGTTGTATCTTAACCTCCCTCCTCCAGTGGCTCGTGTTCAGTTTATATACGAGCCAGGAGCGCACCGAGAGTTTCTTCATCTCTCTCTTTTCTCCATTAAGAAACGTATGTTAGACAAGGATGGACAACGGGATAAAACCCCCTCCTTCTGTCCTTTTCCTACTCATACATTCAAATGGGAAATGAGAGAGATGGAAGATATCCTGGTTGCGCCAGTGATACGAGCCAAGGGTGTCATATTAGACAAGGTTGCCAAGTCTGGCCCTTGCAGCTTATAATAGTTCACAGCTATTTGACTGGTGTTACATGGTTTAGGCCCTGGAGTCTGGTGAATAATTCGACTTAATCTCAACTTGGGGGCTTCGAGTTTTAATCCTGATCGAAGTGCAAGGTATATGGAGAACAGGTATGGACAACACTCGACTCAGGGGGCGGGGCCACTTGGGAAAAAGCGACTTCGCCGCCATCTTGTCTCCTATTTACACCGTGTATTTCGCATTGTTGTTTGTGGTTAGGTTTGAAGGGGAATTTTATCTGAAGCAATACTTTATTTATTTGAACAATGCAATGTAATTTTTATCTTTAAATGTTAATGTTGTGACTATAGAATGAATTAACATCATCAATTACGTTGTTCACTTTCCTTTTCAAGAAGTGTAATATAAATTTGAATCGCGCGGTCAGAAAAATGGCGGTGGAGTCGCTTTTTTCACAACCAATCAGAGCCAACCTCAGAGTGTTGTCCATACCTGTTCTCCATATACCTTGATCGAGGTGACGAGACTTTTAAGATTTTAGATAGTGTCAGTATGGATGCAATTCATTCTCGCTCTAATACATTTGTTATTTTCTTCCGGTTTTTCTGCGATCTCGAGGATTCAATCCAATGAGCTATAACTTTAGAGTGGCAGCGGGCTGGTCCACCTTGTGCCACACCGGGTAGAAGGAATCCCGGGAAAAAGCGGGATTTGGACGGCAGATTCCAAGGTTTGAGGTTAAATTTTGTAGGTCGTTCGGAATTTGGCGGGAATTTGGACGGCAGATTCCAAGGTTTGAGGTTAAATTTTATAGGTCGTTTCCGGCGATGCCCGAGTTTGTTTACGAAACGACCGGAAACAACCTACAAAATTTAACCACAAAATCGATTTTTACGGCAAGATGGCGGCGCCCTGGGTGACAACAATGAACCAGCGGAACGTTCCTTGATGTGCCACTCTAAATTTATAGCTCATTGATTCAATCATTGGTTGGTAAAAAAGAAAACTCAGACTTCTGAGAGTAAAAGAAATCTGTAAAAATGGCCCCCGTGGAAGTAGGAATGGAGAATGTTAAGATACTGATGTATATGTTGTTAGAATTGACACTAATTGTAAGTTCGTGTTAAATTAGTATTGAAAACATCAGAATCATTGAAACTAATTCCTACAAATATCATATAACAGATATCCTACAGATATTGGGGTTTATTTTATGCGGACAGAAATCAATTTTGATGACATTATTTGATTTCTAGGTAATTTTAAGACAGTTGTGGGCATTTTAACGATTCTCGTCTTATCTTAGTTCGAGAATCTTATGGTTTACTATTAACAATCCTAGTTCTCCAAAATTTCCGGTGCATATTAAAAAATGTCACCAATGTTATTCACACTCTCCTGAAGTAAATAGACGCAAGTTTTGAAGAGTTGAATAAAAACGCAATTTTTAACTCCAGCACACTTGGCAACATCACTAAGTCCTCCTCTTATTCTCGTAGAACTGAATTAAACGGAGCTCGATGTCTGTGCGAACTTATGCATGGTTTATTGAACGCGGTGATACACCTATTGGTTGCTAATTAAAATAAATAAAAACGGTTTTCATGCAATATTGGTGCAACAGGCAAAACATTTCGGATTTTTTTTATGATATTCACTATTCAGTTGTCCAAAAAAAAAAAAGAAACAAAAACAAAAACAGTTAGAGCCACTTTGATCGATAATAACGCTAACATTTGAATATTTTATAAACTCTCCGGACAAAATTTCCGTCCAAAAATTAGAATTTAAGTAACGTGACTCATATCTCTATTGAGGTATCCGAAGAAGTAGAATTGTATGTTGTTTTTTTTTTTTTTTTTTTTTTTCTACTTAAAAGAACATGATTCTTTAGAGTAATGACTGTATCAAAAACAACAATTAGAAAAATCGAAAAACTTTAACTGCTTTTTAGATGAATCCAAATGAATGGACAAAGTAAATCTGAATAAACGGACATACAGTCCGTGTATATACCGCATAAAAAAGTGTGTTCTTTTCTTTATTGACGGGCTCATAAATTGTGTCAGGTTTTTGCTAACTTATTCAAATAAAATCAGTTATTTTACAACCGGCGCAGTAAATGCGCCGACGCAATACGAGGATTACATTGTTAAATTCGTAGTTACTCACTTGCTCAATGTCTTATAGGTCAGTCCCATTGAATCAATAACGCCCCATTTACCTCCTTCAGTCCCATTGAAACCCACCAGTTTCAATTAAGTCATTCAATCCTATTTATCCCCTTTTGTCCCAGTTTTCCCTTGCAGTCCCAATCAACTCTTTCTGACCCATTTCACCATTTTAGTTCAAATTAAGCCCTTCAAACCTAATTCACGCTTTCAGCCTCATTCATCCCTTTTGGTTCTATTTGTCTCTCTATTTCAGTCTAATTTAATCGTTTCAGCAACATTCAATATTTTTGTTTTAATTCCTTGATGAAATTTTCTCACGGAAATTTATTTATAAAAAAATATTTGTTATGAATTTATAACGGGCGGGGTAGGTGAGATGGACTTTTTACGGGCCAAGGGAGGGAGAAAGTTTTTATCCAGCGCTTTTACTCATTATGAAGCAGAGCTTAAGAACTTTCTGTCAACCTAAGCCCATTGCCATCTGTCTCACCGCCACCTACGCTCCAATAATTATCCAAGGTAAGCAAAATTGCCAAAATAAAACATTTAAATATATTTTTATTCCTTCTATTATTTTTAGCTTGGGCCAACTCGGACGGGTGTTTTTTTAAGTCGTGGGCGTGAGCCAACTCGGATTTGGCAATTTGGGCCATTTCGGATGCTCCCCATTAGACACCGGAGTAGCGATCCACATCCGATGAATGGTACCGTGATGCACATGGTGACACCGGTCTCAAAGGGAATTCGTCTCTTATTGGTCACTTCTTGATGAAGTTGCAGTATTATTAGATGGGAATCTCCCATAATTACTGCCCCACGCCTCCATTATGCGTGCTCAAATGAAAGCGTTTATTTAGCGTTTACAGGAGTAGATTTTGGAAGCTTTTAGAGATACCATCTTCTTTTTTTTAAGCGTGCCGTATATATACGGTGCGCTTCTTGTTTTCATTTTCATATCTAATATATAAGTCCAATGCCTTGCTTATGGCAAAACCTTGGCGGGAAAGGTTTGAAAAATTAAAAACGTGTTTTCTTAAAACTGGTTTCATTAATCGTTAATTTATTGCTGCAATCCAGGAGGTCTCGGCGTCTATTTTCTTAAAATTGTAAAAGTTTTGGTATTCCTGTTAATTTCAATAAGTTATTAAGCGTCAAAGTCGAATTCCTTCAAACGAGAATTCCGTACAGGTCCAGCAACCTAAGTCATTTGTGCCAACCTATGAGTCAAAATTCAAAGGCAGGAGGGGGGTGGAAACATCTCCCGCAGGAACCCTCTTTGCCCCTCGCCTTTGAGCTCCACCGGTCACAAGATTTCTTCACGGTGCATTAAGCGGTCGTAAATGTGTCAAAATCTGTTTGACGAGGGTACATCGATAAGAAGCGACGAGGTATTGATGAAGAGCGGGAGGGGTATAGAAAAGAGAGAGGCTCATTCATATCCTTAAGGTACCGTTCTAGAATTCATCCCTTTATTGTCTCGATGCAGAAAAGATTATGAATAGCAGCACTTTCCAATGTACATAGATATACAGTATCACAGGGTAATGTAATCTTTTTTGCACGGATGCAGTAAATGGTTGAATTCTAGAACGCTACCTATGTAGACCTGTTTAGTGGTGACGTCACGATCAGAATTAGTTCCAAACAAATGCTCTATCTCGCTCACTCTCGTGGATTTACCAGATCCAAATTTTCGAACGCAAATTCATGCTAGTTAACCAACAGTTTTCTCAAATTTTATTGCACCATTAGATTCCACTTGCCTTAAAGTATCTTTTCACTGTAACATAATTCCTAAAAGATCACAAGCGAATTTACAATCACAGTTATACCGAAAGACGTTCTACGTTTTGTCCTTGTCTTACTCACGGTCTCTTATGGTAGAATCACCGGCATGACACTCAATCATTCTAACTTCTCTCCGTATCGAAGCTATTGTTCGAGGTACAACACATGCCGTGATGGTGCTGATGAGCCTATATCCTAGAATTTTGTGCTCTTAAGAAACTGATAACTGTGATTGTGCATCGATGCGCGATGTTTCAAAAAGTTTGTGATAGCGGGCTCATATTTTATCACTGAGAAAAAAGTGGCTGTTAAAACTGTAAGAATAGAACCATAGATGATTTCGCCTTATTTCAATCAAGAGACCTATCGTTGCTGTAGTCAGCGCGCTTGAATCTACACGAATTCTGATTGTCTCTATGGAATTTCGATTATTTCTATGGGAAATAAAGCGCGGGAATATATATCCAATCGGAAAATTTTTTGAAACAATCGGAAATTTTTATAAGGGACGTGGAACCCAATGGTGTGATAAACACAACGTGTAAAGAACGTGTTGTTTACTAGCACTTGTATTTGAAAATTTGGACTGTGTTTCGTATGGGAAAACCCACGAGAGCGAGTGAGACGGAGCCTTTGTTTGGAACCAATTTTTTTCATGACGTCACACTAAACAGGTCTTTGCATCGGAAACATTTGAAATTCGGGGGGATCGGCAAATTGAAAGCCCCTCAATGAGCGTCGATGGAATCAAGGGTTTTTTGAGGACATTTTTGGCGTTTTGTTGAAAAATAGGTGTTTAAAATCCAGAACACAGGGAGCCAGAGGGGTAAATTCGCATTAATTGCTCTAAAAAGTGAGAGGGGCTGTCACGTGTCTTCCACCCCTGGACAGCTTCCTCGCTGCGGCTATGGAATTGACTCTGGAATAACTTATTTACCTATCCTAAAAAGTTCGTTGCGTGTACAAAATTTTTCACTGGAAGCTTCTTAAAATTTTTGGGAAAACTATAGGTCCATATGGAACTTTGCTTTTCCAACACAAAAAATGATATCGACCGACGGCAACAGAAAAAAAAGAAATAATATGACAATGCGTTATAGTGAATAATGGCATAGTTTTAACTGTAAACTTTCGATACTTTTCAAGAAAATAAATGGGGAGAGGGGGAATTAAAATCCACAAACCTCTTAAACCTCCACACCTACTAATCTATACCCCTAGAATGCTTGATGTGAAAAGGGCACTTGAAATGGTTAGTTCTGTATATTAAAGGATTATTGTTTCATGAATTCGCAAGTGTTCCATTTATGCATATTACGTATCTACATCGTGACAATCGCAACAAGTGCTGACAGCACCTAAAACGGAAAAAAATAAAAAAAAAACTGTTTATTATTTAGAATCACGGCTTTTCCGAATATGACACTTTTTGACTTCAAAAGAACGCAACCTCATGTTTGATCCTTGAACAAGCCGTTTAAAAGGTGGGGGGATTTAGAAATATCTATTGTCTATAGTTTATGTGGGTAAAAAAGATCGAGCCTTATCAAATAATTTTCTCTTTTCAGCTTTCAATGGGTTTGTTGCAAACTTTTGCTACAGTGCTATAGAGTTTTGATTCTGATGTAAAATTGTCTGAAAATTACATTGGCGGCATCAAATAGTCATAAAATCCACTAATAAACCCAAAAAACGCATTATAAAGAAAGCCAAAATTGCAGTCGTAAAGCCGAACAATCTGTGCACGCGCACGACGAACATCAGAGATAGGTGACCCATTCTCCCCCTTTTTTGTTAAGGGGGGGGGGGGGGGGGGAGAGAAAATATCTCTACAGTCAAACTGTGATTTTAAAAATGTGCATGGTCAAGATGTTGTCTTTTGTGAAGGGGGCGGGGGGGGGGGGAGAAGCAAAATATCAAGAACAGGGTGTTTCAAAACTTGAGTGCCAAACTTATGGAGTGTATTTTTGGGGTCAACATACATATATATAAGACTTTATTTTCCTACATGAGTATGTGCTGCAATTGTTTCTCTTCTGAGCTAGAGCCCTCCAAAGTTTTGAAAACAAAAAACAAAAAACAAACACAAAAAAACAACGCCTTTGACTCATCTCCTTATAGATACATCTGATCTAAATTTATTTTTTTCATAATTTCTCACCAAACAAGCTCAATTGGACAGCACTTGTCACAAAAGAACCGAGTGACATTTTTGATAAAATTGAGTTATTGATTGATAGAGCTAGCAATACTGAATCTCGAAGCAACAAGTGCTTCTTCTGTAATAACAACTATTTCCCGTCAAATTCCAGGTAAAAGTGAGCAGGTGAGCCTCATTGATGTCATTGTCCAAATGATGAAATAAAATGAGAACTTGGTTCCTTTGGCTGATTAGGTTAAACCTTAATCCGAGTCACGTAAGGAACCAACTCCGACTTGGTTCCTTTCAGTGGCGGCTCGTGCGATTTGGCAACCATGCTTTTTTACCATTTAAACCTATGCAAAAGTATCGATATCTTGGGGGTGCATTGCACCTCCTGAAGATCGATTGTTTTACATAGGTTTAAATGGAGGGATTCCACTGTTGCCACATTGCACGAGCCGCCACTGGTTCCTTTTATAGAATTGGGAACGGACTTAAGTCCGGATTAACGGATTTTAAAATAATCAACAGTGTAAACCAACTCTGCCGTTTGGTTTCTCTTAGAGTTTCGTTTTTCGTGATTATGCCAAAAAAAAAGAAGAAAGGAACCAAGTCACTTTAAACGCTAAAAATTAAGAACCTTTCCTACATAGTAAATTCCACTTTTCCGGTGTTGAAATGCAAAAACACAACACGGTAGTTGAATGAAATCAAAACGTAAGTAATTCCAAGTTTTTTGTTTAAATGCTAGCTCTTCAACTTTGGACTCAATTTTCTCGAGATCAGCTCCATGTTGAATGCTGTCTAATTATTATCATTGCTAGCAAAAGCATTAAAGCTGTTCAGACTTTAGTGGCACGCTTTTCCAACACCTGCGTGTTGGAATTTTCCCTGCTTGTTTTTTTTTTTTTTTTTTTTTTACACAACAGAATTGACAATTAAAATGCTTACAGTAAAAATGTGCAACAGCCTCATTATTGGCCCAGTCCCAAATATAACTTTTAGCCCCATTTAACCCTTGCAAGCTCACTTTACTTCTGCGGTCTTATATTTAACGCTTGCAGACCAATTTAACCCATCCAGCCCCAGTTCACATCATATAACAAATGATAACTGCTTTGGAAATAATAGAGCATGCTTACAAATATGGGTCTATCCAATGGGTGGGCCATTTGAAGTGTATCACCCATTCTTGAATTAGCCTATATATACTTAACGATTAATGTCTCTTTCCCTAAAACTACGCGTGAATCCACACGACTTCTTTCGGGTTTTTGTGACTTTCAAAACTTTTTGCTCCGAGTTTGATTTTAGGGCGCAATCTGCGCTCAGTCTTTTGTTACCCCAAATTGTGATCATATTATTACCTCAAGCTTAGATTTGGAATATATAATATCTAATGATTTCCAGTGGAAAAACCGTGCAGTATACATAAATTAATTAAATTACATTACGTGATCGCGAGTATGCTAGTTTACTTAAATCATGCTGTCACCAAGTGGCACGGTACCATTATTCGGCCATTTATCACTCCTCTGGTGGGTAGTTACGCTGCAAAAATCTTCGTTCCCTGCCACATAGAAAGAGTGAAGAAATTGAGATGGGAATCTCCCATTTTTTGTGCCCAACACCGCGGCATTGCGGCAGTGGCGGCTCGTGCAATCTGGCAACCGTGCACTTTTACCATTTAAACGTATGCAAAAAGATCGATACTAGGTGAGGCGCTACGCCTCACCAAGTAATCGATTATTTTACACAGTTTTAAATGGAGGAAATCCATTGTTGCCACATTGCACGAGCCGCTGCTGCATTGCGGTCGCGCATTTAAAAGCATTTTGTGAGTTTAGGAGTGGATTTCGTAAGTATTTAGTGCTGCCATCGTTATTTATGACAGATAAGAGGTTTTTACTGCTGAACAAACTCAGATATCGGTAGTGGCAAAATAATGAAATGGCCCTTTGACCAGCGAATCTAAAACTGGTAGTTTTGACAGAATCAAAGAATTTTAGACTAAATCTATGAGGAAAGCGGAAGGTGCCTCTTATCTTCCAAAAATCAGAATGGGGCAGAGTTGCAAGGGTCTGAAATGTTGTGTTTTTTATTAAGAAAATATTAGTACTTGATGAGCTGAGAACAATGGTGGCCTTGGTCTTTTCCTAAGTGCCCCCGTTTTGGAGATACACGCACGTATCAAGTTGTAAAAAATAGTGTGCGTAGTGACGTCACTACGCGGAATTCCCATTTAGAACAATGTATTTTGGGCCAAAGTCTCATCACCGGAACAATGGGACTTAATTAGAATGCAAAGTCATCTTTGTTCTCAGCTCATCAAGTACTTTCTTTTTCTTGATAAAAAAACACAACATTGCATACCCTTGAAACTGCCCCATTGAGCTATTGGTCCCAATGCATACAGGAGGTTGTGACGAAAAGGTTCGAGACTAAGAACGTTTGAATATCTAATAAATGTAGCTCTCCCAAGGTTTTGCTGCAGGCAAAAAAAAAAAAAGCTAAAAGATTTTAGTACATAAAATAGAGGAGCCAATCGATTGTAATGTTTTTTGTTTTTTTTTTGTCTTTTTTTTTAAGTTTGTCGATGGTGTGTAAACAATTTTCTAGCTCTAGTTATGAGCTCACCTTCCTATATAGTTTCGAGCTTTGAATATGCAAAACACCAACGCATCAGGTATCTGCTTGGCAATACTGCAAAAAGATTTTGGTACTTAGGATAGAGGAGCCAATCTATATCTATGTGTTTATCTGTTTCTTTTCTTTTCCTTTTCGTTCAATGGTATATACTCAATTAAGAAATTTGACAACGGAAGTGGGCTGAGTAATGACTTACGTACTCGCGACTCGAAATGAGAAATAGACAAGATAGCCAGCAAGTGTCATGTCATGTCATGTCATGCGAAATCTCAGGTCAGAGCACTCGACCGAAATAACAAACAAATAATACTCCGGGTCAGACGGTGTCTGGGTGTCTGGTCTAGTGCCGCCGTTAAATAATAATCGATTGGTTATAATGTCAATATATAGGTGAGCGCAGACTTACAATCAGCTAAATTGGGAATTTTGGATGTACGCTTCTGGCAGTAGCGGCTTGTCCTATTTGGCAACAATGTTTTTCCTCCATTCAAATCCATGTAAAACAATCGATTGTTGATGGAGCGCGCTGATTCACTATATATCGAATCAATTGTTTTACATAGCAATAAATGGAGGAAAAACGTTGTGGCCAAATTGCATGAACCGCCACTGGCTTCTTGATCTTCGAGTAAGTGTAAATTCTTGCTTTTAGTGTACCGCACTCTACATTTTTTGTGACAAAAAAAATTATTCCAGAAAGGTTTAATTGAAACATTCATCCAAGAATACCTCATAAAACATCAAAAATGTGTGTTTTTTTTTTTTTTTTTTTTTTTTTTTTTTTTTTGGCATTTTTCTTCTTGACTTATGCTTTTTTTTCTCTTTTTTTATTATTTTATTTTATTTTTTTTTATTTTTAATAGAACGTACCTAATGCTCCATGATTTTCTTCGCATGGATTGTCTAAATTAATTAGCGACTCAAATGGTCAATCTGACAATAGTTGTTTGGGTGGAATAATTTATTTTTGAGTAGCCAATGTTCATTTCATTTAAGGTTTATCATGAGCTCGTAACTGCGCAATGTTGTTTCTTGAATAAAATTGTTGTCTATTGTTTTAGAGTGACATCATTCACTTGCTAACTGCTGCACTCAAAACTATAATGGGCTGACAATATGTATATACCTGAACGACTGAGCCTCCAATTGAGGGCCTTCCTGACTCTGACGTCATCACCAAGGCAATCTTTAGATTTGTTTAGGGATGACGTCGTAGACGAGTGTAAGGCTTCTTGTGGATTGGCTCATAATTTACATTTATCATATTCCATCTCTCAATTTCCGTGAGCACTATTTGAGTCTCCGGTTGTTATTTATTTCCTGAGACACATTTACCAGCTTGTTTTTATTGACATTTTCCTGCGCAAAAATAATAATCTTGAAAATTATGAAATTCATGTCAAACGAAAATTAAAATAATTTAAAAAAAAAAAATTAAAAAAAATAAATAAAAATTAAAATTAGTAGATGTGTGTATTATGAACCAAACGATTAACGCGAAAAGAGGTTACAGTGACTCCAACAGGTTAATTTCAAACCAATTTAAAGTAGCCAGGTCCATTCTGAGACTGGGCTATTTTTGAAAATTTTGCTTTAACTTGTTAGTTTAAGAATCCTATTTTGCCAATAAGAGCCCAACAGACGGAATGGAAGAAAAAAAAGAAGGAAAGATGAAAGAGAGAAGAATTACATCCATATATAATATATATATATATATATGTATGTATATATCCTTCGGAGATTAATAGATCTGAGACCGTCAAATCTTGTCAACGTGGCCGGGATTCGATTCGAGCCTGGGACCTCTGGGTTAGTGGCCAGTTATTCTTCATGACCTCCAGACCACAAAGGCCGAATTTTAAAAAGTTATGAAACAGGCATTTGCTTCAAGTTGGGCAAGCTTTTGAGAAAAGTCGTAAAAGTCCATTCCGGGCTTAAAGGAGCAGAAAAATATGAAGAAATCTGACGATGAGAAGGCAAATAATTTCTATTGACCATTCAGCTGGTGGCCAAACGCGAAAGAGAGGCTTTAAACTGATCAATCATATGATGGAATGATTGATCAGGGGTTCGATCAATTAATTGACGGCGGCATCACCAATCTATAATTTTATAGTGATGGAACTTTTGGTTTCATGAAATTACTTTTCTAGCCGAGCGTTGAAGTCACCATCTAATGAATTTCAGAGATCCTTTAGTTTGCACAGTAATAGAAATGACGATGCGATGCCACGCGACGCCCTCGAAGTGGTTTTAGATGAAAGTACACAACACACTTTTATGCTTCAAAAGTACGCAATTCGCAGAGTGTTTTTCTTTCGTAGTTTTTTTTCTTTACGACGGTTTAAGTGTGAGCTATACATTTTCGAAAATGGGCCAGGATCGGACTTGGGCCTTCGATAAAGTGGAAACGAAATATGCGGATGTATTAACCTTTGGCTTGCGTCAAAATACTTAATACTTTGTAATGTTCTTTTGATGAACTTTCCTGTCTCTTTCTCTCTCTCTCTCTCTCTCTCTCTCTCTCTCTCTCTCTCTCTCTCTCTCTCTCTCTCTCTGTCTCTCTCTCTCTCTCTCTCTCTCTCTCTCTCTCTCTCTCTCTCTCTCTCTCTCTCTCTCTCTCTCTCTCTCTCTCTCTCTCTCTCTCTCTCTCTCTCTCTCTCTCTCTCTCTCTCTCTCTCTCTCTTCCCATTTGAAGACGTATGTCCGCCTATGATAGGTAACGGGGGAAGGGGGTTGTTTAGTTCTGGTTTTCTAAACCCACTTGATATTTACTTAATTTTACGAAATGTGTCTTCCAATACACCAGCACAGGCTCAAACATTTATAAATTTGCTCATTGTCAGAGTCCCATACATACCAGCTCTTTCCTAAACAGATATCAGAGTATCTTTACTAAGCGGGCACGATCCTAGCTACGCTATGCCTTACTACCTACTCCGTGTTCCTTTGTTTATTGTTTTTCCGCTGTGCGACATATTCATTCTTACGCAGAAGGATTGAAATTAAATCTGGTTTCTGGCGCTTTACTTGACAATTTCCTCGAAACTAGATCACCAATCATGCAAGTTGAGTCATAACTAGTACTCGTTGCTGTTTTTCTTAACTGAGTCACAAAAGTTGACGAATGACAATCATTCCAGCTGAACACTCGCAACGTTTTAAATACATTAATCGAATCATTCCAATTTGATTCTATGGCAACGGGCACTACTGGCGGATCCAGGAGATTGTCTCTCTCTCTCTCTCTCTCTCTCTCTCTCTCTCTCTCTTCTCTCTCCTCTCTCTCGCGCTCTCTCTCGCTCTCTCTCTCGCTCTCTCTCTCGCTCTCTCTCTCGCTCTCTCTCTCTCTCTCTCTCTCTCTCTCTCTCTCTCCCTCTCTCTCTCTCACACTCTCTCTCCTCTCGTTAGAACGTGTGTGTTAGAGAAGACCGGATAGGGGCTAAAGTCACGTGATGACCCCCTCTGCTATCCTTTTCCAACACATAAGTTCAAATGGGAGGAGAGAGAGAAAGACAAAAGACAAATTCCTGTATCCATGTATGGTCATGGGTATCAGTATCTCTACTTTTCAATACGCTGCACCCTTTGATCATCAAAGGGAACTTGACCAACTTACGCTTTCCAAATTGAATAGAAAGATCGACGAATGGCCTATTTATTCATCTCAAGGTCAAATTTAGACATTTTTCTTGTTTAGTCCGGCAACAATGCGAGGCTTTGACGAGGAAAAATTACAACATGCATTGTCATCGCAAATAAAAATTTCCAACGCAAAATAAGGAAAAATAAGGCACACTTTCGCACCCAAGGGAACAACATAATTATTTAATTTGTGCGGTTTTTATGCCGTGCGTTATGACTCAGTGCAAGTCCAATTTTGAGCGTGAACGGAACGGGCTAATCGACTAATAAAAATACCAATGTTCATACTTATCCATGTAAGAATATAAGAAGAATGACCTGCGTTTAATTACTTATTCGCTCGTGACTGCGGAACGCAGCTCGGCTCAAAGGCTGTTAAAAAACTTGTCGGCTGGTTTCGTTCAATATTTGTTGGTCCGTAGCTATACTTTAAGGGGGTGGTAAGCCCTGTTTTAAGGGGGAAGGGGGTTGTTATTTTTTTCCAGTTTATTTTTCTGCGTTTATAATACAGTATATATATCCTCCTCAAAAATATGTTGAAATCGTTTTTCGTATAGTAGGTAGAGTACAGAAACATATGTACTTACATCCCATACGTTTTGAGGGATAGCTATTGTAGACAAATGAAGTGAATTGTTAGTATTTTTAGCATTCTTACAGTGGTATCGCGTGCCATCTGGCAACAATGCAACTACTCCAAGTAAACTCATTAAATATATCGAATTTTCCTTGTGCACTGTGAACCCCCTGAATTCGATATTTTACGTGAGTTTAAATGGATAGAATACATTGTTGCCGAACTGCACGCGACGCCACTGCATTCTTATAAACTTTTTCAGAATCCTCTTTCATCTTCGTTAATCGTCTGATTAGGACATTGAAGGTGACCTGGTATTTGTATTTGATTATTTTTTAATCCTTTTTACGGTAAAAGAATTGTCTTTAGCCTTCTTCATGACCATATTATCTACTTATAAATAGCAAGAATAAAGCAACACATCTAACAGTAAGACTTTTTACAGTTTGTAATACAATTGATTGACGAGATATATTTTACGGAAAGGCTGAAAAAAATACAAACAAGACTAAAAGGGACGAAAATTCCGAGACAAAATGGCTAGTTATGGACAGAAAGATATCAGGATGAATGATAATTTGGCCGAAAAAAGGGACGAAGTCTCCTAAAACCTCCGCTAGAGCGACGTTCAGCGAACTGTCGTCTGAAAACTGGTCAATTACAGATCGATTCGTCTAAGGCCTCTCAATTCGTAATAAAGTACCCCCCCCCCCGCCAAACTGAGAGAAAATGTCCGGGCTGCGGTCTATAAATAAACGCCGCACTTTGAATTTTGTGATGCTAAAAAGTTGATCAAGAAGCTTTGACTTTTATAGCTCTACCAAAAAAAAAAAAAAAAAAATCCTGGGTGCGCCACTGCAAGAGGGGGGTTTTGGGAAGATCTCCTTCTTGCCCATACGATGAGTCATGATTTGTAATGAATGAAAGAGCCACAGTTGCAAAAGATATGGAAACCCTTGAGGGCGATCGACTCCATTTGTCAAGCTGAATCGATAGAGGGGTCACAAGGGGGGTTTTGGAGACATCTCTTTTTTGCCCTTATCAGTAGCGAGTCGTGAAATTTGGCAACGATGTTTTTTCTCCATTTAAACTCACTGCAAAAATCCAACGCTTCAGTAATCGGCGATGACTAGCCGTCGCGACCTTTCTAATGTGTTTAAAGGGGAGAAAAGAAGCGTTGCCAAATTGCACGCCTCGCCACTGAAGGGCTGATGAGTCATGAGTTGCAATGAGTGAAAGAGCCACAGTTGCAAAAGATATGAAAACCCTTGATGGCGAGCGATCGACCCCCTTTTGCTTAGCTGAATCGATGGAGGGGTCACAAGGGGGGTTTTGGAGACATCACCTTTTTGCCCATACGATGAGTCATGATTTATTGTAATGAGTGAAAGAGCCATAGTTGCAAAAGATATGGAAACCTTTGAGGGCGGTCGACTTTATTTGCCTTGCTGAATCGATACAGGGGTCACAAGGACCAGGGGGCAGTGGAGCACCCGGGGGGGAGGCTATCGGGATAAAGCCCCTCCCCAAACCGAGAGTAAATTTCCGGGCTGGTCTTTAAATGAACTTCGAACTCTGAATTTTGTGATTTGTGCTTCGCGAAGGGGGGGGGGGCTAAAGTAATAAAGTGCGTGGGGCAATATGGGTTTAATGCAAACTTTCGCAACAGCGATATGGAAGGTCGGTTAGTACGGAGAATCGCATCAAAAGCATCGACAATTCTTGAAACCCAATGAAAAGCTCATTGAATTCATTTATTAAAATTCATGGATGGCTGTCGAATGAGCGGGTGACATTGGGAGTGTCCCATCTATAATTGCAGCTTCCTATATGATAAATCAATTTTCTTAGCATAGAAAGTTGCGATTAGATGAGGCTCCTCCATTTCGACCCTCTCATTTGGCCGCCATCTTTGAATTTTGTTAAACGGATTTATTAAGTTTGTGAGTCACTTGCAGAATTTAATGATGCTCTCAACGAAAGCGATTTTCAAATCATTTCACACCAAAATATCCCCCCCCCCCCCGCCCCATTCTAAGTAGTGAACAGACCCAGTCCCATTATAATAATCCTCTTCCTTCCCTTTTATATAATTCCCCCCTCAACACTGAATACCCTCAACCTATTCCAGGAGTGGGCCCAAGGTACTTATATTTGACAGGTATGCTCGTGGCGCTAAAAAAAATCGGAATCCAATATGGCCGACAAAAGAAGAAAACTCACCGACTCATTCGGGCGACTCCGAGAGTATCATCCGAGTGAGGTCGGCGATACTCGAAGTCACCCGAGTGAGTCGGTGTGTTTTCTTCTTTTGTCGGTCATCTTGGCTATAGTGATTTTGAACTGCGCGTCACTGAAGATGGCGCAGGAAGCGAGTCGAGCATATCTGTTAAATATATAAGTACTATGACTTTCAAGATAAAGTTCCCTGGTCGAAATGTTTCCTATTTTAAAGCTTTGGCAAACTTTAAACAATTTTGCGGCTTTCAAGTGTTTAAAGACCAACCAGAATGCCCCTTTCAGAGTATGTCATGAAAAATCGAAACTTCTATATTGAAAGCAACGGAAAATTGTATCAATAAGAATTCTGACTTTGGAGTGGACCTGCTGTGGTGGGCGGGACTTTCGAGACTTTTTCCAGTGGACCGGTCTGCTTGGGTTCCAGGACTTTTCGTCCATCGACTTTACGTCCACTAGTTTTATGTCCATCGCTTCTTTACGTCCACAAAATTGTCTGTCCACCCAACTAAACGTCCACAAAAACAAACGTCCATCATCGTAATTATTGTGGACATTAAATGTCCACAATTGGACCACTTGTTTTTTCTTCTTTCTTAAGAGATGATTTTTTCTTCTTTCTTTCACAGAAAGTTTACTTAGTTTACCCAGGAATGTATTGAGACATTCAGAGATTTTTATTCGAGTTCTTGGAGCATTTTCTCCTAACTCCAAATAACCCTGAGTAAGTAGCATTATAACCCAGAACTTGCTTTTTTTTAACTCGTACAACTGTTTTTTAACTATGCGCCGCTAAAGGACAAGAATGATAAAGTACCAAGTTTTCCTGTTACTGTCACGGAAATAAATCCATTTTCGCACCTTTTTATATAATATTTCCCATTTTATGCTGTTATTGAATTGTGGAGCAATGAAGCTCGGTGGACGTAACATAAGTGGACGTCACTTCTGTGGACGTCTATAGCGGTGGACATTATAGTAGTGGACAAAAAAACAATGGACGTAAAGCCTGCGGACGTCAAAAAAGTGGACGTAAAGTCCGTGTAGCTCTGCTTGAGAGGGGGGGGGGCTGCGGCTTTCGACCGAAATTAACAAAATAGGTCATAAAAGGACGAGTAAAGTGAGCAAAGAGGAAATAACGAATAAACATTTTCAACTCTATTTTGTATTGTTCAATTATAGTTACAGCCGTTTTCTCTTATTAGTAACTGGGGCCCGAAAACCAACTTATTTTTAAAAAAAAAAAAATATTTTCTTAATTAATTTCAAGACTGTTCTCAAAATGAAATTAACAAGAAAAGAGATTATATTTTTTTATAACTGTATATAGTTTTGTCAGTGGACTGATTTGAATATACTTACGACAAACGGTAGATAATGCGTAAAAAGTCTACACTCTCTGACAATGAACAGAATAAAATAATGCATCTGAGTATTGACTATCCAATAGCCTGTAGCCAGGGATTGCAAAATTGGAAAATAGAAAGAATTAAACTTCTATCTCAGTCCCATAAAATACTATATTTTTAAGAACTTATATATATATCATAAATAGCCTACAACAATCGTTTATCTACAAGTACATTAAACAACGCTATCTTACGAATTTTTGGAAAATTAAAGAATAAAAAGAGAAAAAAGTCTGTGTGATTTTAAAAACTATTGATATATCATAACTTCTACCTACGAGATTGAATGTAGGTTTATTAATACATCTGAACTTAAATAATCTCTAATGGGTCTGTTGCAAACTTTTGCTACAAAGGTTAGGAGTGTTTCATCGTATATAAAATCGCCCGAAAAGTCCATTGGTGGCATCAGAAAGTCTTGAAATGCGATAATAAACTCACAAGAGACGTTTAATGAAATCCAAGATGGCGGTAAAATATCGAGCAATCCGTATGCATGCACCTTTAAAATCCAAGGATCGCCAACGTTGACAACCTCACAGCTTCAGAGGTTATGTGTTTTTTTACGTTATGTGATTGGGTGTGATCGATAATGTGAGGTTGGCTATCCTTGGATGTTCATGGTGCATACATACAGGTTGCTCGATATTTTACCGCCATGTTGGATTTCATTAAACGTCTCTTGTGAGTTTATTGTCGCATTTCATGACTTTCTGATGCCACCAATGGACTTTTCACGCGATTTTACATGAGATTGAACACTCTATAGCGCTGTAGCAAAAGTTTGTAACAGACCCATTGCCGATATGCAGCGATAAATGCATGGTATCTTTTAAAATGAAGGAGCTAAAAAGTGGCAGCTGGAAATCGTAATTTGCTCAATAATCAGTTATATGTATCCCGGAATCTGTCGGGTATGCGACGATGAGCTCCGCCGTCAAACGTATGGTATCTACACGAAATGAAGGAGTTATTTCTAGCTTGGTTCAATGTCTTGCAAACTGCGCGTCATTCAGACTTCTGAGTTCACCGTTTCAACTGATTCAACTTTGCAACATTTCACTTTTTTCTAATTCAAACATTTTTTTTTTCCTTTCCTTCCCTTTTACACAACGAAGAAAATAAATTCTCTAACTCTAACTTCTAAATAACGTCCGTGAAGTTGGACCCCCAATAATTTCAAGTTTATTTGTGCCTTATGAGATTCCCATCGATTTGATACTTATTGTTATACCTTTCAAAATAATACCATCCTCACAAAACATTTGCTACCGCCTATTTATGTTTGGGGGGGGGGGAGCATTACGACAGCTTTTAGAATGGCTCAAAAATTCCTCTCACTTGCGTTTTCAGGCATTATTCTTAGAATGTTTGCTTCCCCACTCAATTGTTCATAAACGGCTCCATGAAATCCAAAACACCTTTGAAGTCGGCGAAAACTTGTTCTGATGTGATTTTGAGGGATATTTGAGAAAATATAAGAATTTACGCCGATTACCAATATTTTTAACTGAAAATACGACTAAAAGAATCGTCAAGCGACATTTAACTTTTTTATCGTGACTTTTAAAGTATCGAATGAAAATTGTCGAATTGCCGAAATGACTCGCCAAGTTGACATCAACTTCGCCGAAAGTGATTTTGAGGGTGCGTACTTTGATGATGAATGATTGCAGAGGTTTGTAAATATTTTGATATGTAGGTAAGGGCTCCTACTGTTTAATGTAAAAGTCTAAGTTTGACTTGTAATCTTGATTTCAAAGAGTCAAACAAAAACCACCAAATTGGCGAAAAACACCCCCAAAAAAGTTGACCCTTGAATCTTTGTGAAAACTATACGTGAATTCACGACTTGCTTTGATGAAGTCATCAACCTTGAAAACAATGCAATGAACTAGCTACTATCACAAAACAAATCCTTAGAGCCTCTAAAGCCACAATCACTAATATGACGTGTGTAGCCCAAAATTTTACATTTTTGCAAGCACCCTAGATGAGGAATCTTCGTGAGGAATAGAATGATATACTTTTGACACAAATTGATACGGAGTTTTCCAACAGATACGTAGATATATTATAGTTAATTCCTCAGACGTCAATCATCAATATGTAAGTACCTATCTTGATTTTAATTGCTAAGAAGCTGCCGACTCTTCTAGTATTCTCTGTAAGTACTCATTATTGATTATTACACATCAGGTGTCAGTTGAAAAGTTCTCGGAAAGAGGTATTTTCTCAGAGCATCATCATGAACTAAAATAGGGCTGATGTCTATAGTTCGAGATACTTTGTATAACCAGTTCATAGTTTGCACAAATTGAATTAAATCCCACAGAAACAGTTTATAAAGTGAATTTCATACGTTAACACGACGCCTATATACATATATGAAGCATGAAGGCATCCAATTTGAACGTCATTGGCCTTGCTTGTGCATCCTATTGCCTAATGAGTGAAATGAAGGCATAATATGCATTCATTAATTAACTTCAGCCCGTACCATCGAATTTGCTTTATCGTTAAATCGTAATTTAATGCTCTTTTTATTATTTAAATTGGAAGAGCATGGAATGTCTAAAAAAAAAAAAGTCAATCTTTTTTGTATTTATCGTATTTCTTTTTATAATATATTCTCCCTTTCTGGTCTTTTAGATGTAGACTCTGCGAAATCTTCTTTTCTTTGTTTTTAAAATTCCATAATATGTTGAACTAATTACTGAAGGACATCAAAAAATCTCCGACGGAAGTTATAAATTACTTAGCAAATCAACTAATCTTGCTCAGTAATTAATTTAAAATATTAGTCAAATCATAAAGTAACATAACAACGTGAAGGATGACCTACCTAAATGTCTTGAATTTTTCAATGATTATTGTCATGCAGATTTTTTGTCCGCGCGTTCGTTATTTTTGTTTGTTTGATTTACTATGCGTCGTGCTAACTTATATCGCATTTTCAATCTCAAATAATGAGGATTTCCTTGCTTTTTTGTTTATTTCTTTTTACATGCGTTGGTAGTAGAGTCGTTGGAGATTGGGGCTATGGAATGTGAATTGGTTTTATCTAAATTGCTGCCTGCCTTTAAATGAGATCAATTGGTATAATTTACTCTTTAACCCTTAACTGCGCCATGGCACCCCTGAGGCACAAAATATATTTCCTCCATTTTGAACTCTTAAAGTTAAAATATCATTTTTTTCCACGTCGTCATCCCTCCGTCACAAATCGAGGAAAAATTTCGATTTTTCACCGAAGTCTGATAAAGCAAGGCCCCACATTGGGGGCCATCTGAGCATTAGAAAACATATTTAACCGTTTGACCTTAATTTTCTCCCTATACTGGCCCATGTTAAATTTAGTACTTTGTAGTTCTCTTGGGCGCAAGAATTAATGCTAGGAATTTTTTCATTATTTTTCCCTTTCATTTTGAGTCAAAATCAATTGAAAAATCATATTTTCGAACGAAAAAAAAAAATCGCGCAGTAAAGGGTTAAAATGATGTATGGCTCGCCTGTTCAGTGGCTGGCTAATCGATAAAATAGAACCAATATTCGATAGTCGACGAATCCCCTTAAAAAAACAAAAAAAAAAACCAAACCAAAACCAAACCAAAACCTGCGTCAAACTTTAACGTAGCCCTTTGAACACTCTAGACATAGAAAATCCGTCGAAAAATTTCCTCCAAAAGAATGTCAAAAAAACTCGTAGCATAAACGCTTCCAGCTCCATGCCCGCTTAATTAAGAAACCAAGCATAAAGGTACCAAACTTTAAATTTCCAGACAAATCGAAGATCCTAAAAAAAATTGAGATATCCTTCCCAACGCTATTTTTCTCAGACTATTTTATGTCAGGAAATGTCGGTAGAAAAGTCGGTGACTTCGAAGCTTCTATCACAAATATCTTTATTTTGTGTTCAGACTTACCAGGCAAATGATATAGAATCCCTTGATGACAATTTTGTTAGGGAGCACCTACCGACTCGAATTTAACGCGCTCTGATTGGTCGTTGGTTTTAGGCCTTCGCGGAGGCGATGGAGAGGAGTCGAAGACAACGAAGGCGATCCGAAGTCGAAGACATCAAAGGCTCCATCATACTTAACCTTCAAATTCGTTCGGACGGTCGACTCCTTACATCAAGAGCATAAACGCGATGCGGATATTCTCTAAGAGATATTCTCTCAAAGGACTCTCTAGCTGATATTCCGATTAACTTCATGGGTGACCACCCATTTCACCTGATTCAATGCAGTGGATGGAGTCGAGTAAACGTTGCCATGAGACGTTGGACTTGTGTCTCTCAAGGCAAAAAAAGAAAACCATGAAAAATACTTCAATATCTTAACTGTTCTAAAAGTGATTTTAGATGTTGGAATTGATTTCAAAAATGACAGATCGAATTACTGCAATAGGAGCTCTTTAGAGACCTGTTATTTGGAGCTGTAAGCCTCGGCTCAGAGGTCCGATGGCAATAGTTACTCAATCTGTAATCTTTGAAATCAATTACTGACTGTGCAAGAACATCTTAAATCAGTTTCAGACCAATATGAAAGTGATGTTGAGATATTCGTCATGGTTTTCTGCCTTGAGAGATGCCAATTTTAAAAGTGGATCCGAGCTTTTGCTTCTCCCCAAAGACGGTCCAGCAATTTGGCAACTGTGGATTCTTCCCATTTGAATGTATGATAAACAATCGATAAGTAAAAGGGCCATGGCTTCCTCAAGAGTCGATTGTTCCTCATGCGTTCAAATAAAAAAGGATGCACGGTCGCATTGCTCGATAATTTGCCCGTATACTTTATATCAAGTATTTTTCTTAAAAATTTACTGCATTAAGAGTCTAAAGATGAACAGGAATCTTTTGCAATGAATAAATAGGATTTATTTTTTGTACTTTGTAACATTTGAACTAGAAATAAATTAGAGTTTTTGGTATCACTGTTGATAGGTGCTTAGATAAAGCATCTTAGGAAAGTCTGAATATTCGAAATCGAGAATCCATGGGTGGGCCAGGGTAAAAGGACTTTTACTGGGTTGATCCAAAAAGAGCCTTTTCGAACTGCTCCTTGAACTGACCTTGTGGGTCATATTTGCTCTGCAGCCTCTTGAAGTCCTCAGGGTGGCTTTGCTGGTAGAATTTGATCACTTTACGGGCTCCTGTCTTTTGCTTTTCAGTACATTTTGCGCAGGCAGTTTTCAAAGCATCAGGCAACAATTCTGAAATCACACAAAAAGAAACATGTGTGCTTTATGAGACAGTGCGATAAGATGGGTACAAATTCAATATTTTCTTTAGTTTGTTTGTTTGTTTGTTTGTTTTTGTTTTGTAAGTTTTCCCCGGCGTGGAGGGTAGGACAAATATAATGCAAAACTAATACTATACTAATTAAGCTAATTACTATAAACATGCCAACCTTAGTAAATAAAATGCTTCCTTTGTGCTGAATTTTCAATCGTTTTGATGCTGATGCAAGTTTGATTAAAACGTATAAAGTATAAATGAAAGCTTTTTCCAAAGTAAATATTATTGAGGTAGGTAGCTGGAAGTAAGGAGTGAAGTCAAAATATTCGCAAACAACCTATCTAATTTAATACCTTCCTTTTATGTTTCTGTTCAATTAATAAAATCGCAAAGACGTCAAGAAAAAAAAACAAACTTTCTGGAATAATTTCATTGAACTTCGCAAAATATTCAGCAAGGATTTTCTTAATAGCCCAAAAAGGATATGCCTAAGTTTGGCAAGACAGGATCTTTTAATTGAGGCCACTTCTCGGTGGAAGGCCCATGAAACAACGGTTGTACACTTTCTTATCAGCATTGTGATCGAATAGACGCCTTTGTCTGAACATACAGTGGCGATGAGGCTTGCTATTTGAAAACGTTGCAGTTCGTTCATTTAAACCCATGGAAATGATCGAAGTATTGGGTGTTCAGTGAGCATACCTTTGCATTCGACCTTTTGTATGGATTTAAATGGATAAAAATACAACGTTGCTAAATCGCACGCTAAATCACTGTCTGAAGAGCACTCCTTTTGTTTTATCGGCCTTTTTTTCTGAAAACAGCTTCAATTAATTGTTTTCAGTAGCGCACCGAGAGTTTCTTCATCTCTCTCTTTTCTCCATTAAGAAACGTATGTTAGACAAGGATGGACAAGGGGATAAAACCCCCTCCTTCTGTCCTTTTCCTACTCATACATTCAAATGGGAAATGAGAGAGATGAAAGATATCCTGGTTGCGCCAGTGACTGTTTTGATAGTTTATGCAGCATCAAAAGTATGGGGCACGTTACCTTCGAGCTGCTCGGATTCAATTCATATTGAATCTTATAAAACGAGAGTCTTTTATTTTAATCGAAGCAAAATTGTCTTCAGATCATGAGTGCGTACTTAGCTCAAACGAGAGGTCTATTCTGGGCTCAAAAACTTGGAAAGAAATTTTGACGGTGAATTTAAACTAAAGTGGTTGGATTTTTCTTCCCTTGTGATGATTGCATAAAGTTGAGTTGATTTTGTGGTTAAAACATGGCTCAAAAAGTATATTTTTTTCATACAACAAAATAGATGCAGAAACATAGTCAGGAAAGAACAAAATTTTAAAAAAAAAATGGTGTGGAGTAATTTGCAGAGCGATGAATTTCATAATCGCAGAAATTACATCTCATTAATTGATTTTCATTCTTGGGTTTTGTTCATGTTTATCTAGTTATTGCATTCCCTTGCATTTTAATGAAGACGATTTTTGTTCATGCGGATTTTTGATAAAGAAAAGTAAATAGATAAAAACAATAAACTATGTACTCACTCATCGGTACGTGAAAAATTTGTCTGAAGGGCAGCGGTGACTGTTTAACTACAATAAATCGATGTCCCTTCCGTGCAAACATATGGAAAAGAATCGATCGTCGGGAAGTACGATTATACCCCTAAGAGATCGATACTTTTGCATTGGATCAAATGGGAGGAAAACGGTAAAATGTCTAACGCACGTGTTTAGATGTAGAAGATAGAGATGATAAAGAATCTTGGTTTTTGTTCTACTGCTTGAACCCACTTACATACGAAACCATTCAGTAGTTGAAATCGCAGTACTTTTCTTTCAGTGTTAAAGCGGTTTGATTTAATATATTTTTATTAATGTTAAGCTGATCTGTAATATTTAGCTCCCATTAAACATCAAATCCATCTAAAACACTGAAAAGCTTCAAAAATAAAATACCTTTTACTAAAGTGTTTAAAAACCTCCGTCAAAAGTTTCCAAGCCAGGTTTCATCTATTTTAAAGTCGTTGGTGTTTTAAAGAAAATTATTTTTAAATTTTGCCAAAGACTACTGATGGGTTCACATCTGAAATGAGCTCTACACAGAAAAAACTGAAGAAAAAACACTTTGGTAGCTCTGACAAAACCTTTGGTTGATCAATTACCCAGCAAAAGTATTTAGTTGAGCCAACAGGATCTTTGGTTCACTCAGCAAAACCTATATAGTTAGGCGTACAAAACCTTTGGTAGAGCTCGTTTCAGAAGTGTAGGCGGACCTAGACCGATAATCTTTGGAATTTGTTAACATTATTTCGGATATTACTTGATGAAAATGAATAAAAATGAAATTGAGAGTTCACTTTTCAATGAGGAAAACTTCAAACGCAAAAGAATAAAGTCAGGGGCAAATTCGGTATTGATTTGAAGGAACAAAAGTTGAAAATTCGCCAAAGATTATGGTTTTGGTCCGCCTACACTTCTGAAACGAGCTCTAAGTTCTTGTATAGCCTTTTGCTGTGTCATTTTTCTACCAAAGGTTTTGTCAGCTCTACCAAAGTTTTTTTTTTTTTTTCCTGTGTATAGTCATAGTTTGTTTATGGAATAAATTGAACTCACTTTTGAGAGTACGTCCTTCGTTGGTGCAGGGTCCTTCGTCCATCAAACATTTGGTATAGTTGTCGACGAGCTTCTCGTTTTTCAAGATGCTTTCCAGGTCGATGCTGTCAAACTGAGTGGTGTAAGTGTCAGCTGGAACCGAAAGGACTGCGGAGACGGCGCATCCGACCAAAACAACCAAACTAAGGAGTTGCATGTTTGTAAGAGTGTATTTCGCGAAGAGGATGAGGATCACACACAACACAAGTAGGACTAATTAATGGTCACTCAATGGAACTAACTGATGTACTTGCAGAGGACGCTGGCTACTTTTATATAAAAATGAACTCGATGCAAAAATAGTAAAGAATAAAGAAAAAAAAATAAAAAGAGATTCCGGTAATAGAATTATGAAACACCAATACATTGACGCCATACCAACACGCGAATGGCAAGTGCACGCATTCGCACACCCACACACACACACATTATAGCTGCACATTGAAATAAATGTGTTACGATTATTGTTTAGCAATGTACTTGATGATTTATTTATTTGTTTGTAAGTGATTGTAAGCGAGGGTGTTTGTATGTGTGAGAGAGTGGTTCTTGCAAGTTTTTCTCCGATGGGGGTCAACTTGTTCATTTGAGGGTCGTGAGCTTGATATTGACCCTGTTGCTGGGACGGAAAGAAACCGATATGTCATGTTCTGACCGCGTAAGAAGATCAGGATCAGAGCTGCTGTTTTGCGAATATTCAATGGTATTTTTCAATGCACCGATGCGATGGTTCCACCGGTTGAGAAAAGATTACACAGTTCCGTTCAGTGTATGACTGTACTGCACGAAAATACCTATTATTATCTGTAATCCTTTGTAATTGTAATTGTAATTGTCCTTTGTAATTGTACATCGGTACAATTTCCGTTTGATTATTGAAATATCCGCAAGTTTTTTTTAAAGCCATCGACGACTCCACCGGTTGAGAAAAGATTACAGATTTGTGTTTTTTCGTGCAGTACAGTCGGAAATGTGTATATATTCTTTTCTCAATCGGTGGAATGAATCATCGGTTAATTAAAAAATGTCATTAATTTCAAGCAAAACGGCAGCACTGATCAGGATCAGCACTTGAGCTTGCTCGTCTCAGATGCAAATATCATACGGCTGAAGTTTTGAACTATTGTTGAGATTGATGAGTTTAAGGTATTTAAGTAAGTAAGTTTTTCTTCATCCAGGCACAAGCAACTTATTTTTAAGGAGGTTTTTGCGACAGTCAGCAAATTAAATATATTTACCGTCAGATTTTTATCGATTAAGTTTTGAGTATCGACTGAAATAAGGAAAGTCGATATTTTTATAGATAAGCTTTGGTAAACCATTTTTACAATCAATGTTCATCGATTAAGTTTTCAGTATCGATTGACTGTAGGAAAGTCGACATTTTTGGTAGATAAGCTTTAGCAAACTACATTATATCGAACTACGGTAGCTGGACAGTGGGTTGATTTTTACGATTCCCGACTTTTGGATGTAAGGTAGGTGACCCAAAGGTGGCCCGGCTCTTAAGATGGCCCACCCCAGCTTATTTCAATTAATTACACGAATTGACGATAGATGGCTTTAGTGTTGAGTAGCAGGATGCTATCGCTTCCCCCACTCCAAAAATCAAGAGCACCCGGCGATTCAGTCGGCATGGAACAGTGCAACGTCCATTTTCGCAGGTCTTCAGCTAATTTTCACGGAGGTAAATCAATCGTAAAAGCTAAGCCCTTAATTTGATTCCACCTTTGACTTTCAATTCATCATAATCATTATAATTTCTGGTGTAATGGGGCAGTTGCAAGGGTCTGAAATGTTGTGTTTTTTATCAAGAAAATGAAAGTACATTATGATGAGCTGAGGACAAAGATGCTTTTGGTTTCTGATTAAATCCCATTGCTCCGGATATGAGATTTTGGCCCAAAATACATTGTTTTAAATGGGGATTCCGCGTAGTGACGTCACTACGCACACGATTTTTTAATACTTTACACGTGTGTATCTCCAAAACCGGGACACTTAGGAAAAAACCAAAGTCACCATTGTTCTCAGCTCATCAAAGACTACAATTTTCTTTATAAAAAACACACAATTTCGGACCCTTGCAACTACTCCATTAGGGTCTAGATTCCGTTTTCGAACGATAAAATAGCATCTGAATACTTATTAATGAAATTTAAAAGGGGGTGTCCCCCTTTAGGTGCATCAAAAATATTAGGGATGGCCACCTTAGGTGCATGTTTTGCGCGATGTCAAAACTCTACTTTTTTCAAACGCAAAAAAAAAAACCTCAAAAACAAGAAAATTTAAAAAAAAAAATGAAATTAACATATGATAGCCAACTGTGTCTGAATAGTAAATTGACATATTTAGTTTTTTTTATCTCTCATGACGTATACGTGCATATTGGCTCCAAGCATAGGTATGGCCACCTTTGGGTCACTTACCTTAATGGATAAAAATTGAAAACGAGGATTGTTGGTGGAGACGAGTCACTTTTGGTGGGTAGCCAAGTCTGATAAAAATACAGAATTTATCTAATAGGTTATCGGATACCCAAGACTGCCCGATAAAAACCAATTAGATAAATTCTGTATTTTAACTCGACTTGGCAACCAAGTGACTCGTCTTTATCAGCAATCACTATGTTCAATTTTTATCCAGTCCATCCAAAACCAGGAATTTCAAGGATCGGCCCGCTAGTGTACCTTTAAAAAACGGAATTAACACGATTGCCCCTGAATAACGTTTTTAATCGTAAATTTTGGCGTTCAGTAAAAAAATGAGTGCTGCATTTTTGTGACAGTTAATGGGTCTGTTGCACACTTCGGCTACAGCGTTTTAAAGTATTAATTCCGATGTAAAAAGCCGAGAAAATAACAATGGCAGCATCAGAAAACACTAAAATTCAGTAATAAACTCACAAATTGCGAAAAACACTAGACACTATTCACCCCTGCATCTTTCCACCACGTGCACGATATTTCGCGAAATTAGCGCGGCACATTCAAATAAACACGGCCAACTGTCATCACAGCTGACTTCATAAACAAATAAACAGTAAACACTGACGGCATCTGTTCGAATTCTTACGTTTCAATATCCTCAATTCCTCACAAAAGGTTGTGAAAGGTACGGAAACCGATATTTGTGTCGAAAACTTATCAAAGTGAAACAATAACACACAGGAGTTCTCAAACTTCGATCATCATGCTTGAAACTCCTGTGTGTTATTGTTTCACTTTGATAAGTTTTCGACACAAATATCGGTTTCCGTACCTTTCACAACCTTTTGTGAGGAATTGAGGATATTGAAACGTAAGAATTCGAGCAGACGCCGTCAGTGTTTACTGTTTATTTGTTTATGAAAGTCAGCCGTGATTATTTGAATGTGCCGCGCTAATTTTGCGAAATATCGTGCACGTGGTGGAAAGATACAGGGGTGAATAGTGTCTAGTGTTTTTCGCAATTTGTGAGTTTATTACTGAATTTTAGTGTTGTCTGATGCTGCCATTGTTATTTTCTCGGCTTTTTACATCGAAATTGATACTTTAAAACGCTGTAGCCGAAGTGTGCAACAGACCCATTAACACGATTGTCCCAGAGTAACGTTTTTAACCGCAAATTTTGGCGTTCAGTAAAAAAATGAGTGCTGCATTTTTGTGACAGTTAATTCAATACCTTTAAAAATGTGCAAAAGAACGAAGATGTGACCATAGGAATTATGTAGATAATTTAGATAAAACAAATCCGTTTTCCAATGCATTTTTGGGTCAAATTGCCCTTTACCTGCTACTTTACCTACGTTTAATTTTGTTTCTTATAAATACAGTGGCACCATGCTATGTTGCCATTAAAACCTATGGAAAATAATCTATTCTTGGCGAGGCACACCTCACCTATACTCTGTTCAGGATACGATGAGACTTGGCGAGTCAGGTAGAAACGCACTACTTTGCAACGTAGCCCTTTGAGTTGTACAACCATTGTGCTCACTCGGGCTCTTTTCGACTGAACCCTTCTTCGGGAAGAGGCAATACCGAGAATCGGCTGACTATGAATGTTATCTGTGCAAAAGTCAAATTAGAAACGGCCGCAGATACGACGAAATGGATGAAATTTACGCCCAAATGACGCTAACTCGTCAAAATTAGTCGAATTAGACTCCTCATTGTCCTCAGACTCTTATTTTTTTAAAGAATTCAATTGAGGTACACTCATAAATGGAATTCTCAATGAATAAATCTCCGAAGATAATGAGGTGTCAAATTCGACTAATTTTGACGAGTTGTGGCCCTTTGGGCATAAATTTCATTCATTTCGTCGTATCTGCGACCGTTTCTGATTTGACTTTTGCACAGATAACATTCATAGTCAGCCGATTCATAGTATTGCCTCTTCCCGAAGAAGGTTCTAGTCGAAAAGAGCCCGAGTGAGCACAATGGCAATACAACTCAAAGGACCGCGTTGCAAAGTAGTGCGTTTCTACCTGAGTCACCAAGTCTCATGTTGAGACTCCCATCGTATCCTGAAACCTGAACAGAGTATAAAATCGATTATTTTATGTGAGTTTTAGAGGAGAACATTAGATGTTGCCAAATTTCAGGAGTCGCCACTGCTGAAATAATGTATTTAAGAAACACATGAATAAGGCTCATAAGTCTTCCAAACGTAAGACAATACCTGAACATGCCAAGATACCATTATATTTATGAATAAACTATACTCTGTTCAGGATAATTTGAAACTTGGCGAGTCAGGTAGAAACGCACTACTTTGCAACGCGGCACCCATTGAGACGATGATTTCGGGTGGCATCGCTCATTCGGGGTTTGTCCCACTCCACCCGCCGCCGTGATGGAAGAATACCGAGAAACGGCAGTCTATGAATTTTATCTGTGCAAAAGTCAAATTACAAACGGTCAGAGATACGATGAAATGGATGAAATTTTTGCCCTGAAGGTCCGTAACTCGTCGAAAGTAGTCGGAAATCATATCTTACCACTCTCGAAAAAAAAAGTCGGAACATTTAAAGAAAGGCTTTGTTTATTTTTATTTTATTTTATTTTTTTAACAAAATAAATCCTCGAGAGTGGTAACACATGTTTTCCGACTACTTTCGTCGAGTTACAGCCCTTTAGGGCAAACATTTCATCCATTTCATCGTATCTCTGACCATTTGTAATTTGACTTTTGCACAGATAAAATTCATAGTCTGCCGTTTCTCGGTACTTCCATCACGGCGGCGGGTGGAGTGGAACAAACCCTGAATGAGCGATGCCACCCGAAATCATCGTCTCAATGGGTGCCGCGTTGCAAAGTAGTGCGTTTCTACCTGACTCGCCAAGTTTCAAATTATCCTGAACAGAGTATACACTTTTTGCTTGACCCTCGAGAATGGTGTTGTGGCTTCCCAAGAGATGTATAAAACATTTGGAGGGACTGTTTTATTTCGCGGTGGTTCCGGTGGTCACAACTTTGTACGAAACAGTACTTACCAAAAAAACCACTAAAAAGTGCCTACATTGTTTATTCCGCTGATGTTTAAAGCTTTCCATTTGAAATCGTTTGCCCCGCACGATACGATGATTCGAAATCACCTGATACATAAAAGGTTAATTTTAAAGAGGGCTAGTCAGCTAAAGAAAGACAATCAATTGCTGCTGCGCCTTTTTCAAAATTAGCTCTTTCGTTCTTCGGTGGAAACGAAATTCACTTATATCCTATATTGAACCCCGAAGCAAGGGGAGTTAAATCATTTCCGCTCAAAATACGGGGGCTCATCATTTCCGCACAAAAACCTCGATTCTCATTTCCGCACAATTATTTTTTTGCACACTATGGCAACGCTGCGGGAGAATGAACTTAATTTTGATACAGGACATTCAAAATGGCGTAAAATGTAGGAAAATATAGAAGGACTCACCTGTGATAGAAGAAAAGTTTCTCGATCAGTAATGCATCGGTATGGAAACGTTAACTTGGATGGCGATTATAAGGCGATCGAGCATGGGGTTTGATCGACGAAAAGGTCTTAGACTCTGCTTCTTTATAAAGTAAAGCCTGGGAACTTTTTACCCTCCTTCCCATTTGAGGTGTAAATGGCCTCGTGTCAATTTTATTTTTGTTTAAAAACGGCATTGGTATGTAGTCGTTAATCCGTTTATTAGGTAAGGGCGAGCTTGCCCACGTGGAGAGAGGGTATGTACTTGTTGTTAGAAGAAGAAATGTAATTTTTATCAATATATGAGATGAATTTTTTGCATTCAAAAGTTATGGCTATTTTTTGCAGATCAATAAAAGCATCAGGCATTAAATATGATGGAGCGAGAAATGATTCGACCCATTTTCTTGAAAACAAAGTTTTCTGTAACATCTGACTTAAAGTGTAGATAATATTCTATCCGTAATGTTGGGATGGCCAAGAGAAATTTACATCCTCGCGGTATGAAAACGTTTAGGAAAACAGTTTCCACCATATCTCATTATATTATTTATTTTCAGAGGAGCAACGCTGCCAGATTGTTCAGCCTCGATGTTTGTGCCAAAGATTACTTATACTCCACATATGGCACTAGCTAAAATCTTGTTGCGCGCCTTCATTGCTAAAACACATACACTGGCCCACGGTTTGTTTACGTTTCAGCAACCGAGAGACGTGCGGGAGGGGTGGGGCCAGTCAGCTGGCTCACGACCCCCACCCCGCCCGCACGTCTCTCGCTTGCTGAAACGTAAACAAACCGTGGGCCAGTGTATGTGTTTTAGCTCGATTTTAGAAATGAAGGCGCTCAACAAAATTTAAAATTGGCAAGATAGCTAGTAGCTGGTGCCATATCTGGAGTAGTGATGTGCCGCCGGGAATATTCCCCGCTGGGAATATTCCCGGTCGAATAGATTCCCGAAATCGGGAATATTCTCCATTATCATAAAGTCCACTAAAATTCCATTGAATCGCACAGAATTTCAAATTTTTCACAACTCTGAACTCTGACCATGCATTTTCTCCTGAGCCTTAATCTATAGATTCGGATCGCAGTGGCCAATTTTGAAATGCTCGTAAAAGCAGAGCTAGAGGTTAACAGACGTTTCGTCCCGTCTTTTTCGTCCGCTCGATTTTTTGTCCTTTTCTTTTCGTCCAATGACAATCGGTCCTTGATAATTCGTCCAATCAAGTTTCGTCCTGTTGAACCATTGGTCCTTTTATTGTTTTCGTCCTCGAATGCAACGTCCATGAGTTTTTAGTCCAATTATTTTTATGTCCAAAGTATGTCTTTCGTCACGTAATTTTAGTCCAATTTTTTTGTCCTTAATAAAAAGTTGGTTTTGTCCAATGCTCCTTTTCGCTAGTTTTCAGGTGAAATGAAACGAAGAAATAGAATTTCACCAAAAACAAATTAACATTGTATTACTATACTAGGTGTTTCATTAATTTATCTTTTGAGAAAATGCAATTCCCAGGAAAAATATGAAAAAAAAAGGTTTTTATTGAGCTGCATTGCGATATAGCAACAGTTGTTACTACATATAAAAATATTGTTGCGATATCTATCGGGTGATTCGGTATAGCGAGACGCACACTAACTGCCGTAGGATGAACCTATGTTGATAAAGTGGTAAAATCCAATAGAATACGTTCTCTGGTATTGAAATAAAGACTCACAAATTTTACCTGTAAACCAACAAAAATGAACATAAATGTGTATTGCACGAGCCAAACTTTTTTCCGAGGACAAAAAACATTGGACTAAAATTATAGGACAAAAGACATACTCTGGACCTAAAAATAATTGGACTAAAAACTCATGGACGTTTCAGTCGAGGACAAAAATAATGAGTGGACCCATTGTGCTATGGGACGAAAATTGAAAGGACAAATTATCAAGGACGAAATGTCGTGGACGAAAAAAAAAGACGAAAAAAAAAAAGGACAAAAAAAACAGGACGAAAAGTCTTGTAACCGAGCTAGAGGGTGGACAATAAAGGAGGTGTGGTTGTGGGGGGGGGGGGGGGGGGGGGGGGGGGGGGGGTGGAAAAGTAGACAAATGAAGGAAAAATGGGTTTATTAATGGAGGGAGGGTAGGTGTCGAGCAGTCCAGCTTTTTTAGTAAATTTTATAAGTGCATAAATAAGAGGGTGTTTAAGATCCCCCCCCCCAACTATTCACTGTAGGACTTAGGTACCTACATTTTTCTTGATATGATCTTACTGCTATATTAATGGCCAAAGAAGCCCGAGAAAATTGTAAAACATCATCCATAAACCACAAAGAAACAGTTTTAATTAGCTAAAATTAATATTTTTTAAAAAGTTGGATAAATTCCTGGTTGGGGAATATTCCCCCAAAAATAAATTCCCGGGAATTTTCCATCACTAATCTGGAGTATAAGTAATCTTTGGTTTGTGCACAAACAATTTTGTGCGGAAAAGACTATAGCAGCAGAAGCAAGATTTCGCCTTCATTCGGCAGAAGCTAAAGATACACCTCAGTTCACAAAAATTAGGTACATTTCATATTAGATGTCCTCTTCCTTTTTTATCCACCAATAACTTTGGTTCGTCTTTTGACATATTTTTCTCAAAATTCGATTCTTTTTGAAGTTGTCAAAAGTTCTGGTCGAATGGAATGTATTATAAGGTTATCTTATACTTTTTATCATATCACGATTTTGGCTCTCAGTTCTTTCGCTGAGTAACATTTGTCGCATTACAAAAAACTTTCCGGGAATTGAAAATGTTTACGGAGGTGGCCTGAATGCACACATAGTATATAACGATGGCCAAAAAAAGTTGAAGCCGAAAATATCAAAGAGCTACTTTAATTGAAGAGTCGTATAATTTCAATCAGTGAAATACTCGTAACTCGGGATATTTACATTTGGAGAACTAAATGTATGGTCAAGCCGGGTCAAGCTAGCGGTCGTAAACCACCTCTCTAGATTTTGAAGGTGAATAAAGCACCAAAAACCTCAGCGCACCCACGCATTTTTATCAGATCCTCTTAAAATTGGGGAACGGTTTAAAGCAATTTCAAGTTTGAAACACTGGATTTTCGTGATAACATCTTGAAATAATTGTGCATTATTCCGACGAATAGTCAATCAACAATAATTATTTCTTACATTCAAAATTATTGGAGAAACAGTGCCGGGAAAATATTTCCTCGCTATAAAGGTAACTTTATATACATTGCATCTATAAATGAGGAAATCGTGTTTTTTTTTTTTTTTTTTTTTTTTTTTTTTTGTTTGTTTGTTTTTTGTTTTTTTGTTTATTACAGCTGCAGATCATGGGCCAATAACACGCATCAGCCGTGATTTAGAAATCAAAATTTACTTCAACAATCATTAACTAATTATTTTCCTTAATTTATTGACGTGGTTTTATACAAGTAAGTACCAATTGGCAAGAAAATTGTTTTTCCTTGTTTTGACTTTCACACTTTTGTAAAATTACTAGAAAAGCGTTCTTATATCAATGGATTCCTATGAAATTGCCGTTGTCGCCGATAAGACTTGAAAGTGTAACTACGCAGAGATAATTATATTGATGCACATATTATATTCTAACAATCACAAATGAATTTTGATTTACGACCTGCAATTAATTATCAGGTACTCTTGAGGATACGTTCTCGTTCGCTTGATACAATTTATGACAGTCGCGGATAGAACCTGTCGTATGACTTTGAAGATACGTCTCTGATAGTCATATATTTTGAAATATTGAAAATTATAAACAGAAATGCGTGTGATCAGCAATCCTTCAGAGTCGCGTTCTTTGCTCAGAGATCTTGCATCCGCGGCATTCAGCAATTGTCAACTATTATGCCAAGAGGCTCTAGAGTCTAGTATAGCATCCAACACTCTTCTCAAAAACTATATTCTCCAGTGATGTCAATTACGTTTAAAATTAGTTCGTAATTAAAGAAGTGTAAAATCAGTAGTAATGTTTCACGGATTTATAAGATTTTCAACAGTTGTGTTGTGAAAACTCCTGATAAAAAGCGAAATGGGTCTGTTGCATACTTTTGCTACATCAATATAACTCATTGTTTCTAACGTAAAATTCGGCGAAAATAACGATGCGCACAATAAAAACGTTAAAAATCCACCCATTAACCCTGGAAATCACTTCCATTTCAAACAGCCTGCGCTACACTAGACACTATTTGCACCGGTATACTACTACATAGACGGAACCACAATGCATAAAGTAAACAACATCGTAACTACAAAATGATGGAATTCCCTTCAAAATACATGAACTATTGGCTGCATTTGATGTCTGGTCTTTTCGGTTTAT
The DNA here is from genome assembly GCA_011764245.1 of Trialeurodes vaporariorum. NCBI lineage: Eukaryota > Metazoa > Arthropoda > Insecta > Hemiptera > Aleyrodidae > Trialeurodes > Trialeurodes vaporariorum. The sequence goes on along the minus strand of VMOF01000024.1, from coordinate 9,685,277 downwards.
CAAAGATTACAAAGTAATATAAGAAATGTACGCATCTAAACGAAACATCCCAATGTTCGTAAGTTCTGGTCATGTGTACATAAACGAGATGGTTCCATCTATGTAGTTATAAGTCGGTGATATAGTGTCTAGTGTAGCGCGGGCTATTTGAAATGGAAGTGATTTCCTGAGTTAATGAGTGGATTTTGAAAGTTTTTAATGTGCGCATCGTTATTTTCGCCCAATTTTACGTTAGAAACAATGAGTTATATTGATGCAGCAAAAGTACGCAACAGACCCATTTAATAAGGCTGCCCAGAATGCTCGTAACAAGGTTTGGTGTTAAATAAATACAATACTTAAACTCTCAGTTCTTTCTCTCTCTACAATCGATTTTTTTTATAATTTTTGCCTGCCTATTTTAAAAGATTGCAATGATTTTTTTTTTTTCATGAAAATATTCAGTTGAACCAGATCTTACCAATCGATCGCAGTGTACGAATTGATTTCAAACTTGCATCCTTAGTGACCACTGAGGAAAAGCGCATTCACAAATGCCAATAGCTGAACTGTTGCGAGCTTGTCAACAGGAGATGATTAAACATTTCGAAGATGATAAAATAATTGCAAGGAAAAATTAGAATGGGAAATGCAAAAGATAGAAACAAACAAATGATCATCGCTAATTGACACGCGTCGAAGATGCTGAGAGAACCCATCAAGCCACGTACTTACACCGTTGCCAAACTTGGCGAGGTTGCGCACCGCAAAAGTCCGTTCTCGTATGACTTCTTAAAAGCGATATATGTATAAGTATCACCAAAACTTGAATTATGACTGAAATACTATCTGATTACACTGAAAAAAATGAAATTACTAAAAAAGCAATTAAGTTTTGTCAAATCAGTAAAATAAAGCACATGCTAATTTTACTTGTTATTTTCGGTAAATTTTACTAAATGTATGGCTAATTTTACGATTTGAATTGTAAATTTTGCTTCAGTTTTAGTAATTTCTCTATTTGGATAGCAAATTTTTCAATCTAAATAGTACATTTTACAATCCAAATCATTGTGACTTTTGCATATTACATGGCTGTCTTGGCGTGACAGCTGTACGACTTGCAAAAATTACAATGCTTTGAATTGTTAAATTTACAATCCGATTGGTAAAGTTAATGATCCAAATTGTAAAATTAATGAACATTAAGCAAAATTTACAATCCAAAACGTAAAATTAGCTATATGTGTAGTCAATTTTACTAAAAATGGCTGGTAAAATTAGCCTTTGCTTCATTTTACTGATTTCACAAATCTATTTTTTTCAGTGTAGTGAATGGACCTTTACAAAGTCGTCAGCACCAATCACCACATCCGTCTAAGTAACGAAATAAAAATAAAAACGTTCGTTTCCCTCATCCTTAAAAAAAAAATAATAAAAAAAAAATAAATAAAAAAATAAATAAATAAAAAAAATAAAATAAAAAAAAATAAAAAAAAATAAAAATAAAAATAAAGGATATAAGCAATTCTAAAAAAATTATAAGACTTAGGAAACAAAAACTATAAAATCCCATCGGACCAAACAAATGCGCTCTGAAGTTCAAAGGCCCTGATCACAATGATCAAGCCAAAAGACAAGTTGATCGAGGATCGAGTGTTCAGAGCAGAGCTGCCGATTTGCGTATAGATTTAAGGACATTTTTAAACTCACCGATGATTCCACCGGTTGAGTAAAGATTACATAGTTCAATTCAATGTATGACTATCAGGAAAATACTCTGATCTGTAATCTTTTCTCAATCGGTGGAAACGCCGTTATAATTACTTAAATTATACCGGTTGAGAAAAGATAAAAGACGCTTGTATTTTCGTGCATCACAGTCATACATTAAACTAAACTCTGTTTTTTTCTCAACCGGTGGAATCTTCGGTGAATTTCAAAATGTCTTTAAGTCTACGCAAATCGGCAGCTCTGGTTCAGAGCCGTAGCGGGGCCAGGATCTTGGTTTTCTTTCTCAACCCATTTTACTGCATGCGTTTGACAATGGGGCTATTGCACACTTTTGCTATAAGCGATTTCATACTCGATTATGGCGTAAAAACCTCAAAAAATAACGATGGCGGCACTAAAAACTTCCAAAATCCACTCCTAAACTCAATAAACGCAGTTATTTGCGCGAGCGTAATGGTGGCCGAAGGCACTAACAATGGGAGATTCCTATCTTAATTTCGTCACTCTTTCTATGCTGACAAGGATGATTCACAGAGTAATTAGTCATCAGAGTGATGATCCACATCCGATGAATGGTACCGCAACACCAAGTGACACCGGTGTCAAATGAAAGTAGTCTCTAATATTGGTCACTTCTTGATGGAGTTTCAGAATTGTTAGATGGGAATCTCCCATTGTTAGTGCCTTCGGCCACCATTACGCTCCCGCAAATAACTGCGTTTATTGAGTTTAGGAGTGGATTTTGGAAGTTTTTAGTGCCGCCATCGTTATTTTTTGAGGTTTTTACGCCATAATCGACTATTAAATCGCTTATAGCAAAAGTGTGCAATAGCCCTATTAGAGAAACAGGGACCGAAATCATGTGACAGCCCCAACCTCCATCCTTTTCTAACGTACGCGTTTTAATGGACGAAGAGAGAGAGAAACCAATTCCTGGCTACGACTGTGTTCAGAGCTTTAAGTAGTAAAAGTAGTATAAGTTGACCGCCTTTGCATTTATTCTTAGATTATAGGTCGTTCCAGAAAAGTATCCGCACCTAGACCATAATCTTCGGCAAATTTTCAATTTCCATTCCTCCACATCAAAATAAAACTTTCCTCCTTTTTTAAATTTTTGTTTCGAAAGCATTCTTCGACAAAAATCTAAAGCTCCGATTCATTTTATTAATTTTTATTTTGTACTTATGTTTGAGAATAAATATTGAAAAATTCCAAAGATTACCAGTCTCTAGGTGCCTACGCTTCTGGAACGGCCTTTGCAGGAGGATTGAAGCAACCGTCACGCTGCGGCATGCGCGCAAAGAAAATCCCTGTAATCTGAAGAATAAGTACTGTCAAATAATGTGAGTTAGTGAAAATGTTAAAACCTTAGGTTGCAAACAAAAAGAAAGTATGTTGATTAAGGGAGGATGTCTCCCGTATTTTCAAGTCGTTTAGTAACTATCCTAAACACACCGCAATGTTACCTACAATATTTCGTGAAGCTCATCCAATTGTTTGCACTAATTTTTTTTTTTTTTTTTTTTTTTTTTTTTTTGTACCTTCAGTGCGAGAGTCTAATGGCAGCAATCTTCAGCAAGAAAATACTCATTCTAATTTCGAACACTTAAATAACCGTGTAATATTTTATCATATGAAACCTAGTTTCGATATTATTTAAATCCTTATGTCTGTTATCAATCGATATATTTTTAATCATCAGCCCCTAGAGTGCCGACGAGTGCCAATCAGTATGAATCAGTATCAAGTGTGAGCAGTGCCAACCGCGCTTATCACACCATATCTGCGACAACTTTTTGATTTTCTGAAGCATCAACGTGATGTCGATTCTTTTTAGACGTCAGCTTTTGAAGTCTATAAAATTGACATCTAAAGATTTATCTTCAGCAACTTCTGAGCAGCACTTTGTTTGGACATCAAATATGCTGTTGCTCCTTCCATTTTATTTAGTTATCGATTAATCGATTACAATTCTGGTCAGACGGAAGAAATCGAACGATTATTTTGATGATGGAAAGCATGGTACCTCGATGTCTGCTTTCGAAACATGTTCATTGCATGAAAATCAAAAATTGAGACAGTGGTAATATATCATGTTCCTTTCGAAATGGCTTAAAGATAAAAGGTGCAATAGATATCAGAATTTACGAAATCAAATTTCTGGCCTAAAATATTTTGCAGAAATTTTCAGTTTACTATCCCTGCCACAAATAAGAAAAAACGTCGTTTTTTGGCGTCCTGTAAAATGTGTAAAAAGAAATGCGCCTTGCTATACTTACAGTGAAACCTCGTTATCCGCGGGGTTTACGCTCCGCGAAAAGCTCGCAGTATTTCCAATGCAGGAGTAGGTCTTTTAATTTTTCATCGTCGTGGAATCTGATGTCCTCGCAAAAGTCGCCAGATATCGTTTTTGGCGATAAAATCTGCAGTTTAATGCTCAAAAAATATGACATTATCAAAATCCGTTAGATAACAACAAACATCCGAAAATTAACATGATTCTGATGACCGTATGATATCCTCAAAATCATAGATTCCTACAGAGTCGAATTAACAGAAGTAACGTAATAAACAATTAAGTGACCACACGTATTATTGACATAACTTTCAAAATTAAGAACAAACTGAAGGGCTCCACCGAAAAATATTTCATCTGCAGTTGGGGCCGTTGGAAGAACACAAACAACCTGTAACTTCATCGGTGATTGACTTTTGACCCCCCCCCCCCCCCACTGCCGTGCTAAGGAAGAACGCCGTAAGCGCCATATGTTACTTAAATGCTGTTTTTTCGATGTAGCTCGGGGTCCCTATTCTTCAATTTCCCCTCATCTCCAATACCTCCAGTGGGCCAGAAATGGGTGACATACTGACCCAGGTAGGTGCAACAATAATAAACTCCTGAAGAAGAACTCGATATAAGAATAGAGACCCAAGATATACTGCAAAAACAGTCCAAGGAACATACGGTGTTTACGGCGCGGCATTCTTCCTTAGCACGGCAGCCAAGAATACTTATTTATATTCTTGCCTATGACGTAGGCCGTAGGGCCATACAATTTATTTTCCTTTTTTAGCATGTATATATAAAGGCCAAAAAACTGAGAAATCAGTTTTATGTTAGATGTACCAGTTTTTGGCGGAGCCCTATACAATGGGGCTATTGCACACTTTTGCTATAAGCGATTTAATAGTCGATTATGGCGTAAAAACCTCAAAAAATAACGATGGCGGCACTAAAAACTTCCAAAATCCACTCCTAAACTCAATAAACGCAGTTATTTGCGCGAGCGTAATGGTGGCCGAAGGCACTAACAATGGGAGATTCCTATCTTAATTTCGTCACTCTTTCTATGCTGACAAGGATGATTCACAGAGTAATTAGTCATCAGAGTGATGATCCACATCCGATGAATGGTACCGCAACACCAAGTGACACCGGTGTCAAATGAAAGTAGTCTCTAATATTGGTCACTTCTTGATGGAGTTTCAGAATTGTTAGATGGGAATCTCCCATTGCACGGAAAAAAAACTACGGTGAAATTAACCATACGATAGCTGATTTTGGCACCTGCTAGATGTTATGGCAATGTTAACCAAAAGTATACTATGTTTTGACTAGGTACTAGGTGATGTTACCTGATTGCATGTCGAATTTACTCAAAGTATCGGTAAATGTACCATACTTCTGGTCAAGTTTACCATAACATCTAGCAGGTGCCAAAATCAGCTATCGTATGGTTAATTTCACTAATCTTTTTTTTCCGTGTGTTAGTGCCTTCGGCCACCATTACGCTCGCGCAAATAACTGCGTTTATTGAGTTTAGGAGTGGATTTTAGAAGTTTTTAGTGCCGCCATCGTTATTTTTTGAGGTTTTTACGCCATTATCGACTATTAAATCGCTTAAAGCAAAAGTGTGCAATAGCCCCATTGAGGACTTTTTCGGAAGAAGGGTCCATCAAACAACGGGCGTGCTCTCTTCAGCGAAGAACCTCTATCAACTCACACTGCACGTCTGCACAATCCTCTGGAAGAGCACATCCATTTTTTTTTTTTTTTTTTTTTTTATGGGCCCTTCTTCCGGGAAGGTCTTCAATTGTTGTGTGCATGCTGCATTGGTTTTTTTGGTTTTTTATAACTTTGAAACGTAAATCCTGTCGACTTGGCAACGGTAAAATTTCCGATGCGTCAGCTCAAAATGTCGCTTCTTCTTCTCTTCGTCCTTTTTCTTTTCTAATTTCCTGAATTCCAGGTATGCATTATCTTTTTTCTTCGGTGAAATAACTTGGTATCGAAGTATTCTTCTAAATTGACCGATACAAACACCTAGTGCTCATATGGAAACACCCTGAAGATGATACTTACGTTGCATTAATGCTCGTACTCATAATTACCATCAAATGAGCGCCTATATTTTCAATTGCTGGTTGCGGGTGCAGAATTGTCCGGCCACGATGCATGAGCCCATTAGTTTAACCGAGCTCATCACCAAGGCCTCAAAGATGATTTTTTTTATAAAAGAGTTTTCCATCACTCAACAAAAATCATAAATTCTTTTACCTTTGTGCAAGTGTCACCCGGTTAGCCGTTTTGCCTTTTTTCTTTTTTTCGTGCAGGTGTGTGAAACATTCGATTTAAAAAATAAAATGAGTCGCTTCGTGTGTTTATGTGCGGTCGCTGCTGCTTTCGTAGTGTTCAGTGTGAGTGGGCTGGATGACTCTGATATTCAGAAATTTGAGAGTGTTGACATTTCGAAAATCATGTCCAACAAACGACTGCGGACAGCTTACATCAGCTGCATGCTAGACAAAGGCCCTTGCACCGCTGATGCGGCTGAGATGAAAAGTGAGTTTGTGTTAATATTTTTCTACCAGATCATCGCCACATAATCTTGAAAGCACAACTCTTGGTACAGCATTGATATCGATGAAACTGATTTTTTTATCAGTTCAAAGAATGGTTTACCTTTATAATGTAATGTTTATTAAAAGATTTCGGGCATGCACCACTATTTACTAGTACTATATATGCTCTATTTTTTTTTTTTTTTTTTTTTTTTTTTTTTTTTTTTTTTTTTTAAAGATATTGTGTAATCGCTGTCATATTTTATTCCTGAAGTTGTTGTTACGAATTCACCTTTCCAGTGGCGTAATATTAGGGAGGGCATGGCCTTTTTGCCCCTCCAATATTTGAGGAGGGGGGGCAAAGTATCATTTTGCCCCCTCCCTAATAATTTGATGGAAAAGAGAAGGGAAAAAGAGGGAGGGAGAAAAGAAAAGACGGAAAAATACAAAAAAATAAAGCAAGAAAGGAAAATTACGGGAACCGAGAAGCAAAAGATGGCAAGAATAAGACGTGGCTCTATTTTACCCTGAAACTGCGCCTACAGTAAATCTAAAGTGAAAAATGCCTCTGTTGATGTCAATGAAATAAAGAAAACATACATTCATAGTCTATACTAACTTCTGTTCTGTCGGTTGGTTATTTTTGAAAGATTCAATTGCTAAAAATTCTGAGAGAACCCAAATGTTCAATTTTTGCCGGAGGAATACCCCCAGACTTCCAATTACTGGAAAGCCCCCCCCCCCAGATTCCCCAAAGTATCGGACTATTTGCTACCCCCTCCCCTCAAAAAAAAATCTCAAATTTTACGCCACTGAGCAGAACATTACATTTACTGCATGGTTTTTTTCAGAAGACAATTCTAACCGTGAGGAACAGTTTTCCAAAGCCCAGAAATATCAGCTTCATGAATAAGCTGAAAGTCTAAACTGAAAAATTCCCTTTTTACCTGAGAAATGAAGAAAATAAACGTATAATCTATTTTTAATTCGTTTAAAGATAGCATTTTTATGCGATAACATTGCTTAAAATAACGTCTGAGAGAGCCTGAATTTTCACTTTTTTCCGGGGGAGGACCCCCGGACCCCCTCTCTCCGGGGGGTGTCCCCCAGACCCCCATAGTGTATCTCTCAAAGCCCCCCCCCCAAATAAAAATTCCAAGTTTACGCCACTGCACCTTTTCAAAATATATCAGTAATTTATAAAGAGATATACAATCGTATAAATCTCAAAATCGAGCAAGGGTTTCATCTTAAAAAAAGATCCATGGAAATGCATACTAGGTTATGAAGTCGCCGTGAGAGAGTGTTTGTGGAATAAACGACGGTCCCAATAGAGAACAAATCGGTAATTTGCAAGTCTAATCAGGTCGAAGTTACATATTATTTTTCGCTCAAAACACGTCTTACTTGTTAAGTTAACGTTATACGAACACCGCACAGTTTTCAATGGAATGGGATTAAACGGTTATCGTTTAGAGCTCTTGAGAATCTGTCTGGATTCCTATATTTTTGCTTTCCTTTGAAATTTAAAAATATAAGGTGCTTAACCCTTCTTTATTATATAAAGGCCGCAATTTCATATTCTAAATGCTTGTTTTCAGTCTTTTAAAATCACAAAACCTTCCAATCGAATCTCATTTCTTCTTTTTTTTCTTAAAAATCTTCAGTCAGGCGTCCACACAAGCTTTAAATTAAATATAAAGCAAGAGACGTGATAATTAATCATTCAAGGCATGTAAACTACAAAAATCTGATAATCAACCAATTGACTGGGGAAATGTCTCCTAAAAAAAACCAGGGAGGCGTGATGCAGCAGGTTTTTAGAACAGGCTGTAGCCGTATCAGCGCAGCGTGTACATATGCAGTGGCGTCGCGTGTAATTTGGCAACAATGTATTCTATCCATTTAAACTCATGTAAAAGATCGAATTCAGGGGGTGCACAGTGCACAAGGAAAATTCGATATATTCAATAAGTTTAAATGGAGCAGTTTCATTGTTGCCAGATGGCACGCGACGCCACTATGTAACATATGTACTACATATGTAACATATGTATAAACTGCATATAGTGGGGCGCAACCGGGCTGCAGCGACGCAGCATAAACTTTCGTAAAAACAACTAGAGCGCCTTCATTTTTCATTGACGCAATTTGACATCGGGGGTGCAGGAACAGTTATCTCACATTGCGTTGATTTTTAGCTCTGTGTTCTGCTATCGCATTGATTGTGAGAGAATTCTTTTTTTTTTTTTTTTTAATCCAATGTGTATTTCGTTTGTGTTAGAGAAACTGCTCAGTGAAATATTGACTAAGGGGAAATTCCAGGAAAATAAAGATTCCTTGTTGTGACAGTGATTCTCCTTCATGCAATAGAACTTTACTTCGCGCAAGGAGAACTGTCTCAAGTAAACGTGTTTCCTTGTTTTTAAAGAAATGATTTCTCTCAGTGCGGACATCAAACGAAACATTCGCGGTGTTCATGCAAATAGCGGCATTATATTACATTGTCAAAAACAATGTTTTGTTTGTTTTCATTTTCAATTCACAGTCAAGGCAAATCGCCGACCCACACAAACGTAGCATAGAGACGTTCTAATTTTGAAAACACGTAGAGTTCCGATGTATTACTTTTTCTCTCATCCTGTTATTAATTTTTACACTATTAGTTTTTTATCGATTCAACATTACATGTCGTTTATTTTTTTTTTTTTTTTTACGATACGTGTTTCTAGTTCTTTTTAAAATCACTCACGATCAGCGAATTTTCGCTAACGAGCATGATTCACAATACCAACCTAACCTTATGATAGAACTTTCCCTCCGGTTGTAACTTTCAGTTTCTCAAGGCATCTATGGCATCAATTCGATTTTGAATTCAAGTCTGGAGGTGCATTCAAAGTTAAATTTATGCCATTGATGCTCCCAGAAACTCCAAAAAACACAATGGATCTGTTGCAAACTTTTGCTACCACGATTAATAGTGTTTAATCTAATGTAAAATCGCCTGAAAAGTCCACTGGTGGCATCAAAAAGTCATAAAATGCGATAATAAACTCACAAGAGGTGTTTCATGAAATACAAGATGGCGGAGAAATATCGAGCAATTTGTATGCATGCACCTCGAACATCCAAGGACAGCCAACTTTGACAACCTCACTGGAGGTAGAGGTTATGTGTTTGTTTACGTTGTGATTGGTTGTGATAGATATTGTGAAGTTGGCTATCCTTGGATGTTCGTGGTGCATGCATACAGGTTGCTCGATATTTCTCCGCCATCTTGGATTTCATTAAACGTCTCTTGTGAGTTTATTATAGCATTTCATGACTTTCTGATGCCACCAACAGACTTTTCACGCGATTTTACATGAGATTGAACACTCTATAGTGCTGTAGCAAAAGTTTGCAACAGACCCATTTGTATGCATGCACCAGGAATATCCAAGGATGGCCAACTTTGACAACCTCACTGGAGGTAGAGGTTACGTGTTTCTTTACGTTGTGATTGGCTGTGATCGATATTGTGAGGTTGGCTATCCTTGGATGTTCGTGGTGCATGTATACTAATTGCTCGATATTTCTCCGCCATCTTGGATTTCATTAAACGCCTCTTGTGAGTTTATTATTGCATTTTATGACTTTCTGATGCCACCAATGGAATTTTCAGGCGATTTTGCATTAGTTGAAACTCTCTTAATCGTTGCAGCAAAAGTTTGCAACAGACCCATTGAGTTTCCTCGAATGCGGCTAGAGGAGGAGGAGGAGGGGGTCAACATCTTTAATTTAAAAATGGCTCATTGATGCACGCTCAATAAAGTGCAGATCTGACGCTGAGAAAAGTGCCGCATTTGAGTATATGTTTTATTGTCCGCACTCACGGCGGCAACAACTATAGTCTACCATCGGCGTTTTAGTTTCAAACCTACACTTCTACTATTTCGAATAAAATTACAGACATTACAGTATGGCTCCTTTAAAAGAAAAAGAAATGGTTTAACAATTTTAAAAGCCATGGATTTATCACAAATACGCAAAATTACTATTCATCAACTGGTTTTGTATTCTTAAATCACATAAGAAGATATAGTTTTACATATGTACGTCAAAACAAGGTCAACAGAGCTGATTTTCCTCCATACTCTTTGTCTCCATTTTTTTTTCTCATTACATGTCTTTTTAGAAGCGTTTCTTGCACCAAGAAATGTGTTGTATATTTCTTCAAAAGCAGTAAAGGGCTGTGAAGATTTATTCATTTCTCATCAACTGACCCCCATCCGATCATCGTGGTCCCATGCACTGGCGCAACCAGGATATTTTCCATCTCTCTCATTTCCCATTTGAATGTATGAGTAGGAAAAGGACAGAAGGAGGGGGTTTTATCCCCTTGTCCATCCTTGTCTAACATACGTTTCTTAATGGAGAAAAGAGAGAGATGAAGAAACTCTCGGTGCGCTACTGTGTGGTCCTATTTGATGAATTATAAGGTTTTCCTCAACAAGAAAGTTTTTTCCCCCCTGTTTCCATTCCTATACTCCTCGTAAACAAGACTAAAAAACATTGCAGTCTTGTATATTCCATGTTCTAAAAAAATATGTATATACTTATACTGTTCAAATCCTGGTCATAAACATAGTTGGAATTGTGAATTTAAAAATACCTACGTGCAGAAAGTCTGAAAAGAAACAAATGACTACCACCTACCTGTTTTCACTTTTTTCCTGTTAAATAATAAAAAAAAAAAAAAAAAGTTTCTATTTGCACAAATCTTTAACAATGGCAGGAGCTAATTTCATGAGACTTAAATCAATGACCACCCTGCCTATTTAGCAGAAAAACTTAGAGAGAATAAAAAGGGCTGCCTTGAAATTTTCAACGGATGACCCCAAATCTTAATTTATGCGATTGCAAAGAACACAAAATTCAAAGATTATTTATCGCAAATCACCACTGTCAACCTCGTTTTACGATTCGAAATATCGAAAGTTAAAGTCCGATAATGACCCAGTTTCACAAACTACTTGTTCTTACGTTAAAAAGTCCAATGCAAAAAAAAAAAAAACTTTGGGTCTAAAATTTTCTACTCAACAAGTACTTTTGAGGAAAGTATCTCACTGTCTGCAAAAATTTGTTCTAGATTAGTTTTTGGGCCCAAAAGAAGTTTTCATTATTTTTGCATATAAGCTGAAAGCATAAAATTTTACCAACAAAGGCCGGAATAAAAAGAGAAAAAAATGGTAAAAAAAAAAAAAAAAACAAGCAGGGAAAATTCCAACACGCAGGTGTTGGAAAAGCGTGCCACTAAAGTCTGAACAGCTTTAATGCTTTTGCTAGCAATGATAATAATTAGACAGCATTCAACATGGAGCTGATCTCGAGAAAATTGAGTCCAAAGTTGAAGAGCTAGCATTTAAACAAAAAACTTGGAATTACTTACGTTTTGATTTCATTCAACTACCGTTTTGTGCTTTTGCATTTCAACACCGGAAAAGTGGAATTTACTATGTAGGAAAGGTACTTAATTTTTAGCGTTTAAAGTGACTTGGTTCCTTTCTTCTTTTTTTTGGCATAATCACGAAAAACGAAACTCTAAGAGAAACCAAACGGCAGAGTTGGTTTACACTGTTGATTATTTTAAAATCCGTTAATCCGGACTTAAGTCCGTTCCCAATTCTATAAAAGGAACCAGTGGCGGCTCGTGCAATGTGGCAACAGTGGAATCCCTCCATTTAAACCTATGTAAAACAATCGATCTTCAGGAGGTGCAATGCACCCCCAAGATATCGATACTTTTGCATAGGTTTAAATGGTAAAAAAGCATGGTTGCCAAATCGCACGAGCCGCCACTGAAAGGAACCAAGTCGGAGTTGGTTCCTTACGTGACTCGGATTAAGGTTTAACCTAATCAGCCAAAGGAACCAAGTTCTCATTTTATTTCATCATATGGACAATGACATCAATGAAGCTCACCAGCTCACTTTTACCTGGAATTTTGACGGGAAATAGTTGTTATTACAGAAGAAGCTCTTGTTGCTTCGAGATTCAGTATTGCTAGCTCTATCGATCAATAACTCAATTTTATCAAAAATGTCACTCGGTTCTTTTGTGACAAGTGCTGTCCAATTGAGCTTGTTTGGTGAGAAATTATGAAAAAAATAAATTTAGATCAGATGTATCTATAAGGAGATGAGTCAAAGGCGTTGTTTTTTTGTGTTTGTTTTTTGTTATTTGTTTTCAAAACTTTGGAGGGCTCTAGCTCAGAAGAGAAACAATTGCAGCACATACTCATGAAGGAAAATAAAGTCTTATATATATGTATATTGACCCCAAAAATACACTCCATAAGTTTGGTACTCAAGTTTTGAAACACCCTGTTCTTGATATTTTGCTCCCCCCCCCCCCGCCCCCTTCACAAAAGACAACATCTTGACCATGCACATTTTTAAAATCACAGTTTGACTGTAGAGATATTTTCTCTCTCCCTCCCCCCCTTAACGAAAAAGGAGAGAATGGGTCACCTATCTCTGATGTTCGTCGTGCGCGTGCACAGATTGTTCGGCTTTACGACTGCAATTTTGGCTTTCTTTATAATGCGTTTTTTGGGTTTATTAGTGGATTTTACGACTATTTGATGCCGCCAATCTAATTTTCAGACAATTTTACATCAGAATCAAAACTCTATAGCACTGTAGCAAAAGTTTGCAACAAACCCATTGAAAGCTGAAAAGAGAAAATTATTTGATAAGGCTCGATCTTTTTTACCCACATAAACTATAGACAATAGATATTTCTAAATCCCTCCACCTTTTAAACGGCTTGTTCAGGGATCAAACATGAGGTTGCGTTCTTTTGAAGTCAAAAAGTGTCATATTCGGAAAAGCCGTGATTCTAAATAATAAACAGTTTTTTTTATCTTTTTTCCCGTTTTAGGTGCTGTCAGCACTTGTTGCGATTGTCACGATGTAGATACGTAATATGCATAAATGGAACACTTGCGAATTCATGAAACAATAATCCTTTAATATACAGAACTAACCATTTCAAGTGCCCTTTACACATCAAGCATTCTAGGGGTATAGATTAGTAGGTGTGGAGGTTTAAGAGGTTTGTGGATTTTAATTCCCCCTCTCCCCATTTATTTTCTTGAAAAGTATCGAAAGTTTACAGTTAAAACTATGCCATTATTCACTATAACGCATTGTCATATTATTTCTTTTTTTTTTCTGTTGCCGTCGATCGATATCATTTTTCGTGTTGGAAAAGCAAAGTTCCATATGGACCTATAGTTTCCAAAATTTGAAGAAGCTTCCAGTGAAAAATTTTGTACACGCAACGAACTTTTTAGGATAGGTAAATAAGTTATTCCAGAGTCAATTCCATAGCCGCAGCGAGGAAGCTGTCCAGGGGTGGAAGACACGTGACAGCCCCTCTCACTTTTTAGAGCAATTAATGCGAATTTTACCCCTCTGGCTCCCTGTGTTCTGGATTTTAAACACCTATTTTTCAACAAAACGCCAAAAATGTCCTCAAAAATCCCTTGATTCCATCGACGCTCATTGAGGGGCTTTCAATTTGCCGATCCCCCAGAATTTCAAATGTTTCGATGCAAAGACCTGTTTAGTGTGACGTCATGAAAAAAATTGGTTCCAAACAAAGGCTCCGTCTCACTCGCTCTCGTGGGTTTTCCCATACGAAACACAGTCCAAATTTTCAAATACAAGTGCTAGTAAACAACACGTTCTTTACACGTTGTGTTTATCACACCATTGGGTTCCACGTCCCTTATAAAAATTTCCGATTGTTTCAAAAAATTTTCCGATTGGATATATATTCCCGCGCTTTATTTCCCATAGAAATAATCGAAATTCCATAGAGACAATCAGAATTCGTGTAGATTCAAGCGCGCTGACTACAGCAACGATAGGTCTCATGATTGAAATAAGGCGAAATCATCTATGGTTCTATTCTTACAGTTTTAACAGCCACTTTTTTCTCAGTGATAAAATATGAGCCCGCTATCACAAACTTTTTGAAACATCGCGCATCGATGCACAATCACAGTTATATCGAAGAAAGTCCTATGTTTTGTCCTTGTCACACTCACAGTTTCTTAAGAGCACAAAATTCTAGGATATAGGCTCATCAGCACCATCACGGCATGTGTTGTACCTCGAACAATAGCTTCGATACGAAGAGAAGTTAGAATGATTGAGTGTCATGCCGGTGATACTACCATAAGAGACCGTGAGTAAGACAAGGACAAAACGTAGAACGTCTTTCGGTATAACTGTGATTGTAAATTCGCTTGTGATCTTTTAGGAATTATGTTACAGTGAAAAGATACTTTAAGGCAAGTGGAATCTAATGGTGCAATAAAATTTGAGAAAACTGTTGGTTAACTAGCATGAATTTGCGTTCGAAAATTTGGATCTGGTAAATCCACGAGAGTGAGCGAGATAGAGCATTTGTTTGGAACTAATTCTGATCGTGACGTCATCACTAAACAGGGACCAAATAGTGTTCGGTCCCGAGCGTAACTTACGCATGGTCACATGACCGTGCGTAAGCTCTCTGATTCGTCGAAACCGCACGCAAGATGCACGCAATTCAATGCTCGGGACCTAACATTATTTGGTCCCTGGTCTACTTAAGGATATGAATGAGCCTCTCTCTTTTCTATACCCCTCCCGCTCTTCATCAATACCTCGTCGCTTCTTATCGATGTACCCTCGTCAAACAGATTTTGACACTTATACGATGCGTATCCTGAACGCTTAATGCACCGTGAAGAAATCTTGAGACCGGTGGAGCCCAAAGGCGAGGGGCAAAGAGGGTTTCTGTGAAGGGTGTTTCCACCCCCCTCCTGCCTTGGAATTTCGACTCATAGGTTGGCACAAATGACTTAGGTTGCTGGACCTGTATGGAATTCTCGTTTGAAGGAATTCGACTTTGACGCTTAATAACTTATTGAAATTAACAGGAATACCAAAACTTTTACAATTTTAAGAAAATAGACGCCGAGACCTCCTGGATTGCAGCAACAAATTAACGATTAATGAAACCAGTTTTAAGAAAACACGTTTTTAATTTTTCAAACCTTTCCCGCCAAGGTTTTGCCATAAGCAAGGCATTGGACTTATATATTAGATATGAAAATGAAAACAAGAAGCGCACCGTATATATACGGCACGCTTAAAAGTCGAATGTAGTAAACTAGGTTACACAACTTCTCTTGGCTCTCAAGTGTATCATGCCATGCCACCCTACAAAATAGTTCTTGCTAATAATGGTCAAATTATGAATCGGCAGTTTTGTCTACATTATTGAGCAGTGGCGGCTCGTGTGATTTGGCAACAGTGTTTTTATCCCATTTAAATACATGGAAAACAATCGAAACTCGAGGAGGCTGCCAGCCTCCGCTTGAATCGATTTTTTACCTAAGTTTAAGTGGGGAAAATGCATGGTTGCCAAATCTCACGGGCCGCTACTGTTATTGAGGTATTGAAGCTTTTGAGCCAAAATGGTAATGGAACAGTTGCGAGGATCTGAGATGTGGTGTTTTTATGAAGAAAATTAATGCACCTATTTAATGAGCTGAGAACCCTGGTCCTTTTGGTTTTTTCATAGGTGTCCCAAGTTTAGAGACACTCGTGTAAAAATGCAAAAAAACAAATTACGTCTTGCGCGGAATGCCCATTTAAAACAATTTTGTGCCAAAATGTATCTCCAGAACCATGAAACCTAGTTTGTGACCAAAGGCACCCTTGTTTTCATCTCACCGAGTTACTTCCATTTGCCTTTAAGGTGATTCTATGGCAAACTCCCGAAAATTGTAATCCGATAGATGGCGTTACTTGTCGCTGGCTCCGAAAATAGCCGTTTTTTGACGGTTTTCGGCTGATTTCTCTGAACAGACGAATAAGGGACGAAAAATCGGAATGTCAGCACCTGCTTAATTTTTTGCTTGATTTTTTGAGCCATAAACGGGCCAAATTGGTTCTAAAATAAAGGCGAAAGTATGCAAAGAAAAAATCACGTGTAATTTGGAGTTGTATCAGTAAAGATTACAGGTTTCTGTTTCACCTGTAATCTTTACTGATACAACTCCAAATTACACAGGCTCGTTTCTTTGCATACTTTCACCTTTATTTTAGAACCAATTTGGCCCATTTATGGCTCAAAAAATCAAGCAAAAAATTAAGCAGGTGCTGACATTCCGATTTTTCGTCTCTTATTCGTGTGTTCAGAGAAAACAGCCGAAAACCGTCAAAAAACGGCTCTTTTCGGAGCCAGCGACAAGTGACGCCATCTATCGGATTAAAATTTTCGGGAGTTTGCCATAGAATCACCTTAAAACATCAAATTTCAGACCCTCACAACCGTCTTATACTTATAAATAATCTTTTATATATTTTTCCCCCCTTTCGACTTTCGCATTACTTTACATTGGACTTGGTGCGCTACTTATACTTGCCAAAAATGCTTGCAAGAGCCAGTGGCGTCACCGGGAGGGGGAGGCAAACGTGACCAACCGGCACCCTCTCCCTTTTCAACGTAAAAGAGGAGGAACACGAGAGAAACAAGTGGACGAAAAGTAGGAAAAGAGGAATTTCAAAAAAAGGAAGAAGTAGAAAGGGGTTATACGAAGGGAAAAGAGGAATAGGAAAAAAAATAAGAGAGGAAATAGAGCCAAAATTACCAATAAGTAAGTAGAGGTACAATATAAATCCTTGCTTTTGATCGGTTAGTAGGGCTCTCGCAAACTTTTGCTACAAGCAAATGAATAGTTAAATCCAATGTAAAAACCAGCGAAAATCACGAAAGTCACACACAAAAAATTTCTAAAATTCAGTAAAAAAAAAATTCAGAAAATAGCTGAGATGGCAAGATCGTAATGACGAGGCTACGCAGGTATCAAAGGAGATTCCTGTCACTTTCTCTACGGAAACACAGAGATACGGCTCAGAGTAGATAGGAGTCTCCTACGATACCTGCAGAGTTTCACCATAAAATCCGATTCTAAGAGTGAATTTTGTGCTTTTTTAGTGTACCTACTCGTCGTCATTTTTACAGGTTTTTATGCAAGAATCAACTCTTCAATCACCTATAGCAAAATTTTGCAAGAGCCCCATTCATGACGTATACGTGGACCTGAAGTTTTGCTTACATTGTTAAATTAACTTGACCACAGTTTCAAGTATAAACAACGAGTGTGTTGGGTTATTTTGTCAGCAGTGTTGGCTAAAATCTAAAATTTTACTCGAAAATAGATTAAAATTTTGTGAGAGCTAGGGTTATTCAAGCCACATAAAGTTATTTTTTTCAACATTCTCTAAGGTAGAGCGAGGGGGGATCCGAAGCTGCCGCTAACTATAGTCTGTTTCCCACACACCATAGGGGATCTTACATCTTCCCCTCCCCTAAAACCAAACCCTGGTGACATGACGCAATGAGCACCGTTATAGTTATCATTATTGACACATCTGACTACACGGGCTCCGTTGTCCGGCCAAAGATTACTTTTACTCCAGATATGGCTCTAGCTATCTCGCCAATGTTAAATTTTGTTGAGCGCCTTCATTTCAAAAACCGAGCTAAAACGCATACACTGGCCCACGGTTTGTTTACGTTGCGGTGAATGACCCATCCCGCCCGCGCGCCTCTCGCTCGCCGAAACGTAAAAAGACCTTGGGCCAGTGTATGTGTTTTAGCAATGAAGGCGCTCAACAAGATTTTAGCTAGTGCCATATCTGGAGAATATGTAATCTTTGGGTCTGGCATGGCGGTTAGAGCAACTGATCACTGGCCCATGGGTCACGTGTTCGAATTCCAGCTAGGGCGACAAAGTTTGATGTACTCAGATCTATAGTCACTTCGGAAGGACATGGTTTGATTCCTCTCTCTTTTATCTTTCCTTCTACTTCTCCCTTCCATCTTCGCCCATGGTGCCTCAATGGCGTATGAGGTACACTTAAACTGCTTTAAATAAAAACAAATAAATAAAAATAAAAATAAAAATCTGACCCTTAATAATTTTTGTTTGTACAGAGATGATCCCGGAGCTGCATGAGACTTTCTGTGGCAAGTGCTCACCTAAAATGAGGGCAATGATCAGGAAAACGATCAACATGCTCATGACTGATCACGCTGATGATTGGGAAGCTCTAATGAAGCACTTCGATCCCGAAGGCAAACACAAGGAAGAATTGGAGAAGTTCATGAAGTCTGAAGACTGATCCACGTCATCAGAACAATTGTAAATCAGCGCAATTCATTTCACTCTATCCTGAGAACCCTTAGTCTGAAGACAACTATCCCAAAACATCAATTTCTATCAGTCGAGAGGTCAAAGAATGCCATCAATAGAGGTCATCAGACCTCATGAATTATTTCTGTAAACATTCGTTTAGGTGTCGTTTTCAATTCGACTGATGTGACGGAAACGTGAACAAAATTAAAATAATTTTTTTTTTTTTTATATTTATAAATAAATAAATAAATCTGTGTCTCAATTTGATTCATTATTTACTATGGCTTGTTTAAGTGCTGCATGCATTTACTACAAACTATGTATTTTTTTTACATACGTTTACCATGTTAAATTCTTGAGTTTCAACGACATCATGTAGTATGAATCTAGTATGCATCAGGGCTCGTATGAATTGGCATGGTTCTCTTTCACCACGTTCCAATTCCTCTGGTTGAATTTTCTTTTGGTTTCTATATTTTTATTCTAACTGCTGATTAGATTTTTTTTAGTAAGTTTTGTACTGACTGTGAGTTGAGGCTTTTACGTAGGAAAATGTCTGTTTGAAAATTTACAATGATTACGCAGAAAATGGCGAAATAAGTCAACATTGCTTTATTTCAAATCACAAGTCAGAATAGTAACAGAAATAAATGATTTTGAGCCTTGAAGTCAAAACAAAAATGTTTACTTCCCAAATTGAGTTGATGCACGGTTGTTGGACTGAAAGCCCTGATTTAATTCTGAAGCAGTAGCGGTCCGTGAGATTTGGCAACCATGCATTTTTCCCACTTAAACTTAGGTAAAAAATCGATTCAAGCGGAGGCTGGCAGCCTCCTCGAGTTTCGATTGTTTTCCATGTATTTAAATGGGATAAAAACACTGTTGCCAAATCGCACGAGCCGCCACTGTTCTGAAGAGCTATATAAGACTTCCTGTGGGTGAGTCAAAGAAGTACAAACTTTCATCGAGATCAAAATATAAATAAATAGTGATAAATAAATAAAATAAATAAAAAAGAGCGGCTATCGATCCTTGTGAGGTGTTTGAATTGAGTGTTTGAATAAATGAATGAATGGGTGAACAAAAACTAAATCAATGAATCGACGCCCTCGAAAAAAAAAAGTTCTAATTAGCAACCATTTGATAATATTAACCAAAACTTCCAAATCTGTATGAGCATGATAGTTTCTATAATAATATAAAGACAAGAATCAAGTATAATATTACTAAAACTTTTTGTTCAGTGAAAACAAAAGGAATTTAAATTGAGCGGAAAATGCCAAACCGCGCTCATTTTGTTAAAATGTATCCAGGACCTATAAAATGAATAGGAATGAGGCAGTTGCAAGGGTCTAAAATGTTGTGTTTTTTATAAAGAAAATTAAAGGACTTGATGAGCTGAGAACAAAGATACCTTTGGTTTCTGATCAAGTCCTATTGTTCCGGAGATACAATTTTGACCCAAAATACATTGTTTTAAATGGGAATTCCGCGTAGTGACGTCACTGCGCTCACGATTTTTAAAAACTT
The DNA here is from genome assembly GCA_011764245.1 of Trialeurodes vaporariorum. Lineage (NCBI taxonomy): Eukaryota > Metazoa > Arthropoda > Insecta > Hemiptera > Aleyrodidae > Trialeurodes > Trialeurodes vaporariorum. The sequence continues at coordinate 9,664,948 of VMOF01000024.1, read as the reverse complement.
TATGCACTGAAAAAACGAAGTTTAAGTAGAACCGAAGCAGCTTTTTAAAATAGCTTCGCGAAGCAAAAGTCCTAGCTCTACCGGAGCAAGTTGCAGTTGTCCTGAAGTACTACTTCGGTAGAGCCAAAGCAAGGAAAGAGGTTGTTGCTCTAAAGAAGTAGTGCTTTGGTATACCTGCAGTTTTCTCCGGTACAGCTTGAACTTTTGCTCTGCGAAGCTATTTTAAAAAGCTGCTTCGGCTGTACATAAACTATGTTTTTTCAGTGATACGTGTGTATCTCCTAAACCGTGACACTTATGAAAAAAACCAAAGGCACCACTGTCTTCAGCTCATCAAGCACTATAAGTTCCTCTATAAAAAAACACAACATTTCAGACCCTTGCAACTGCCCCATTGGATAGCAGCTTAGAATGCGATGAGGCAGACGAGGGAACAAGAATTAGACTGTGTTCTGCACCTCGTTTCCTGTAGAATTTGCGTCCAATTGGATGATCCAAAAATTGTTGATAATGTTGGTTGTATTGTAATCAGTTTTTGTTCAATTTACTGATTTCTTGATTAGGATGGAATTTCTAACCAATTTGAATCAATTCTGATTTTTACTGTTACATCAAAGGTCTCAGTTCGATCAAATGTGGGTATGTAGTAATCACCAGGATCTTTTTGAGACGGAGCTTTGCTGAAAAACGTATAGTAAAGAAAGGAAGCAGACAGTTTCCTTCCCATCACGCATTGTCAAGTAACTGCAAAACTCCTTATCTGCTTCTGGCCAAAAACTTTTCTAGGTCTGCTACTCGAGTGCCGGTTGGGTCGTACAGCTTGACGAGTTCCTGATATTCCTTGGGTTTCTTGGTTTTCACTTGCATCATCGATTTCTTGATAATTTTGCGCTGTTTCGGATCGCACTCGTTACATTGCGTTTCCACCAATATAGAGATGAACTCTAAAAAAAAAAACACACAAAGAAAAATTCAATTAATGAGCGCAGTAATAACCCAGCAGTTTAAAACACAGGAAAAACAGGTTATTGTTTACATTCCAAAGAAGAAAAAAAAATAACGCTACGGACCGAAAATACTCTTGTAAAAATTGCAAAAAAGGCCTTTTTATTAATTACTATATAATTTAGAAAAAAAAATATTTCTATGATTTAACAATATTTTTGATTGGAAATGTAGTTGCTAAACTTCCAATAAGTCTTGCTAAATTATAACAGTAATTGCAGTTTTTGCAATTTATTAAAGTATATTCCCAGTTTTAGCAAGCATACAGCGACTTTAGAGAAACATTTAAACAGAGAAAATACAGCCATTCAATTTTGATTTTTTGTTTTTTCACTTAAGAATAGATTTAGAAAATTTTAAGTGCGAGCAGCCAACTTTTTTTCATTATTTCGAAGAAAATCCGATCATAGGGGGATATTGGGGGGGGGGGTATTTTTGGAAACAAAAAACGTTTAGCCATGTGATCATGTGACTTGAATTCAAGGAGCAAAAACAAAAAGATCATTAAATACAGAATATGTTTTCTCTCAAAATTTGCCTGGGTTGTAAGAAACAGAAACAGGGTCATCAAGTAGCGCGATCGTCAGAGTTATCCAGGATCAAACGCATGAAAAGCCCAAAAAAAAAAAAAAAAAAAAAAAAAAAACGGTTTTTTTAATCCCCCCCTCCTCCCCCTAGAAAAATGTTTAGTGCCGCTTATGAATCCGAAGCTTAAACTCCATGTAAGAAAACTTGGCAGGAGATCCATTCGAGGATTTTGGATTTGGTGCCACCAAAGTCAACTTGAATAATATTATTAATGTTTCAAGCTATTGCGGCGCAAATACTCGGGTCGACTTTATAATTCTGAACACATTGAAGAAAAGTTTTGAGATCTACGTATCCATGTAGAGACGCAACATTGTGGCAATCTTTGGAAGAAGGGCCTTTAAAACAACGGGTTTGCTCTTCTGGAGGAATCATCAGCTATCCTCATTGCTAATTTCCTGACAAGAGCATTCCTATTGTTTTTGAAATCTTCTCCCGGAGACTGCACACTGCAGAGTGGTGTCGCGTGTGTAATTTGCCAATGCAGCAATGGGTATGTTGCATACTTTTGCTACAACAATATAGAACCTTGATTCTTATGTAAAGTTCGGCGAAAATAACGATGCGCACATTAAAAACGTTCAAAATCCACTCATTAACTCAGGAAATCACTTCAATTTCAAACAGCCCGCGCTACACTAGACACTATTTGCACCGGTATACGACTACATAGACGGAACCACCGTGCATAACTACAAAACATCGTAACTACAAAATGATAGAATTCCATTCTAAATACATGAACTATTGGCTGCATTTGCTGTCTGGTCTTTTCGGTTTATCAAAGATTACAAAATAATATAAGAAATGTACGCATCTAAACGAAACATTACAATTTTTGTAAGTTCTGTTCATGTTTACATAAACGAGATGGTTCCATCTATGTAGTTATAAGTCGGTGACATAGTGTCTAGTGTAGCGCGGGTTGTTTGAAATGGAAGGTATTTTCTGAGTTAATGAGAGGATTTTTAAAGTTGTTAATGTGCGCATCGTTATTTTCGCTGAAGTTTACGTTAGAAACAATGAGTTATATCGATGTAGCAAAAGTACGCAACAGACCCATTCGTCCATTTAAATCCATGAAGAATATCGTTTTGCGCCGTAGCAAAAGTTTGCGACAGCTTTATTCACATTGAGCAAACCTCTGCACACTAATAGACAATATACTGATTTGAATCCACTAGAGCTACTTCCGTTGGGAACTCCTCCTCCCTTCCTTTAATATCTCAAAACGTGATAAAACAATCAAACTTTCAGTATCCTCACGCAAGGATTAAGTAGTAAAAATCATTAAATTAACTCTTGTCTCGAACGTTCTGTTGATTATTTGTATGAACCATGAGGTGTTTATACTTCAGAGGTATCTTCAGAGGTGACTCTCCTAAAACGCTCGTCAGAAAATTGACAAGGCTAGATTATGGAGGCAGCATAGTTGAAGGTTCCCTCATTTTCCTCGAGATTAAAAAAACAACAACTATGAAAAATAAATTGAAACTGAAAATTGCAATTGTATACTGAAAATCACTGGCACAACCAGGATATCTTCCATCTCTCTCATTTCCCATTTGAATGTATGAGTAGGAAAAGGACAGAAGGAGGGGGTTTTATCCCCTTGTCCATCCTTGTCTAACATACGTTTCTTAATGGAGAAAAGAGAGAGATGAAGAAACTCTCGGTGCGCTACTGCTGAAAACAATGTTTAATGGTGAAGAGAATGAGTTAAGATATTGATAGTCGTCGCGATGTTATAATGAAATAGCTCCACTAGCGGATCCAGTGGATTGTCTTTCTCTCTTTCTTTCTGTCCATTTAAACGCATGTGATAGACAAGGAAAGAAGAGGGGGCGAAAGTCACGTGACCACCCCTAATCTGTCCTTTTCTAACACACGCGATCAAAAGGCCATAGAGAGAGAAAGAAAACTTTCTGGATCCGCTAGTGCGCGAATACCTCTTATCCAGAAGACAACGCGAATCAAAAAAAAAAAAAAAAAAAAAAAAAAAAAAAAAAACAGAATGTTTGTGCTAGTATTACTTGTGGTTTCACATTGAACTTTCAAGGAAGCGGAAATTTCGGCTGTTAGAAGAAACATCGTATTTACATGAATGAATTTATTGTGAGACGCAAAAAAAAAAAAATAAGCTGTGATCGCCGAACGGAAAGGCGCTCAAGTAATCATTAGCAGCGTTTAGTGGCCGTAATATTTAATGATGATGCGCACGCAAAGAATTCTATGAATGAGAGTAAAATACCTTATCTGTATTACCGGTCGGCGTAAAAATAAGACACATTGTCAAGGTCTACTGGTCATTAGTAAATATTGCTCACAAAAAGAGGCAGATAATGTTTGTTTATAAAAAGTAAATAGGGGCCGACTTGAACAATTTGTGAAAAAAATAATGATGATTTTTCCAGCCACACGATCAGTGCGAATTATGCTTCATATGTATAGGTAGGGAGCTACATCGGATTTTTTTTTTTTTTTTTTTTTTTTTTTTTTTTTTTTTTTTTTGAAGCGTGCCATACGAAGTATATGGCAAGCTTCTTACTCTCGTTTTTCTGTATACAATGAATGATATAATACAGTGTAAGAGGCACCCTCTGGTGGCCGTGTGTGTTCTGGAGATTTAATTGTCAGGATATGAATCAAAAATTAAATGCTCGGGTCGCATTGTGTATTTTCGGGAAATTTTTGAGTACGTACAATGGTACACTCAGATACGTTAATTTTTTTTTTTTTTTTTTTTTTTTTTTTTTTTAGTCATTTGATGCCTTCACCGTTTTTATTTTGGTTTTTTAGACTTTCCTGTTGAGATATTAGCCCTGACTTCAGTGGTTTTTGATTTGTCTTCGATGCACACGCACCCACACAGATACAATGAATGAAGTAAGCAAGTAAGTATGCAAGTAAGTGCTTGTAAGTGTGTTGGTGGCTTCGTCGCACACGCACAGAAAATATACTGAGTTTACACACATAAGCTAGAGCTCGCACCCTTCTGAGATTTCAACAGTTTTATGATTGACCCCGCTACTCAAACCGAGTCTTCATAGCCCAGCATCGTTGCGTTGCGTTCCAAACCGACGAGTGAGAGAAACTAGAGACTGACGCTGCCTCTCTCTATTCGCGCATGCGCACACGATAGTTTGTTTTTTTTTTTTTTTTTTCATACAGAAAGATTAAAAAATCGAGATTTCAATTCTTATAGGGTTCGCTGACGGCCGCGGCATGGTAGCCTGCAACATTATAGTAGTGTAGTCTATGATCCGTATTTTTATTTCTACTGATTATGCGGTAAACTCAAATAGGGGAGTGTAAACTCCGAGTTTGGCTGACAAATTTTTTCAAGCAATACTGAGGGACGCAGCAGTGGCGGCTCGTAGGATTTTGCAATAATGGTTTCCTCCATTTAAATCTATGTAAAACAATCGATGTTCGACAAATCGATTGTTTAACATGGAATCAAATCAAGGTGAAAACATTGTTGCCAAATCGCACGAGCCGCCACTAGGACAGTGACATACGGGAAATTTCGCGTTCTTTGCCCTTGCTGCACCTAATATAGTTGCCGTGCATGTGGCAGTGCTGTTGGCGTGCAACTATGCAAAGTACCATTTTTCGTCAATTTAAACCTATGTAAAAGGTCGAATCCAAAGGTTTTTGCCAAACACCCAATAGTTGGATATTTTTCATGGGTTATTTCAATGGAAAAAATACCCACGTTGCCAAATTGCACGCTACACCACTGTTGCCGACATAATATTTGCAGTTCATATCTACCTCACTCATGATATGGAATAAACGAGCTCATCGTATATAGATAGTTGCGGTTATTTCTGAATGAGTGCAGCTCAACATATCCATAGAGCATTAATTAAAAATCATTAAAGTCTGTTGATACGCCCAGGATAACAATAATTGAGATGGTGTTTGCAAGAGGAGTCCTCGGAACATCAGATGTGCTCTTCGAAAGCTATCAGAATTGAAACATGAGGCTGATTTGTCCGGTGGAGCTGACCTCACAGTTTATGAGCCTTTTCCCGGTGACCGCGCGCCTTGATTGCGTGCATCATTTTTATGCGCGGTTGCCGCGCGAAAACACTACGAGTGTTTTGAAAAATCGTGGCCCCCGTTATTTTGTCAGTAAAACTCATAATATAGTGAAGTCTAGTCTAGGTTCCGTGTTTATCAAAGCAGAGTCTCGCCATGTGGAGAAAGAAGAAGAAGAAGAAGCTGTCTATAGAGGGTTTTAGTAATGGCGACTGCCGGTGATGAGCGTTCCAAACAAAGCCGGTTTGTCTCTCTCGCTCTCGCGTGACCCCCATGTACTGCCATCTCACTCTAATTTCAAAAATCGTATATAGAGACTTATTTTGTGAAATTTTATGGCTGAAATCAATTCCTCGAGGCATTTTAATGCGATTATGATAATAATATGTCGTAAAACAAGGCCCTGTATATACGAATTTCGGAACTAGAAAGAGATGGATATACATGGGGGTCACGGGAGAGTGAGTGAGATAGTTTGGAACGCTACGCGAGTTTTATCACAACCGATTGCGACCGATGAGTGCATTGTTGTGGTTGTTGGCTAACCGTTGACTTCCCACTAAAACCGTCTATTGGAGACGAAAGACGCATCCACTATTCTATAATTGCTTGGGTTCGCCGAGGAGGCGTCCTTATACCAGGGATGCCGTTTTGCGTAGAATCAATGCTATTTTTTAATTCACCGATGATTCCACCGGTTGAGAAAAGATTACACAGTTCAGTTCAGTGCATGACTATGATAAACTGAAATACTCGCATCTGTAATCTTTTCTCAACCGGTGGAGTCGTCGATGACTTTAAAAAACTTGCGGATATTTTAATTCATCAACGAAGTTTCCACCGATTAAGGAAAGATTACAGATCAGAGTATTTTCGTGCTTTACAGTCATACACTGAACTGAACTGTGTAATCTTTTCTCAACCGGTGGAATCATCGGTGACTAGAAAAATAGCATTGATTCTACGCAAAACGCTAGCTCTGCCTTATACACGGCACTTATGGCAAAGAGGCGTTCGTTATATCCCTACCCAGGTAAAAATGACGACTATAACCGTTCCAAAAACGACTATAAACATAGTTGGCCAACTATGGATTTATAGTTGGCCAACTATAGATTATAGTCGGCAACTATGTTTATAGTCGTTTTTGGAATAGTCGTATAGTCGTCATTTTTACCAGGGTAGAAAATCAAATTTTGCTACAATGAAGCTGTTGCAAATTTTTGCTACAGGCTTATTAATAGTTGATAATTATATCGCCTGTAAAATGAAGGATTAGCGCACTAAAAAATCACGAAATCCACTCCCAAACTCATGAAATGCTTTCAAACGAGAGCCATCTACACGAGGTGTTCTCGCAACACCACAGAAGAAGAAGTAGAAGCATAAAATTGCCATAATATTTGGGCGGCAACAGCCGTCATTACGGTCTCGCGTTTGAAAGCATTGTATGAGTTTGGTAGTGAATTTAGTGATTTTTTTTAGTGCGCTAATCGTTATATTTACAGGGTTTTATCCCATTATCAACCATTAATAAGCCAGTAGCAAAAGTTTGCAACAGCTCCATTTAAGTAGGGCAGTTTAATGCCCGAAAGTTATAATTAAGAAATATACCTCCTCGAAGGAGGCGTTCCGACGGTCATCTTATGGAGGAAACAGCGCAGAGAATGCCTCGTTAAACTTCAGTGACAGCATCAAATCCAGCAGCCAATTGGAAGTCAAACCTCATACGGCGAGACTCTTCAATATACCTATAGGGACCTAAAATAAATGGTATGTTCCCGATAGTATGCGCAATTGTTAAGTTGCGTGCGGTCTCGACCAATCAGAGAACTTACGCACGTCACGTGACCGCGCGCAAGTCACGCATGGGATGTAACATTATTTAGTCCCAGTGGCGCACCGATAAAAGCCTTAAAAAAAAAAAAAAAAAAAAAAAAAAAAAAAAAAAAAAAAAAAAAAAAGGAGAAAGAGAGAGAGGGAGAGAGAGAGAGAGAGAGAGAGAGAGAGAGAGAGAGAAAGAGAAAGAGAGGATGTGGTTCCTTCACAAATAGAAGAAAGAGAAAGAAAGAAAATCTTGATCTGCTATGAAAGGGGGTTTACGCCGAACAAATTCCATATTATCCGCATTTGCTTAAGAGTTATTCACTATGGCGGGGGGGGGGGGGGATAAAATCTTACCCCTCGATGAACCCCCTCCGTGAATATTCCATGGCCTCTTCATCCACATTTGACTCTTCTCCCTCCAATTACCATGGGTCTAGAGCAACGATTTCATGCTGGCAAAATTGAAAATATATTTGAGCATTTTAATTTTACTGTAATGAAAGTACCGTAAAATTCAATCTGAAGGTCAGGAAAATTGAAAAAAATTTCTGGGGGAGGGCCCCCGGACCCCCACTCTCGGTGAATATTCAGTGGCACCTTCAACCACATTTCACTTGCCTCTTCTTCCACCAATTATGAGTCAAGAGCAAAGATTTCATGCAGGCAAAATCGAAAATATATTCGAGCATTTCAATTTTACTGTACATGAAAGTACCGTAGAATTCAATTTGAAGGTAAGGAAAATTGAAAAAAATTTCCGGGGGAGGGCCCCCGAACCCCCCGCTTGTCCTGAGGGGTATTCCATACCCCCCAGACCCCCCGGAGTTTGAGTCGTACCAAACCCCCCCCCCCCCCAAGGCTTTCTCGGTGCGCCACTGTTTAGTCCCAAGGACTCTAGGTGAGTCCACTGCCCGATAGCCCAATAGGTCTATGGGTCGAGAACCTTACCGTTAGTTATGCAATACGCTTCGCACATGAAAGCCGTTGTTATATGTAGAGATAACAAGGTTTGCGTTTATGCACGTGAGTAGAGGTAGTTTCAGAAGTGTAGGTGGACCTAGACCGATAATCTTTGGAATTTGTCAACATTATTTCTGATATTACTCGATGAAAATGAATAAAAATGAAATTGAGAGTTCACTTTTCAATGAGGAAAACTTTAAACACAAAAGAATAAAGTCAGGAGCAAATTCGGTATTGATTTGAAGGAATGTAAGTTGTAAATTCGCCAAAGATTATGGTTTTGGTCCGCCTACACTTCTGAAACTACCTCTACCTTAAATACTCTCATCAGTGCCATCGCGCCGTGGGTAATCTAGCAAAGCAAAATTCCGCGCATATTTAATCTCGTAAAAAATATCGATTCGAGAGGGTGCATTGTGCATCCCCAATAGTTCGACCTTTTTCATGGCTCGATTTGTTTGCCTCTTATTTTTTAAACTTGAAACAAAAATTGTGACTGATCCATTTGATATTAGTTTGAAATGAAGGTGAACGTGTTTCGGAGTGGCTATCTGGACACAGAAATTGACATTACTTTTCCTTTTAGAAAGGATTTACGCGATAAAGGAACCATTGGCGGATACAGGGAATTGTCTTTCTCTCTCTCTCCTTCCATTTGAACTTATGTATTAGAAAAGGATAGCTAGGGGGCCATCACGTGACTTTGGCCCCCTCTTCTGTCCTTCTTCAACGCACGTTTTCAAATGGGAGGAGAGAGAGAAAGACAATTCCCTGCATCCGCCCACGAGGAACTGACACAAATCAGATACAAGCAAAATTTGCTCAACTGGATAGTTGCATTAAAATTGTGTGTCCAGGTAGCCACTTTCATTCAAATTTAAAATCAAATTAAATTGAAATAATTCCACTTGTTTTTCTTTAAGGTTAAAAAATAAGGGGTAAACAAACCACCCTTGCTGTGCCTCTTTTTGGGATAGGACGCGTAACATGGCATCGCCCCCTCAATTAATTGTTATATCGTTGAAATGAGTACCTATCGATATACTCTTTATCCAAACCGATGGAAAAATATCGATACTTTTGCATAGGTTTCGATCGGAAAAAAACGAAAAACGATTGTTCAAACGCCACTACCTGCACGTAATATTCCAATTTTGCGCATTCTTGTTGCGAGGATGCAAATAATTGACACTCGATCTTTCGTCACAGTGCAGGATGGCAATTTCGATGTTTAAGATGATTCCAGGAGTCGATTAGTTCAAAACGTGGCCACCACGTCGCGCTGCTCAAAAAGTCAACAGTTTTTGGCGATAAAATTGACGAATTTACGCAAAAAGTACAAAAACATTTGAGGAACGTCAGCACCTGTAAACAATGTTTATTAAACATGCCTCAGGAAGAAATCCTGAAAGGGTCAACCGTTTACCGGAAATTATGAAATACGAAAATTCCCATAACCCTCAATGAGTGCGAGTGAGGCAGAGACTCACTTTCACTCACTCGCACTCACTAAACTTAGGGCGAAATGAATTTCATGATTTACGGCTTCAATGGGTCTGCTGCAAACTTTTGCTACAACGATTAAGAGGGTATAATCTAATGTAAAATCGCCTGAAAAGTCCATCGGTGGCATCAAAAGGTCATGAAATGCAATAATAAACTCACAAGAGACGTTTAATGAAATCTAAGATGGCGGTAAAATATCGAGCGATCTGTATGTATGCACCTTAAACATCTAAGGATTGCCAACGTTGACAACCTCACAGCTTCAGAGGTTATGTGTTTATTTACGTTGTGATTGGGTGTGATCGATATTGTGAGGTTGGCTATCCTTGGATGTTCGTGGTGCATGCATACAGTTTGCTCGATATTTTACCGCCACCTTGGATTTCATTAAACGTCTTTCGTGAGTTTCATGCTGCATTTTATGACTTTCTAATGCCACCAAGGGATTTTTCACGCGATTTTACATGAGAATGCACACTCTATAGCGCTGTAGCAAATTTTTGCAACAGACCCATTCTCAACCAATTTTGCTCCTTACAAGCTCAAAAATTCCAGAGAAAAATTACGCAGGTTCTGACGGTCTTTGATTTTACGCAGTTTCTTAGTTTTCGAATTAAAATGACTTTTCCCAAAAGCGACTAAAGTGGCGCTATCCATCTGATTGAAATTTGGAAAAGTTTCGCGAAAAATCAGCTTAAACCTCTAACCGGAAAGCAAACAAGTACACGGCCTCACCAAGCAGCATTTTGCTGAGCAGAGAGGACTTTGTCACACCTGAGTTGGGTTTACATCGATAAGGAGCAGCAGCAGCATCAGCAATGCATGTAATGCAAGCGTCAGAAGCGACATGCGATGAGAGCAGGTTTCAAGACATTCTGAGCTTATCTCTGTAAGTACCAAGTTGCCATCGCCTGTAGAGAACAGGTGACCTCGGCCTTGAACCGCGTCTTATGGGCGGCAGTCGACGCACAGAGGGAAAAAATACACTAATTTGAATAGCAAAAATTTTAAAAATTTAAATCAAATAAAGTTTTATCGTTTAACCCTTCCCGGCAAAAAATGGACGTTCAAAGTCCCCAGGACGCCCGGATAACATTCGAAGGAAATTTTGAAAAATGTTGAATCGATATGAAATTATTTCTTTTGACCTTAAGAAGGTGATTGGCGAAAAATAAAATAAAATAATACGAACTTAATGTTCAAAACCATTTTTTTTTTTTTTCACCGGGTTAATTGTGAGCCCATAATCTATTTGACTAACGTATTGTACCTGAGGGGGGGAGCTGTCTGAAAAAAAAAACCCGAAACTGACTTATACCGTAAAGGCTTGGTTATTATTATTATTATTATTATTATTATTATTATTATTATTATTTTTTGTTGTTAATTTTGAGTATTTTAAGTACTAGATTACATCCTACTGAATGTTCTAAGACCATGTTTTTCATCATAGATCACCCAATGATTGCAGATATTTATGGATATTTTTCGAAAAAATGTCGATTCCAAGTAAAAGCAACGAATTGAGAAAAAAAAATTTAGTTTCCTATTTTCCATGTTATTTAATTTTCATTAAAATGTAAACCACTATATGATCCTAAAAAGACAAGACATTTTGTGAAAGCCATATACTGAACCGATTTCTATTCATTACCTATTTTACTGATTATAAAAATCCATATTGATCTTAATTGTTATACAAGGCACGTGAAAATTGGTTGAATGTTATGAAGTCCAAAAATTTAATTTAAAAATCGGTTTTACGCGCTAAAAAAAAAAAAATAAAAATAAAAAATAAAAAATAAAACTGGCCTGGGTTTTTCCCTTTAAAGCATCAAGAAATAATTTCAGACGCATTTAATTCGTATTATCAAGCTTAAAGTAAGTGTTGAGTGGTTCGTATTATCAAGCTTAAAGTAATTGTTGGGTGGTTTTAATGCATAAAATTAGTCTTGAAAGCTTTTCAACGATGGTTTTTTTGATGGTTTTAACTTGCGAATTTTTAGCCACCAAATCGATGATTTCTGGTTGTTGTGCGTAGAAGTCGCACGTCGCGACGCGAATTTGCCGGTGAATGTGACGCGGTTTAAAGCGCCGCGGTACAGTGAGGGACACCATGAGAAAAGTTGAGGTCTCTTGTGCCGATTGCCGAGTTCACTGCCAAATTCATCTAGATTGATCTTTGTCCATGCGAAGCTTACAGGCAGTCCCGAAGCTGATCATTTCCTTCAGTCGATGTAGGTAGTTTCCATTATGAAGCGGCATTATAAAAGCCTCTCCGAAAATAGAGGCTGGATCAGTTTTGAATTGCAGATGACTCATATACTTAGTTACCTAAAACTATATATGGTTACATGAACATTTGTCCAATGATTTTCGTCCATAGTAGAATCGGTCCAAAACACTATGTCCAATAATTAAAAGACGGTTTTAGTGCGAAGTTAAAGGTTAGCCAACAACCACAACAATGCACTTATCGGTCGCAGTCGGTTGTGATAAAACTAGTAGCGTTCCACAATCTCACTCACTCTCCCGTGATCCTCATGCATACCCATCTCTTTCTAGTTACGAAATTCGTATAGGTACAGGGTCTTGTTTTACGACATGTTATGATCAAAATCGCGATAAATTGCCTTGATGAATTCATTTCAGCCAAAAATTTTCATGAAACATGTCTCTATATACGATTTTTGAAGTTAGAGTGAGATGACAGTACATGGGGGTCAAGTGAGAGCGAGAGAGAGAAACTGTCTTTGTTTAGAGCGCTCATCTCCGGCAGTCGCCAATACTAAAACCCTCTATTTCCAGCTCATTTTGTACCAAATTGTCGGGCCCGATTCTATACTTGTCCAAAAAAATGTTTGCCATGCTCAATATGTAGTCCAACATTTTTAATCGCTCGTTTATGCTCGAAGACAGAAATGGAAACATATTCTACAACTGTTAAGAGGCCGAAAACCATAGTGAAACTATTACAACACAGTATTTTTCCTATTGGAAATTGGCGCAAAATTTGTTTGAAACCATCGGCGGATCCAGCCCTCGCAAATGAGGGGGGGGGACTTGGGATTTTCGCCCCTTGGCGACCCCCTTTTTTCTCTATTTCTTTCCCCCTTCCTTAATTCCCCCTCTTGTCGCCCTTTTTGGACAAACGGGGAGGGGGGCCCTCCATGTATCCGCTTATGCCTTAAGCTCAGCTAAGTATTGGATGCTTGGCAACCTAGTTTCAGTAGTAAAATCAATTCAGATTGAAAAACTTATTGAAAAACTATTAAAAATTAGACAAGCATCCGCAAACACTAGCAATAAAGATTGTAAAAACAGTCAAAGCTAATTGTCCTCTTATCAATTGGACTAAAACGCAAATTGGGCATTTAATAACATTTTGGTCAGAAAGATAGGATATGGACAAGATTAATTATTAAATGGTCACATTGTATTATTGGGCAATCGTATAGATTGAACGAACGTTCCTGAAACCATAATTCCATCGATTTTGAATTGCGTACACTGAAAAAAATGAAATTACTAAAAAAGCAATTAAGTTTTGTAAAATCAGTAAAATAAAGCACATGCTAATTTTACTTGTTATTTTCGGTAAATCCTACTAAACGTATGGCTAATTTTACGACTTAAATTGTAAATTTTACTCAAGTTTTAGAAATTTCTCTATTTGGATTGCAAATTTTTCAATCTAAATAGTACGTTTTACAATCCAAATTATTGTAACTTTTGCATATTACATGGCTGTCTTGGCGTGACAGCTATACGACTTGCAAAAATTACAATGCTTTGAATTGTTAAATTTACAATCCGATGGGTAAAGTTAATGATCCAAATTGTAAAATTAATCAAAATTAAGCAAAATTTACAATCCAAAACGTAAAATTAGCTATATGTGTAGTCAATTTCACTGAAAATGGCTGGTAAAATTAGCCTTTGCTTCATTTTACTGATTTCACAAATCTATTTTTTTCAGTGTAATAGAAAGACCAAGCGGTGTTGAGATATTCCCAGCCCCAAATAGATGCCACCAAAAGCGGTTTATCTGCTTGTTTGCCTTCTTGCTTTAACTTAAAAAGTTAAAGTGCCATAAATCGAAGAGCCAGTATACTCTAAAACAAGGGAAGTACTCCGTAAATAGCATGGGGATAGCATTCCCCGTGGAACTCCGACCTCATCAAAGCCCGCAAAGGACACGATTGCAACAAACATTTATTTATTTTTCTTGGAACTATTGTCCTATTCGTTATATCAATTCGGCTCGAAAACGCCTTCATTTCCAAGAGACGCAACACCATTTCCGAAATGCACGAATAATTATTGACAAGTGCGGCTGATTGTGAGCGGTGGTCGTAGCGTCACGACTAGGCACATACATATTCTAACGTATCTTAAATTTGTTGAGCCGATTCAAAATGAAGGCGGGTCGGATCCATCTTTGTAAAATGAATACCTACATGAGGTGGATTAGACAAAGTTTAAAATGGACGTGCACTGTTTTAATTTCTCGTCTACCATTTTCGTCAGCATTATTGTGAATCTACTAAGCCCCATTCAAGCGATGACCACCATCGAGGCCGCCGCATAATATTTTTGGCGCCCACCAGCTGTCTCTCTCTCTCTCTCTCTCTCTCTCTCTCTCTCTCTCTCTCTCTCTCTCTCTCCCCCTCCCTCCCTCCCTCTCTCTCCCTCTCTCTCTCTCTCTCTCTCTCTCTCTCTCTCTCTCTCTCTCTCTCTCTCTCTCTCTCTCTCTCTCTCTCTCTCTCTCTCTCTCTCTCTTAGCCCATTAGAATGCATGTGTTAGCAAAGGATAGAATAGGGGGCAAAAATCACGTGTGACTGCCCCTGATATGTCCTTTTCTAACTCACAGTTCTAATAGGAGCAGAGGAAGAAATGCAGATTCCTGAGTCCGCCAGTGTTAACGCCCATTTCTAAAATGGAGATTTTGTTCAATGATCCTACTTTAAAAGAGGATTATCAATGTTTGTAACTGAAACAAATGTCATTCTTTGTTTTCGTTTTTTATTAGGAATGATAATTTTTTTTCTATTTTTTCAAGCGTGCCATACGAAGTATATGGCAAGCTTCTTACTCTCGTTTTGCTGTATACAAAGAATAATCTAATACAGTGTAAGAGAGGTGCAAAAAGTATATGCTCGGGTCGCATTGTGTATTTTCGAGAAATTTTTGAGTACGAACTTACAATGGTACACTCAGACACGTTTAATTTTTATTTTTTTTTTTTTGAGTCATTTGATGCCTTCGCCGTTTTTATTTTGTTGTTTAAGACTTTCCCGTTGAGATGTCAGCGCTGACTTCAGTAGTCTTTGATTTGTCTTCGATGCACACACACATAGGTTGGTAAGTGTGTTGGTGGACACGCGTGTGTGCCGCACACGCACAGAAAATATACTGAGTTTACACACACAAGCTAGAGCTCACCCTTCTCAGATAGTTTTATGATTGACCCCGCTATTCAAAACCGCAGTCTTCATAGCCCAGCATCGCTCGCGCTGCGTTGCAAACCGACGAGTGAGAGAGACAAGTGACTGACGCTGTGCATCTCTCTATTTGCGCATGCGTACACGATAGTTTTTTTTACTCACAATCAGATCTTCTCTGCTTTAGGGTCCCTAAATACAAGAGGGTCCTATGGATAGGTTTTCTGGAGGTACGCGCTGTAGAGGTACGTTTGAATTTACTTGCGTATTCAAATGGGCGGAATCGACTTTTTCACCAGTAGCGGCTCGTGCAATCTGGCAACCGTGTACTTTTGCCATTTAAACGTATGCAAAAAGATCGATACTAGGTGAGGCGCTACGCCTCACCAAGTAATCGATTATTTTACACAGTTTTAAATGGAGGAAATCCATTGTTGCCACATTGCACGAGCCGCCGCTGTTTTTTACCCGGGTTTTTAACCATACGCCTAGGGTCAAAGTTTTCAACCAATGTTTTTTACAGCCACTAGACTTATTGAACAAGATAATCACCCTACCGACTTGATTTTACTCAACTGGTTTTTTGAGAAAATCGCCTCTAAAGATGACCCTTCCCCCGCGCTAAAGACCGTGTAATTCAAATTTCATACATGGCGTGAGCAGACTTGCTACCTCTGGAGTCCGGGTGGTCCTTGACGTGGCTGCATACAGACCTATCGTGGCGCACGCTTTACCAATACATAAATTGAATTGGAGTTCCCCTGCTTGTTTTTTCTATGTACACTGAAAAAAAATGAAATTACTAAAAAAGCAATTAAGTTTTGTAAAAACAGTAAATTAAAGCACATGCTAATTTTACTTGTTATTTTCGGTAAATCCTACTAAACGTATGGCTAATTTTACGATTTGAATTGTAAATTTTGCTTAAGTTTTAGAAATTTCTCTATTTGGATTGCAAATTTTTCAATCTAAATTTTACGTTTTACAATCCAAATTATTGTAACTTTTGCATATTACATGGCTGTCTTGGCGTGACAGCTATACGACTTGCAAAAATTACAATGCTTTGAATTGTTAAATTTACAATCCGATTGGTAAAGTTAATGATCCAAATTGTAAAATTAATCAAAATTAAGCAAAATTTACAATCCAAAACGTAAAATTAGCTATATGTGTAGTCAATTTCACTGAAAATGGCTGGTAAAATTAGCCTTTGCTTCATTTTACTGATTTCACAAATCTATTTTTTTTTTTCAGTGTAAGTATATATTCTTTTTTTTTTCTTTTAAAAGAACATCCAAGATAAAAACTCGGAAAGAGTTTACGAATCATTGCATGCCCGATCTATTTTAGGCCGATGGAGATGGAAGCTTGATCATCAATAAACATTGATAAAATTATGCATAATTTGAAAGGATACTATGTGCCTCGTCTGCAATTTTTTATATTTCAATGAAAATGTATACACATCTACAGTCGTCCTCTAAGTCGATGGAATTTAAATTTGTCAGAAAGACCCACCGTAAAACTCAATTTAAATGTTTATCCTTTTGGAATTTTAAATTATTTTGCGTCTGAGAGAGAGAGAGGGAGACAGTAGGTAAAATTCGAAATAAAATTCTAAATCTGCAATTTATCTAAAAGCGGGTTTCTTGACTTTTCATACGACATGGCTGAAGCCTTCGAGAAACGAGGACAATGCACATTTCTCGCTTCAGAGCTTAGTGAGGTTTTGCTTTCTTTATTTCCTTTGAAGAAATCAAAGCCAATATTGAGACGATATCTTACGAGATTGGATTAGTGGGGCTGTTGCAATTATTTTGCAAGCTTTAGCTACGTATGAATTAAGTTCAGAGGGCCGATCATTTACTTCATCGTTAAACCAATCGATAAGACTGTCTATGAGTGATGCTATTGGTCGAAAATTGTAAAACTTGGCTGTTGCTATGGTAACCATCGTTAAGAGTCTCGTTTTATAAAGGCTACTCATGAGTAACCTTTAAAAAACGGACACGATAACGATGGTTACCATAGCAACAGCCAAGTTTTACAATTTTCGACCAATAGCATCACTCATAGACAGTCTTATCGATCGGTTTAACGATGAAGTAAATGATCGGCCCTCTGGTTTCATGTAGTACATCAAAATCAACGAAACAAACGATGGGATACAGAAAACTTCTGATGTGATTTGCTCGTTGCCAAGTGATAAAATATTTTATACGCACAACTATAATACAGCGTCGTGAAAGCTGGCGCCCATGATGCAATTTTTTCAGTTCAACTGAATTGCGTTGCCAGATTTCGGACAGCCAAAGTAAGGAAAACCAAGGGAGAGTCGTTCCAATGGGGCAATTGCACACTTTTTCTATAAGCGATTTAATAGTCGATTAAGGCGTAAAAACCTCAAAAAATAACGATGGCGGTACTAAAAACTTCCAAAATCCACTCCTAAACTCAATAAACGCAGTTATTTGCGCGAGCGTAATGGTGGCCGAAGGCACTCACAATGGGAGATTCCCATCTAACAATTCTGAAACTCCATCAAGAAGTGACCAATAAGAGACTACTTTCATTTGACACCGGTGTCACTAGGTGTTGCGGCACCATTCATCGGATGTGGATCATCAATCTGGTGACTAATTACTCTGTGAATCATCCTTGTCAACATAGAAAGAGTGACGAAATTAAGATAGGAATCTCCCATTGTTAGTGCCTTCGGTCACCATTACGCTCGTGCAAATAACTGCGTTTATTGAGTTTAGGAATGGATTTTGGAAGTTTTTAGTACCACCATCGTTATTTTTTGAGGTTTTTACGCCATAGTCGACTGTTAAATCGCTTATAGAAAAAGTGTGCAAGAGCCCCATTGAGCGCAAAAGCCGAGTAATTAGTATCGAGGGATTTGGAAAGCGCGTGTCGAATAATGGAAACCAACTTCAACACAAGAATCGCTGCAGAGAATTCATATATCTTATTAATTTCATAGTTTCTGTGTGCTATGTCAAATAAGATTTATATATTAACTGCAATACAGCCGTTAGAGTGGTGATTTCTGAAACAACAAATAGCGATTCGCAATGTACAAATATTAATGGCGTCTATACTTCGCAGGTACTAGCTAGGACAAATATACCTGGCCAGGGTATGCAATACGCAATGCACGGTACCAGGATACCTATACCATTCAATTTTCAAAACATGTATTACGTGCGTTGCTTATTGCATACTCTATGGCTAGGTATCTTTGTCTCCTCTATATACATAGTACATACCATGGGGGACTGGGGGTGCCTCTGTCTAACTTGCATTAGGCTGTTTTTGTCGTTCTCTTTTTGGCACATGGATATCTATAGATATCTTTTTGCCCACACAGAGGAAGTATGCGAAATGAAAGATAGGAATGCATTTCAAGGAATTCACTATACTCTGTTCGGGATAAGAAGTCCGATGGGAAGTCAGGTAAAACGCACTATATTGCAACGCAGAAGTTCCTGTGCCGTCGGTTCTCAGCCACTTCGTTCGTTCGCAGGAGACCGGCCTTTCAGACCCTTTTATTTGAAGAGACAATACCGTGAACTGACCAATTATACAGTTCTTTGAACGCCCACTCGAAAATTAAACTTTTGCGGCATTCGCGAATTTTGAATGACCGATTTTAAATTTAAATTCTGCTCAACGCGCACAGAAAAATGATACCTAATGACGGTTAAATATGTAATTTTCCAAAGACTTTGGCATTCCTAATTGAGTGATTTCTGAAAGCCGAAATCTTTGGATAATTACAAATTGAACCGCCATTAGGCATAATTTTTCTGTGATGCGCGTTGAGCAGAATTTAAAATTGGTTACTCAAAATTCGCGAATGCCGCAAAAGTTTAATTTTCGAGTGGGCGTTCAAACGACTTTATAATTGGTCAGTTCACGGTATTGTCTCTTCAAATAAAAGGGTCTGAAAGGCCGGTCTCCTGCGAACGAACGAAGTGGCTGAGAATCGACGGCACAGGAACCGCTGCGTTGCAATATAGTGCGTTTTTACCTGACTTCCCATCGGACTTCTTATCCCGAACAGAGTATAATATAACAATTAAGCTGATTGAGAAAATTTTTAGTAACCCATCGTTATTTCCCTGATTTTTACCAGCATGGAAGTCAGCTGTCAACTCGTCAGTCTCAAAAGCTTGTAACGGACGAACAGCTCAGAAGGAGCATTTTTTGTTTTTTTTTGTTTTTTTGTTTGTTTTGTTTTGTTTTTTGTTTTTGTTTTCATTCGTTTAAAACTGGAACTTTGGGAGGTACATCTAATCGCAGAAATGTATATGTAGATATACTCTGGCGTTGGCATTCAAAGAGTTAAATGGACAAATGCACCGTTGTCAGATTGCGCCCAACTCTATTGATCACCAATACGATCGCTACGCGCTGCAGCTGCGGTCGCGGTCGACTGGTCGCGCTCGGTCGGTCGTTGTCGATCGAAGACGAGGTTTACGCTCACATGAAGTGCCTACAAAATCTAGTGTAGGCAACCCAATACTCATTTGAATATTCCTCCTGCAGTCCTGGCCGGGGCCTTGCTCTAGCTTTTTACTTGACTGTTCTCTCCCTCCCCCCTCCCCCCCCCCGCGTTTGACAACCAAAGCTGTCAAAAAGATCCTATTGTTTACCCAAAATCAGAGCTGTCGTTTTGTGTACATGGATAGGTAAAAACATTTTTCAATTCACTGATGATTCCACTGGTTGACCAAATTTCAGATTAATGCATGACTTCAATGTACTGCTGCGTAGTGATGGAGTCGTCCAGTAACGTAATTTGCGGGGGGGGGGGGGACTGCCCCCCAAAGGATCGGCCAAATGTGAGAAAGTGATGACCTTTTTTTTTAGGAGAAGAAAAAAATTTCGAATTAAAATTTGGTAGTCATTAAGATGTTTTGTTGGAATTTAGGGCCTTAAATATAGCATAGGATGTGTGGGGCTGTAGAGTGTCAAAATTATTGAGAAGCCAAAAAAAAATAAAAAAATTTAAAAAAAAAAAAAAAAAATCATCACATTTTTGCTCCCCCCCCCTCACCTAAGCCGAACTCAAAATGACGCCCCTGGAGTCGTGTCTGACTTTCAAAAATATGAAGATATTTTGATAATTTAAATGAGATTCTACCGATTCAGAAAATATTGTAGATGCGAGGATTTTTGTGCATTACACTTAAACATGCGCTGACTTCGTATGTTCTTCGTAATCTTTTGTCCAATCGGTGGACGAGTGGAATCATCGCTGAAATTGTGAAATGCTTTTAAATGAACACAAAAACGGCGGATCCGATTCTACTTTAGTCCCTGTATGCATGATCTAAGTAAACCGGTCAGTCCGTCCCGACCGGAAACGGAGTTGAGTGTGCCTCCACGCATAATGCAACCACACTGATTAGTGATAGGCTATGCCGCTTCGCCCAAGACGATGACTTCTTACCATTGCGGTTTATGGAGAAACGCCGTGCGAATGTCATTCAAATGGAATATGTACACTACAGTTGATTAAAAAGTCCCAAATAAAGTCACATGAAATTCTTCCTTAAATCCTTGTGAATACGTTTTAGCCGCTTTTAGGAAATTTCTATCACCTACAATAAAGAAATTTGGTTGAAACGACAGCTAGTCAGCGTTCCTCCATAAGCCCCCATTATAAGGAAATTATCATTCGCCATGTATTACATCTCAAGTGCAGCGCAACATAATGTTGAGTGACATGAAAATCTTCCTAAAACCCAATAGTGAACAAGTTTCAGTCACTTATTGGACGTTTTGATCAACCATAAGAGAGGAATACGGATTTAAAGACAGCTAGTCGGCATTTCTTCATAAGCTTCAATGTTAAAAAAAATCGCCCCTTGGGCAAAACCGCCTTAGTGTGAACATAGGGGTCGCTGCAGTGTTGCCAGATTGGGGTGAAAAAGCCGTACGTTTTACATTGATTTAAATGGGGACGATACGGCTTTTTACCCTCGATCTGGCAACACTGGGTCGCTGTTTCCGGTGAATCGCTACCAGGCTGACCTGTTTTACTTAAATCATGCCCGTATGTAGAATATAGAGATTTAAGGCAAGTGAAACCATGGGCGCCGCCATTGGATGCGTTTTTGCGCATTCGTTTAAATTCGTAGGGCTGTTGATGTTGTTGATGTGTTTTGGACCACTGCAAAAATTACTGTGCCGTAGAGTTTCTAACAGTGTAATATTTCACCGCTTTTGTTGATCGGCTTTTGAAGATTCTTGTGGGAATGGGTCTGTTGCGTACTTTTGCTACATCAATATAACCCATCGTTTCTAACGTAAAATTCGGCGAAAATAACGATGCGTACATACATTAAAAACTTTCAAAACCCACTCATTAACTCAGAAAATACATTCCATTTCAAACAACCCGCGCTACACTAGACACTATGTAACCGACTGATAACTACATAGATGGAACCATCTCGTTTATGTAAACATGAACAGAACTTACAAACATTGGAATGTTTCGTTTAGGTGCTTACATTTCTCATATTATTTTGTAATCTTTGATAAACCGAAAAGACCAGACAGCAAATGCAGCTTATATTTCACGTATTAAAAAAGAAATTCCATCATTTTGTAGTTACGATGTTGTTTACTTATGCACGGTGGTTCCGTCTATGCAGCAGTATACCGGTGCAAATAGTGTCTAGTGTAGCGCGGGCTGTTTGAAATTGAAGTGATTTCCTGAGTTAATGAAAGGATATTGAACGTTTTTAATGTGTGCATCGTTATTTTCGCCGAATTTTACATAAGAATCAAGGTTCTATATTGTTGTAGCAAAAGTATGCAACAGACCCATTATAGACATTCTTGGGGTGTATCATGATTATTATTAACAAGTTCATCGAAAATTGACTCGTTAATCCGTAAAATACCGTTGGACCCCTTCGTTTATGTAAACACATATATGTAAAGAAATGTACAAAAACGCATCCAATGGAGGATCCCGTAGAGCCTAAAACTCATGACCGACAAATCAGAGGTGGACTACCCTCTTGTTTTAACTCTCTACAAACAGGGACTCAAATTCTACTCCTTAAAGGCCCTATTCCACCTGAGACTTTTGTCGCCGGATCTAGCGTCAAGAAGCTGAAAACTCCCTTCCACCTAGGCGACTTGACGCGCGTCTCCGATGCAAACGGTGATGCCTCTCACCACTCATTTGTTCACCGAAATCGTCGCTCATTTTTCACGTAATAATATAATAACAAGAAAATAATAATAACAAAGTAATTATAATAATAACAAGAACCGCGGATGATGGTTGTCTTCAGCCGAATTAAAGAGGACACACAGGGATATTGATGAAACTCGGGAGCTCAACGTTGCACTGGAAGCCAAAAAAGTAGGATTCGATCCTACTTCTGGCGACTTGACGCTAGATCCCGGATCTTCGCTCCTCCACCTCATCTTCCTGACGCTGACGCTAGATCCGGCGACTAAAGTCTCAGGTGGAATAGGGCCTTAACCCTCTAAAGGCCGGGTTAGTTTAAAAGAAAGCCTCTCCTCTGTCTATAAAGGGAAGGTAGTTAACTGTTCGTACTTGGGGGAGTTGGAATTGCCTATACGATAAATTGAAGGCGCCCTTTACGAACCTTATCTTGTGAGTGTATTTTCATTTTGATAATCGCGTCTATCCGGAATGAAGACTGAAACAATGGGAAGTAAACTAGGGGCGAAAAACGAGTATACTCGGGCTTGGCCCTCAAAAGGTTAATGGGGCTGTTGGCTGTTGCACACTTTTGCTATACCTAAGCGATTTAACAGTCGATTCTGGTGTAAAAACTTCGAAAAATAACGATGGCAGCTCTAAAAACTTCCGAAATC
This sequence comes from Trialeurodes vaporariorum, assembly GCA_011764245.1. Lineage (NCBI taxonomy): Eukaryota > Metazoa > Arthropoda > Insecta > Hemiptera > Aleyrodidae > Trialeurodes > Trialeurodes vaporariorum. The sequence goes on along the minus strand of VMOF01000024.1, from coordinate 9,641,689 downwards.
CACTTCTAAACTCGATAAACGCTTTTATTTGCGCGGGCGTAATGGTGGCTGAGGGTAGTAATAATGGGAGATTCCCATCTAACAATACTGTAACTCCATCAAAAAGTGACCAATAAGAGACGACTGTCATTTGACACCGGTGTCACTAGGTGTTGCGGTACCATCCATCGGATGTGGATCATCACTCTGATGACTAATTACTCTGTGAATCATCCTTGTCAGCATAGAAAGAGTGACGAAATTAAGATAGGAATCTCCCATTGTTACTGCCCTTGCCCACCATTACACTCGCGCAAATAGAAGCGTTTATTGAGTTTAGGAGTGGATTTTGGAAGTTTTTAGTGCTGCCATCGTTATTTTTCGAGGTTTTTACACCAGAATCGCCTAGTAAATCGTTTATAGCAAAAGTGTGCAACAGCCCCATTATAGCACTATTACTTTTGATTTTGTTTGACTCGCTACAGAATCTTATCTTATAGCGGGTGATAAGGCGATTGGAGTTACTTGCCCCGGGAGACAATTTTCAGAGGGTTCATGAAGGACGGTGAACTGAGTGTGAGCGGACACCCCCCCCCCCCCAAAAGGCGGCAAAATTGAAATTTATTGGTCAAGGCCGCCGGTACACATTTTTACTATTGAATCAAGTTTTAATTTACTTGAGCATACCTGAAACATCATTAATGAGTTCGTCAACTGTCAAGGCGGCTCTTCATAAGCAGTTGCCTTAAATTAGATTAGCACATTCACGGCGGTATTGACTTAAATGGACTTAAAATGCACGCGTATATAAGATCAAATGACGGGGATTTTAGTTTTAGCGGAAGTCTCCTTTCCATGCTGCAGACATTGAAAAGTTTACTGAACCTCGAGACAAAAAAAAAAATAAATAAATGAAAAAAATAAAAAAAAAATTTAAATATGATCGTGAGAGTATAGAGATACCTATAAGTATGCTTTTAAAGTAACCTCGCTGAAAAAATTTCAAACTATGTAAGTGAGGTATTCTGATGTAAGTAGGAAATAACAAGTATGCGGCGGAGCGTGTAATTGGCATAAATGGGTTTCCTTCATTTAAACCTATATATAAAATATGACCAATTCTCAGGTCAATAAAGCTCCTGCAAGCTAGGTTTTGATACAGGCAAATGGACTATCAATTCTAGTGTAAAATGCTGCGAAATTAAATAACGATTAGACCATTAAAAAAGTTTAAAAACTCACTCGTCGCAGAGATAACCTAACTTGACGTTTCGGGCGGCCACCCTTGATGCACGTGTGCACCGACCTCGGGTTCACACCCCCAAACAAACAGCCGCCATCTTGCTTGTTGACAATCACGTATATCGGTGTATCGCCGCTTAGAACGTTCCGAAAGGAGAACGGCCGACCGAAAAGAACATTGCGTTGTTAAAGTTTATTTATCTAGTCGTGTTTGTGTTGCGTGAACATCATGTGACAGTTTATTCTCAGATTCGCGACCCCCCCCCCCTCCCCTTGACACCAAAATTTGTCCTAAGAATTTGCGTTTTCAGACAAATTTGACCAAATTAGTATCTTTGGACCCCCCTCTCCCTAGAAAAATTCTTGGCTACACCACCAGTTTGACTCATAATCTGCGATGTTGAAGGAATGCTATGCAAGAAAAATAATCTTATGGGAACAGTCTGCATAAAATTTGGCAAAGATTATTTCTTGAATAGTTGAAGTTACCGATTTTAGAAATGAAAGCAACGACTTGGCTTATTGGTCATTTTTTGTTCTTATCACCAAACATACCATATACGGTGAGAGCTGATCGTCCAAAGATGGAGGTTGATCGGAATTTTAAAAGTTTATAGTTTTTGATTTGGGATGAGCGTTTAGGTGTTTTTGAGTCTAGAGGAAGTGTAATAGAAGATCATCAAAGAATCAAATATACCACAAACCGAGTGAAGATAAAGAGTGAGCGAAAAACCTGGAGACGCCTTGATACCTCGTACATGAATTGAGCTGAAAAAGCGCGGTCTGGCCCACTCATCGTCAATTTTAGTGGTTTTTTTTTTTTTTTTTTTTTTTTTTTTTTTTTTTTTTTTTTTTTTTTTTTTTTAGGGAGAACCCTCACTCTTCAGCCCTACACGTTGTGACCAAGACATATCGGAGTTTTTCATCATATAATATCTGTTTTGGGTTTGTAAAGCTATTTTTTTTTTAAAAAAATTAGTTCCAAAATAAATATTAAAAAAAAAAAAAAAAAAAAAAAAAAAAACAGATTAGGAATGATTAATTAGTTTTTTTGCTTTTTTTCTGTTGATTGATTGCCATCAAAATATGAAAAAATGAGCCGTATTTGTCCTAAACATTCATAACTTTTCTTATAAATCATATACTAAAGGGGTTTTTATATTTACATAACATACAAAATGAAAGCCTGATAACATCAACAGCTGTTGGCCAAAAAACGTAAAAATTAGTATGAAAGTTGGCTATATTGATACATTGAATGTCATAAAGTCACAACATTTTGTTTATAAAAATTAGAATTTTTTAAAAGAAAAAAATAAATAAAAAAAAAAACTGACAAGCGGTCGTGTTGGAACCCCCCCCCCCCCTCCTCTCCCCCGTACGACTGACAATAGTAAAAATCTTCGATAAATCGAAAGAGAAAAACGACAATGACCTTCAGAATGCGCCATACAATCAGCTTCGTTGGTATACACACCTCTTTCAACGATTTGGCAGGGGCTGCCGGGTGTTATTTTTCAGTCACGATTAGGGATTAGGGTCCCCCGCCCCTACACCAGATATTTTAATTTTTAATCGTGTTTTTATATCAATAATAATTCGTAAAGATAGACGATACTAAAGGGGTGGTTAAACACCACGCAGTTTACCGAATTCGCATAGGCGGACCGCATCAGGGGCTAGGGGAGGCTATAGGCCCCCCCCCCACTTTTTTTGAAACGGAGGGGCTAAAAATCTGGAAAAAGTCATCACTTGTGACGTGAGAAGCAAAAAAAAAAAAATCATCACGTTTTAGCCCCCCCCCCCACTTTTTTTGGTCACGGTCCGCCTATGCGAATTCGGTTGTTTCATAAATCTTCGAAAATTTGCACTGAAAAAAATAGATTTGTGAAATCAGTAAAATGAAGCAAAGGCTAATTTTACCAGCCATTTTCAGTAAAATTGACTACACATATAGCTAATTTTACGTTTTGGATTGTAAATTTTGCTTAATTTTGATTAATTTTACAATTTGGATCATTAACTTTACCAATCGGATTGTAAATTTAACAATTCAAAGCATTGTAATTTTTGCAAGTCGTATAGCTGTCACGCCAAGACAGCCATGTAATATGCAAAAGTCACAATGATTTGGATTGTAAAATGTACTATTTAGATTGAAAAATTTGCAATCCAAATAGATAAATTTCTAAAACTTAAGCAAAATTTACAATTCAAATCGTAAAATTAGCCATGCGTTTAGTAGGATTTACCGAAAATAACAAGTAAAATGAGCATGTGCTTTATTTTACTGATTTTACAAAACTTAATTGCTTTTTTAGTAATTTCATTTTTTTCGGTGATGGTCAAGGGCACTGATAAAATATTTGAATTTTCATCTATAATTTTCACAAAAAAACTTACTTTTGACGCTTTTCGCCTCGGATGTGCAAGGGCCTTTGTTCAAGAAGCACTTCAAATAGTTGGAAAGAATCCTATCATTATTCATGACGGTATCAATATCAATCGCCTCCATGCGTTTCAAAGCATCTCGAAGATTTTTCGGGAGCTCTTCCGGTTTATTGCCACCGAAAGCCTCTTTGACAGTCTTTGTCCCTTGTTCTTTTTTGGGATCTTGACATTTCGCGATGAGAACCAAACACGATAGAGTAACTAGCGCGAGCTTAAACATGTTGTCGATCGGGGAAGTTCAAAACACTCAGAAGAAAAACAAACAAAGAGGAGCAGGTTAAGCGGCTGCGGTGAAGAAACGGCTTTATAAGAGAAGAAACTAAAAACCACTGACTGGAGCTGATCGAGCAAAACTATAAATATCTTGGCATATTATGGGCGACGATGGACGGTGTTTCTTGGGTTTGAAAAAAGAGGGGGCGTGTTTTATTTTTATTTTTTATTATTTTTATTTTTTTTTTTATTTATAAGGCTCTTTACCAAGAATTATTCCCCCTCCAGAAAAGGGTCGGAGGAGGGAAAAAAAACTGCTTTGCTCTGTGATAATGGACATTCACCGAATCACAAATCATCAATATTAATCCTTCCTTGCCTTGAGACTAAAGACAACAGGCAGAGCAGGCTGGACCCGGATAAAATTAAGTCCGAGAGCAATTATATGCCGTGCCTCCCATTCATTCCTGCCCAAACGAAACTTTGCTGAAAATGAGGAATGGCATTATAAGAAACTAATTATAACAACTAGGCCTATAGAGTAGCTATAGGTCTAAGAAAAGCGTTGCCAATTCTTGTAGTTAATTGTGGGTAATGGGTCTGTTGCAAACTTTTCCTACAGCGATGAATAGTGTTTCATCTAATGTAAAATCGCCTAAAAAGTCCATTGGTGGCATCAGAAAGTCATAAAATGCAACAATAAACTCACAGGAGGCGTTAAATGAAATCCGAGATGGCGGAGAAATATCGAGCAATTTGTATGCATGCACAACGAACATCCAAGGATGTCCAACTTTGACAACCTCACTGGAGGGTATAGAGGTTATGTGTTTATTGTGTTTGTTTACGTTGTGATTGGTTGTGATCGATATTGTGAGGTTGGCTATCTTTGGATGTTCGTGGTGCATGCATACAAATTGCTCGATATTTCTCCGCCATATTGGATTTCATTAAACGCCTTTTGTGAGTTTATTATTGCTTTTTACGACTTTCTGATGCCACCAGTGGACTTTTCAGGCGATTTTACATTAGATTTAACGCTCTTAATCGTTGTAGCAAAAGTTTACAACAGACCCATTCAAGCCGCCTCTGCCAAAAGAGATTGTAGAATATCAGGTGCGATCTTAATTATAAATGTATATTCTCCGTTTGAGCTGATTGCTGTTTAAGAGCACACCTAGTTTTTGGTGAGCCACTTAACTCTTTCAATACCACCCCCGAGTGTAGGTACTATCGACGAATCAAAGATTGTCGCGAGATTTTCACACGTTTTCGGTCATAGGTGTGCGTGTGGGTCTGATCTGTAACGAATTTCCCGCCCCACCCGCACTGGCTTCTTACCTGCAAGGTGTGAGGAGTATGGAGAGTGGCCGAACCGGAACCTTGAAGGCGAAACTTAGCTCGTGAAAATCTCGCGACAGTCTTTAATTCGTCAATAGTACCTAGAACCTACTCGTGATCGTAACTCGGCCGACCGCAAATTATTCTACTTTTTTATTCGCTGTAAAAGCTATCCTGAATTGTTAACAATGGGTCTGTTGCAAACTTTTGCTACAGCGCTATAGAGTGATCAATCTCATGTAAAATCGCGTGAAAAGTCCATTTGGTGGCAGCAGAAAGTCCTAAAATGCAATAATAAACTCACAATAGGCATTCAACTGAAACCCAAGATGGCGGTAAAATATCGAGCAACCTGTATGCAAGCACCATGAACATCCAAGACGGCCAACATCATACCATCGATCACAACCAATCAATCACAACGCAAAGAAACTCATAACCTCCGATGCTGTGATGTTGTTAACGTTGGCCATCACGGATGTTCACGGTGCGTGCACACAGGTTGCTCGATATTTTACCGCCATCTTGGGTTTCAGTTAAACGCCTCTCGTGAGTTTAACACTGCATTTTATGACTTTCTGATACCACCAACGGACATTTCACGTGATTTTACTTAAGATTTAACACTCTATATCGCTGTAGCAAAAGTTTGCAACAGACCCATTGTTGCAAGATAAAGTTTCGTATTGCGCCTTCAATTACATGGATAGGCACAATCATCACCCCGGAATAGGAATAGTCAACTTCCCTCTAAATTCGCGCCAGCTAGCGTTGATTTCTTATAGTAACGTGTTGGTTCAAGGGTTAATCGTTGCGTTCAGACGCAAAGGTTTTGCGCTGCATTGGGAACGATCCCTTTTGATCGCGTGTATTTCAACTTCGTAGCGTTGCGTCGTTGCGTAGCGTTGCGTCTTTGCGTAGCGTTGAGTCGTTGCGTCGTTGCGTCGTTGCGTAGCGTTGCGTCGTTGCGTAGCGTTACGTCGTTGCGTAGCGTTACGTCGTTGCGTAGCGTTACGTCGTTGCGTAGCGTTGCGTAGCGTTGCGTAGTTTTGCGTCTCATTGGAAACCAGGCTTAATCCACTACACATCGGCAATTGAGCCAACCGTTGCATGTTTGGTTGGTGTTCCGTTCGTCGAACAACTGTGCAATTTGACGGCCTGTCAAACTGCAGAGTTATTTGACGGTGAATGGTGTGTCATCTGATCACCAATCCACTCTCAACAAAATCAATAAATCCGTTTTGGAGGTGCGTTGGTCAAGGTTATGTTTGAATTTTACATAAATGTCAAATTGACAATTCTACTGTTAGCGGTCGTTTTCAGCTCACCGATGGCAATTTGACGATTCTACTTTGAGCGTGTACGAAGGCCTTATGCAGTCCGATACATACCTATATCAATTTATATTCGGCTTTGTAAACAACTGAAAAAAATCCGAAAGAGGAGGAAAAGTTGGAATTCAAGGAAGTTCTTGTTCCTCTCCAAAAAAAAGGAGGGGACAGAAGAAAAAACGCCATTACTCGGAAAATTTCCTCCGAAAGGTTGGCCTTAAATTTCCGGCGTTGCCACTTCACTAGGTAAAACCATCCCCCCCTCCGATTTTGGGTCATTGACTTCTGCACTTTTGCGCTTCCTGGTTTTGCGCTTTTGTGGTAAGTATCATTTTTGCGCATTTGGGGATTGGCGCTTTGGATACTAGCCTAAAATTTCAGATCACTAATGACACAATTTTTACCAGCGTTATTTCACCATTTTTTTGCCAAAAAAAAAAAAAAAAAAAAAAAAAAAAAAAAAAAAAAAAGTATACATACCTTGATAATATTGGGTATCAGTTTGATATTTCATAGAACTCTACCTTAACTTTAAGGCAGTCTAAAATTTGAATTCCAATGCATCAAAGGATATTTACGGCGATCGGTCGAAAGGGATGTTTCGCGAGTTGAATTCAAAAGAAGAATTTTGTTTTCCTCACCTGACAACGCTGTGTGTCTATGAGTGCCCGGCATAATGAAAAGCGACCGCCTTGAATATTGAGATGTGCCAAGAAAAGTTAATTATTATATCAGTAAACTATCGTGTCTCTTCATTCAAAGAGCAGAAAAATCGAGCAAACGGGATTTTCCATTTCATCATCTATATTTACTACGCATGGGTACACATGGTTAAGTTTTTCCCTGATTAAAACTGATTACCATCAGTCCATCAGTAAGTAAACACGCGCGTAGAGGCTGATAGAGAGGTAATTGTGTCTCTTGAAGAATCTGAATGTATAATACACCGACCACACTTTAAAGTCATAGAAATCTCTCACAGTCAGTCGAGACGGATCAAAAGACAGGGGTAAAAAATTGAGAAGTTGGTATTCCCCTCTAAAGGATTACATTGAAGACAAAAACTGGCGCAGCGCGTGAATAACCATGTATGAGATTTTTATGCAAATCAAGTGATGAGACCCGTTACAAGTACGTTAAAACTGTGTCATGTCATTAATGTCTTTGTTTCTGCGTCCCTCTGATATTGTTTAGTTTTTATTTATTTTTTATTTTTTTTTTTTTTTTTTAAATCAAATTTGTTTAATATATTTTTTTTATTATTTTTAATTTCCCCCCGCGCCCCCATTTATTTTCACATTTTTTGGTGGAGGGGATATAAAGAAAACGCCTAATTACTTAAAAAGACTACTTATTGGCGCAGAGATTTTTGATGAATTTTGTTTCGATACTGGCCCGCTGCGACTAAGTCAATCATGATAATTATAAAATAATTGGCTTTTATCATGCCTAATACTATCCTAAAGAACATCCATCCATGATATTTCAATATTTCCTAACCATATGTTGTAGGGAGGATCCCCCAACCGGCACAAAACTGTTCTCATTTTCATCTCAGAATGCAATACCATCTAATTCCATACCTGGTCACAGGGGTTCGAGGTTATGTAGCTAGGTTGTCTACTTTTACATTGGCTCTTATGGGAGGTAGTGGATTTTTTGCAGTTTTCGACATTTTTCGGTCATTTGGAGGCCGAATAGACGCAAATGACCCTCTTAGTAAAGTACTCCCCTTGATGTCCTTAACATTTTTCAAAAAAAAATATTTTTTTTTTTGAAAAATGTTCAGGACATCAAGGGGAGTATTTTACTAAGAGGGTCATTTGACTGAATTCGGCCTCCAAATGACCAAAAAATGTCGAAAACTGCAAAAATCCACTATCTCCCATAAGAACCAATGTAAAAGTAGACAACCTAGTTACATAACCTCAAACCCCCTGTGACTAGGTATGGAATTAGATGGTATTGCAGAATGCTAAAGAACAATAACAGTTTATATGATCTGGCTTTATGAATTTTAATCATTAAGGGGAGGTTAGTGCGCGAATGTGTGGGTGCAGGTACAGTATGTTTTTGTGCAAGTGAGCTAGGTACACGGCAGTGGCGTAGCCAGGAATATTTCTGGGGGGGGGGGGGGGGGGGTCGGGGGTTTGAAAATTTTGGGGGTCCAAAGATACTAATTTGATCAAATTTGTCTAAAAACGCAAAAAATTACATTTTTTTTAAGGACAAATTTTGGTGTCGTGGGGGGAGGGGGGGTCCAGAGTGTCCAGACCCCCTGGACCCTCCCCCAGTGGCGTCGCGTGCCGTCTGGCAACAATGCAACTGCTCCATTTAAACTTATTATAAATATATCGAATTTTCCTTGTGCACGGTGCACCCCCTGAATTCGATCTTTTACATGAGTTTCAATGGATAGAATACATTGTTGCCAAATTGCACGCGACGCCACTGGTACACGGTTCTATTATCTATTCGAATAAATTGTATTTTTACTTTCTCGTTTTTTATCCGTTCGCAGATCGTAGAATTTTTACATGGAGTCTTATATGGACGGTTGTGAACGAACAAATGCAAGAACAACATTCGCTTTCGTGTTTTTTACGGCCCCAAACCGTCGAGAAAATGCTTTTTGGGCACAATATGACTCAAATATGCCTATGGGCATCGGGTGGAATCCACCTATAACTCCATCAGAATTTGAGAAAAGCGGATGTATTGCCAAATCCCGAACGATCGATGGACACATAATCGGGTGGGAAAAGGAACGGGTCTGATACACAGAAAGCCAATAATTCTATTGTAATTTGAAAGGTGAAATAAAACCAGTCGAAAAAGACGGGTTCGCAAAATACGCATCGTTCCTAATTTGACTTGACAAAGTTGACTGAACTCTAAATATGAGTTCTGGTGAGGAGGAAAATCAAAAGAAAGATGAGCAGAAGCGGTCAACTAGAGCTGCCGATTTGCGTAGATTTAATGGCATTTTGAAATTCACCGAAGATTCCACCGGTTGAGAAAAGATTACAGAGTTTAATTCAGTGTATGACTGTAATGCACGAAAATACTAGCGTCTTTTATCTTTTCTCAACCGGTATATTTTAATTAATTAACGGCGTTTCTACCGATTGAGAAAAGATTACAGATCAGAGTATTTTCGTGCATTACAGTCATACATTGAACTGAACTATGTAATCTTTTCTCAACCGGTGGAATCTTTGGTGAATTTCAAAATGTCATTTTAATCTACGCAAATCGGCAGCTCTGATTCAACTGAAAAGCAATGAGTAACACCATGGGCGTTTTGATTTCTTTTTCCTTTTTTTTTGTAAAAAGGAGAGGGAGAGCATGCTGCCAGATTTGGAAAAAAAAGATACACGCGTGCTTTACATTAAATTATATGGATAATTTGTATATTTTTTGCCAAATCTGGCTGCACTGGGAGATCGAGAATCGTCATAGAGGGAAGCACCCAACGAGCTATACATTTATCTATAGAGTGGCGTGGCCAATGAGCTATAACTTTAGAGTGGCAGCGGGCTGGTCCACCTTGTGCCACACAGGCTAGAAGGAATCCCGGGAAAAAGCGGAATTTGGATGGCAGATTCCAAGGTTTGAGGTTAAATTTTGTAGGTCGTTCGGAATTTGGAGGGACTTTGGACGGCAGATTCCAAGGTTTGAGGTTAAATTTTGAAGGCCGTTTCCGGCGATGCCCATTGCCCAAGTTTGTTTACGAAACGACCGGAAACAACCTACAAAACTTAACCACAAAATCGATTTTTACGGCAAGATGGCGGCGTCCTAGGTGACAACAATGAACCAGCGGAACGTTCCTTGATGTGCCACTCTAAAGTTATAGCTCATTGAGCGTGGCAGTTGATTAACCTGCGTATTTGTAACAGTGACCAGATATAGGCAGGCTTAGCAATCTCTGGTAACCGCACTAGGGAGGGTTTTTAGGTTAGGTTTAAGGTGATTCTATGGCAAACTCCCAGAAATTTTAATCCGATAGATAGCGTTACTTGTCGCTGGCTCCGAAAATAGCCGTTTTTTACGGTTTTCAGCTGTTTTCTCTGAATAGACGAATATTAGACAAAAATTGGACTGTCTGCACCTGCTTAATTTTTTGCTTGATTTTTTGAGCCATAAACGGGACGAATTGGTTCTAAAATAAAGGCGTAACTATGCAAAGAAAAAATCATGTGTAATTTGGAGTTGTATCAGTAAAGATTACAGGTGAAACAGAAACCTGTAATTTTTACAGATACAACTCCCGATCTGTCTAAACACTTTTAAAAGATCAACTCATTTTCTATCGATTGAGCTCAAGATAATCACATTAATAAAAAATTGACAAATTAATGACGGTTTGAAAAAAAAAAAAAAAAATTAACATTGATCCCTACGGATTTCAACATCGATTTTTTTTATGTGGCGAAAAATGGAGCACTGAATTGTCCGATGCTATCTTTCTCAAAGCACGACTTGACAATACCAAAAATATTATTTTTAACAGATTATTAATACTATACCATGTCGTCTAACTCAAAATGAGACTGACAAAACTTGTTTTCTGATCACAACACCGCTGATCACAATGTAGGACCATTTTTCGACTTTCCGCCCGAGCGTTACGAAATTCACTTAACGCAGTTTTTCAGTGATTTTTTTTTTTTTTTTTTTTTTTTTTTTTTTTTGCTTTTTTTGTTTTTTTTTCTTCTTCTTTTTTCCCCACAAAACTTTTGCAATCAAAATGGGAAAAGATAAAGAAGTTGTGAGATATTTCCAATTTGATTGCAAAAATGTCAGTTTTCATTTGCAATTATCTCTTAAAAGCAATATGCTTTAAATGTGATTTTCACGCGATTAGAGAAATCAGCCCATCATGAAGCAAGCGTTTGCAACAGACCCATTCTGAACCGAAAGTTGTAACAGCAAAACTATATTGTTTACATGGAAACATCGACTGTTTAGTCTCATAACTCAATGGAACTTCATTCATTCATTCATTAAGTCCGTCATTGCATTTAAATAATGCTTTCTAATTTGATCCCAACATTTTAGCAATACAAGGTAAAGATTGGCACATGAACCACAAATTATATACCTTCCCCAGAGCAGTGGTGGCCGATGGACCATGAATTGCGATGCACATCACCTCCATAAAAACCTATGGAAGAAAAAACCTTTCGTTGAGGTTCAATATATCCTTAAAACAGATGGTTTTGCATAGATTCGTTTAGAAGGATAAAACCTATGATTTTTCATCTCAGCTAGGATTTTTACAGCAATCGGTTGTGTTTTCCTTATGTCTCGCATTCTCTGGGGATGTTCAACGCTAGGCCCGTAGAGAGAATATTGAATCATCGTGATAAGTGATAGAAAACACTATGCTGCAAAGCAATTATTTAAGGTTGGGTCGTGAGAGATAATTATCATTTTAAATAGTATTATAAAATAAATAAATAAATAAATAAATAAATAAATAAAAAAAAAAAAAAAAAAAAAAAAAAAAAAAACCAGGAATGTAGCCACTCAGATTTTCAAACCTTGTCAACAAGGACAATAGTTTCGGTTCCTCGAGAAAGAGCGCGTTCTATTTGTTCAACGAATCTTACTCAAATGGTGAATACGAAATTGTGCAGAGAAAGAGAAATTAACCGGAGTGCAGTTAAACAATAAAAAATAACTGTAGTCAATTCAATCAAACACATTTATTGGACTGGATTAATGGGCAAGAAACTTGATGAAAAGTATGAACGACAGAGCATGAAAGTGGTACTTAAGCTTTAAATGATAGGAATCGCTTATTCGCACTGGGTCAGCCAACGAATGAGAAATGACAAAGAGTTGTGCGTGATGCATCGGTTCCGTTTGAAGGCTCTTCTTCACCCATGAGCTCGATCAATTTGTTGTGCGTGGTGCATCGACTCAGTTTGAAGGCTCTTCTTCGCCCATGCCCATGAGCTCGATTAATTCGTTGTGCGTGGTGCGTCGACTAAGTTTGCATCCTCTTCGTCACCCATGAACTCGATCAATTCGTCGATATACATTTCATGAGGATCATATCTATGGAAGAATTTCTCGAAGTCCTTAGGTCTATTTTGGAACATGGACTTCATAATCTTGCGCACGGCTCTTTTCATTGGCGGATTGCAGTCCCTGCACTGGGTTCGAACTATTTCAGGTATAATTTCTGAAACAAAATAATATGATAGGTTAGATACGCAAAAACGATTCGTTTAAGGTGAATCTTCAGCGTATAGTGCCAATTTCTGCCAACAGAGCGCTACAGTTTGATCAATAAAAAAATTACAGGCTAGATATTTGCTAGATAACCATCTGGAGAACGTCTCGGCAAAACATCTCTTTAATAATTTCAAAAATAAGGCTAAAAGTACCAAAATATGAAATAAATCGCATTTCGATACAAGAATCGATTTGCGATATTCCATTTTTTGGTAATTCCAGCCTTATTTTTAAGGTTAATTATTGACGAAATCTCTTGCAGAGACATTCTTTAGATGATTATCTTGTTACAGACCTCCGTTTTCTTAAATAGAAAATTACTTTCAGCCGATAATTTGATATTATAATCGAACGGTAGCGCTATCTGGCGGTAGAAACAGGCACTAAACGCTGGAGAATCACCTGAATATTACCGACTTAGTTTTAGAGAGGCTTTTCCACGGGTCTATCTGATTCAATCCCTTTATATACGAATTTTACTATGGATTGGTCGCGCGCAATGAACTGTTTCAAAACTGCGATAAACATTAAACATTCCACGAAACCCGCGGCACATGGTTGATTGAAGTTGAATTGGTTCAAAGTCGACTAAACATTTTGAAGCATCTGAAGGTAATTTACAAATTTTACGCGATCTTTACAAGAATGGTCTATGAGCCCTCTGAAAGGAGGAGGACGAAATAACATGCCGCGTGGTCCCTGCTTTCAGGAGCTCAGGCTTGTGCGTTCGATCGGAATTTCAACCGTACAATCGAAACTAGACGTTTCGATGGATCGAAAAGTGTCAAACTTTAGATCGCATTTTCGATCATAAAATCAAAAATTGAGCAACTTAACAGAATATTGATGAATCAAAATTTTGACATTTTTGGAGATTCGACAGATCGTTTATGGTTTTTTTCGATCGACGAAACAGAAATGTTTGGTTTCAGGCAGAATCAGTAATTTTTCTTCGATTTTGATGACGATGTGTGCTTTTTCATTTCCGGCGGAGAAAATTTAATTGAGAGCTCAAAGAACTTGATCGCTATGCTACGCATCCATTGTCATAGTACAAACGCCCATGGAGGAAAATAACGAGACAAAAACAAACGAAATGTTGCTTCATAATAATTTTTCGAGTGCCCCTGAGCTATACATGAATTTTCTCGAATTTTCGAGTGTTTGTGCGAAGAAATCACTTGGCATTGGCTCATAGCACTAAACAAACGCTTGCAGTTTTGATGAGGGTCATCAAGTTACCAACAACAGTGATACACGCATGTACTTTCACTATAGATATACACACCAAAACACAAAAACTGAAGATTCGTAAACGTCTGTCCCATACTTTAGGCTGTACAGACAGTGTATTTACAGTGACTCAGTGAGCAATTATACAACATATATATGTATTATATGGTGGTTGAAATAAGAGCTAAATAGCCAGTTATTTTTTTGGTACTATTTTCACATAATTTATTAATTTATTTTTCTGTTTTTTTTTTAATAAATATTGCAACAATGTAAAGTTGGCAACATGTGTAGGTATGCACACTGATTGTTTTGATTCTTGATTTACCGGGCCTCTTGGGTCTCGCGTCGTTTGTGTACGTATATTAGTCAGTTAAGTTTCTGCTTTGTTATGGTTTTCGATTTGCTGTGTCGGTTCCCAATTTGGGTTTATTGTTATTGTTTGCACTGAGGATGGCTGTGATTCAAGCCGAAACGTTTGCTAAACTCATTTATTATTATTTTCTCTTCTGTGTTTTTTAAAGAAAGAATAAATTATGTGAAAATAGTACCAAAAAAATAACTGGCTATTTAGCTCGTATTTCAACCACTATGTATTGAGTTAGCCATATTGAAAATAAATTCCATGTATTATATGTATAGCCATCATCGAAAAGAAGTGCGGCAGCAAAGACTGTCGCCATAGTGGCGTAGCGTGCTATTTGGCAACAATGCAGTTCGTCTATTTAAATCCATGAAAAAGATAGAGCTATTGGGTGTTCATTGGGTGTTCGGTGAACACCTTCACATTCGACCCTTTACATAAGTGTAAATGAACGCGATTCAACCTTGCCACATTGCATGCTACGCCACTGACTGTTGCAAAATATTTCTATAGGATAGTTGATTAAAATCGTTTTTCTTAACCCTTTAACCCTTTCTTGGATAATGGTACACATGTGTACCATTTTATGTAACATGTGATTCAATGGAATTTAAATGGACATTTTTCAAAAAGTTGTGTGACCCATCAAAGCTCTTAAAAAAGTGTCCTCTTTCGAACGGTCTAAATAAATCTAAAAAAAACTCAAATCCCAAAATGCGTGCATGAAAGGGTTAAGGGCCAAACCCGAGGATACTCGGTTTTCTTCTCTAGTCTACTTGACAGTATTACATTCTTCATTCCGAATAAACGCGATTATTGATGAAAACGTGTTGTACAAAATAAGATGTCTTCGGGCGCCTTCAATGTATCGTATAGGCAATTTCAACTCCCCCATGTACGAATAGTTAACTACCTTCCCTTTATGAACGAAGGTGTGGCGTCTTTTTGAAATAACCAGGGCCCAATAAATGTACGGTACACACGGTCCTCGGCTCCAAGTCCGCCCTAAGTACTTCAACAAGCGTCCGGCCACCAGCCAACGGACCGCATCTGACCGTTTATAAATGGCGAAACCACAAAACTAACCTCAAAGGTGGGTTGGAGAGGCTCTAGACCCGCCCCAAGTAACGCAAAGTTGGGAGCGCTCCCAACATTCCGATGTGCCGTTAAAGGAATGTGAGGTTAGAATCGCCATTTTTTGGTACGACCTAAAGCCCGTTTGTGCCGTACATTATTGGGCCCTGGGCCTAATAATGGGACTAATAATGGGAGATTCTCATCTAATATTACGGTCACTACATCAAACGGTGACCAATAAGAGACGACTTATTTCCTTTACTCCTGAGCCACAGTGCCAGTAATAGTCTATTAATCACTACTCTATGGTGACTTTACTCCATGAATCTCCCTTTTCAGCATAGAAGGATTGACGAAATTACGACAAGAATCTCCCATTATTAGTGCAGCACAGTACCGCCATTACGGTCGCGTCTACAAAAGCATTTTATAAGTTTACTAGCCGTTCCAGACACCCTACGGGTGCCCTCCACGGCCAGCATTCTCGGGGCACGGGCTAGTTGACACTTTGACAGTTTGTTTGTTTGTTTTTCATTTAAAGAATCATGGTTGTTAAACGAACGATTGAAGAAGTATTCGGTAAAAATTACTGACAAAAAATGACGGATCAAAAGTATCGGAGCGCTCAGGTTTAAGCGATGAGCGTTAGGACCGAGGGAGTTGCGACAGTCTTAACCCTTTTATCCCTGGTGTACATTTCAATGAACATCTGAATGACGCATCTTAAAGTTGCACTAAAAAAAAAGAATAGGCTTTTGAAGAGTAGTTCTTTTTACAGGATTCAGAATACTCCACCAAAGAAACAGTAAATATGAAAGACTATTCTCCTAAGCCCCTCTTACCCCGTAAACCACACCTTCCACCTGTTTTATGGTCAAAGTCGTTGGTCACTATACAGCCGCCATCTTAGATTTGAAAATTTTGAGAAACAGACTTTAAATTCGTGATCAGCGGCCCAAAAAACCCCTTGAACAACACCTTTCACCTGTTTTTTGGTCAAAATTCGTTGCTTACTATATAGCCGCCATCTTGGATTTGAAAATTTTGAAAAACGGAGTCTAAATTCGTGACCAGCTACCCGAAAAACCACTGAAGCGACACCTTCCGCTACATTTTAGGTCAATCTAGACTTTATAGCAGTTAAATGAGCATACTGACACATAGTGCGTCAAGCGTCGTGCGAGAATGAGCTCTCCCCCTCTCATTTTAAAATTCAATTTAAGGCGCTCACAGACAACTTTTTCGAAAACTGTTCCACAGATCTCCTCGAAATACCCTAAGGAATCATCGTGCCAAATTTAAGGGAAATCGCTTCGGCCAATTTTCGGTAAATAGAAAAAACATTTTGGAGGGACGTCAGCTTTATATATATAATGAGTGGATTTCAGTTATTAAGGTTACCATCGTTATTTTTGCAGGGTTTTACTACTGAATCTTTACATAAATCGCTGGTAGCAAAAATTTGAAACCCCCAATTGAAATGAAAGAATCTTTTAAAAATAAGATGCGGCTAGACAAAATCAGGAGTGAAACTGTATTGGACGAAGTCAAAGAGCTGGGAGAAGAATAATTGAAAAACTCTACGGTGATGGGTTCGCAGGTTTCGTATTGAAACATTTAGGCAACACCAAGGGAAGGGAAAGGTATGGATACCAAATATAGTATGGATAAAGGAACACAAATCATCCATAATGCACCAAATGCATACTAACATGAAAAGTTTCGGAACTGCGAGAAACAGAAAAACGGGGAAAGAGCCACCCAAAAATTATTCCAAAACCTCCTCCAAACCAATTTGAAACAGTTGAATGTTTCTGAAACATTTTCATGAAATTGAAATTGAATTTGAATTGAATATTGTACTAAAATGTTCCTTAGACTGCTTCCGAGGCTCCATCGAAGCCCTTTTTTTCATTTTTTTGCGTTTACCATTATTTTTTTCCATTTAAAGGACGTATCTTTCTCTGGTGGCAGAATATGGAACTAAACGCTGAGGATCCACCTTAACAGTCGATTCTGGTGTAAAAACCTCGAAAAGTAACAATGGCAGCACTAAAAACTTCCGAAATCCACTACTAAACTCAATAAACGCTTCTATTTGCGAGGGCGTAATGGTGGCCGAGGGCAATAACAATGGGAGATTCCTATTTTAATTTCGTCACTCTTTCTATGCTGACAAGGATGATTCACAGAGTAATTAGTCATCAGAGTGATGATCCACATCCGATGAATGGTACCGCAACACCTATAGTGACACCGGTGTCAAATGAAAATCGTCTCATATTGGTCACTTTCTTGATAGAGTTACAGTAATGTTAGATGGGAATCTCCCATTGTTACTACCCTCAGCCACCATTACGTCCGCGCAAATAAAAGCGTTTATCAGGTTTAGGAGAGGATTTTGAAAGTTTTTGATGCTGCCATCGTTATTTTTGGAGGTTTTTACAACAGAATCGACTATTAAATCGCTTACAGCAAAAGTGTGCAACAGCCCCATTTCCTGGCTTCGGCTACGGTCTTGCCCTACGATAATGGCCGCATGGTGCGGTTACACGTAATAAGGCTACATGTCTGTTCAAGATATGAAGAAACTTGGAGATTCGGATAGAAACGCACTATTTTGCAACGCCGAACCTTTGAAGGCAAGAATTTGCGCTCACGAGGCGAGGGCTCTGTCCGACTCGAACCCTCACTGCACTGGGACGAGACAATACTGAGAATCGCCGGACTGAATCGGCGGCGGCTCGTGCAATATGGCAACAACGGATTTCCTCCATTTAAAACTGTGTAAAATAATCGATTACTTGGTGAGGCGCAGCGCCTCACCTAGTATCGATCTTTTTGCATACGTTTAAATTGCAAAAGTGCACGGTTGCCAGATTGCACGAGCCGCCACTGGACTGAATGGGGCTATTGCACACTTTTGCTATAAGCGATTTAATAGTCGATAATGGCGTAAAAACCTCAAAAAATAACGATGGCGGCACTAAAAACTTCCAAAATCCACTCCTAAACTCAATAAACGCAGTTATTTGCGCGAGCGTAATGGTGGCCGAAGGCACTAACAATGGGAGATTCCTATCTTAATTTCGTCACTCTTTCTATGCTGACAAGGATGATTCACAGAGTAATTAGTCATCAGAGTGATGATCCACATCCGATGAATGGTACCGCAACACCAAGTGACACCGGTGTCAAATGAAAGTAGTCTCTTATTGGTCACTTCTTGATGGAGTTCCAGAATTGTTAGATGGGAATCTCCCATTGTTAGTGCTTTCGGCCACCATTACGCTCCCGCAAATAACTGCGTTTATTGAGTTTAGGAGTGGATTTTGGAAGTTTTTAGTGCCGCCATCGTTATTTTTCGAGGTTTTTACGCCATAATCGACTATTAAATCGCTTATAGCAAAAGTGTGCAATAGCCCCATTTTATCCGTGCATATATTCGACCTCCTATGTTTTCTTGTCTTTTTGTTTTCTCTCCCTTTTCTTTGTTTTCTCTTGATTTATGAGTCATGATGTAGGATTGTAGGCCTCTGCGGGATTGGAAACTGAAACTCTTGGAAAAACTGAAACTTTTACTATATTTAACTAATAATAACATAAAAAAGTAAAAAGTAAAAAGTGAGGCGTGTGAAATGCGGGGAACTTACCCTTGACTCGTTTCCCTTCTGCGGTACAGGGGCCTTCATCCATGAAACAATTGAAGTAGCTACTGACGAGCCTGTCATTTTTCAAGATGGCGTCCAGATCCAAACGATCCAGGATGGATGAGGAGCAAAAGGAATGAAGATCACTATCTACGTCTGAGGCAGAAACAACAACAGCGTAATTTAAATTCAGGAAAACAATGGACAACGAACACAATTTGTAAATCATCCTAATTGCAATAGCGCCGCATGAAGCGTCGCAGAGAAGAAGGATCGAGAAGAATTTACCGCGAAAGCTGATCAAGAGGGAAATTGAAAACTGTTCCGATTTTGACTTAAGAACTGATGTTAGAGTGAGCTATAGTTGACGCTCGCTCGATAAAACTGATACTTTCCATGAAGATTGTTTACAAACACGCCATCTAAGCTTACAGTAAATATTTACGTTTCACTCATTGACACTCGATTCAAGTTAATTTCAGACTTTTCATTGACACGGACTGCAGGCGCAATTTAAGACAAGTTTGCCAGAAAAAAAACGAATGTCACAGAGTTGAGACCTGGGCCGTGGTCTAATGTTTGAATATCGTGAAAAAAATGTTTAGTTTTGGACTGCACGTGCACTACAGACGAACTGGCAATCAGTGCCGAAGCGTGTATTATAACTCACCCATTTGAAACCCATGCAAAAGCATAGAGTAAGAAGGGGAACAGCAGCAAAACTGCGACCCGATTTGGGTCGTGTTGTCATGGCCAACAAGCTCTGGTCCCGTGGTCCTCCAGCATGTGATTGGTTTGAGTTATTCCCTTGATTGCGAAATGGAGAATCAAATGGCCTTGCGCGAGCGCGCGCATTTCAAAACGGTCCTCCACGAACCAACTGGTACTAACCAGCTAAGCCTATTCGAGCGACTGATTGTCTCTTATGGGAGTTTCGCTTCTGTCCCTCTCCTTATTCTATGAAGAAAGGTCTGATTCGAGAGTGGAGAGTGTGTTCAAGGAACTCCCAACATATCGATCTTTTCCATGATTTCAGACGGAAAAATTCAATAGTTTCAGGGGAGAGGGGGGGGGGGGGGAGCACACACCTCAAAGTTTCCATTTTTTCAACGCAAAATAGCCCAAAATTTGTGACTGCAACGCTTGAAATTTAAAATTTCATGGGCGTGACCCCCCCCCCCCAGAAAAAATTTCTAGATCCGCCACATGCATCGATCAATAGCGAAACTTCATACCACACGGATTGCTTAAAAAAAACAAAACACAAAACACACAAAAAACGGTAATTTCAAGCACTACCGATTTTTAATACATTGTTGAAAACCCTTTACAGCCGTCAAAATGATATGACACCACCCTAGATACATCGCGGACACAAAAAGCACAAAAACGCAACAGCACATTAAGCCTAAATTTTTCGATTTACTTTCATTTCATCAAACCATTTCTTTTAAATCAACAGTCTGGAATCAGATCTTGTCACCTCAAAAGGACATGGATGTGATTATACTGATTATTCTCTCTTTTATCTTCCCTTCTTCTTTCCCCTTCCATCTTCGTCCATGGGGCCTTGATGGCGTACATGACGGAAACTTAAACTACTTAAAAAAAATAAATAAATAAATAAATAAATAAATAAATAAAAAAAAAAAAAAAAATCAACAATCGTTCCTTTTATATTTGTTGATAATTACAGTCTCGGAGAGCTCTAACTGCAGATGTCTCCAATTTGTAACGGAGAGTAAACTAGAGTCACAACAAAACGGTAGAAGAGCCTGGCAGGTTGATGATATCGACAAGTCGGCCTCTGATTGTCTGGTGAACAGCGGCGGCTCGTGCAATGTGGCAACAATGGCTTTCCTCCATTTAAAACTGTGTACAATAATCGATTACTTGGTGAGGCGTAGCCGCGTAGCGCCTCACCTAATATCGATCTTTTTGCATACGTTTAAATGGCAAAAGTGCACGGTTGCCAGATTGCACGAGCCGCCACTGCTGGTGAAAGCCTGGGCCCCATGTGATCGCTCTTATGAAGATTTAACAGGGGATTTTCGACTTTGCCTCATTTACAGTTAAATTCCAAGAAAACTATTGCTTATTTTTACCTTCGGGAAATTCAAATCATATTTTTTTGAGGATATAACGGAAATATTGATGGGTCACACAGCACACACATCACTTCATCGAAAACTTAACACAAAGGTGTGAAATTAAAAATTAAATTACGAGGAATTTTTTTTCCGATGAATCGAATGCCGTAGGTCGATTTACAAAATTTGATACCTCGAATTTGAAAACCGATATCGACCTCCAGTTTGTGCCAAAATGCTCGATTTGGTACGCCTTTTTGATCGATGTATCACTCGATAGGGGTCGTCTCACGGAATTTTTCTGATAGCCCCCCTGGGGGGCAAAAACGTTAAAAATTTGCGGGGCCCTAGATCCTAACTTTAACTACATTTTGTGTAAAAGCCGTATTTTTTTCTGCTTGCTTTTTCGAGTATTTTTAACTCCTAGTTTTTTAAATTCCGATTTCTCAGAGTGGAGTAATGATTTTTTTTGAAAATGGATCAATATCGAACTTTGACCTTCGATACATCGAAAACGAAAATCGATATCCAGCTGCGGCGCCAAAAGTCTTGGAAATTAATACCCTTTCAAACGATGTATCACAAGATAGGGGGTTCCACGAGAGAAAATTAAGTTGACCCCCCCCCCCTACTCCCTGGGGTGGGAGGTCATCGAAAATAGCCCCTCAGATAGCGCCTCCGATATGAATAAGAATGATTCAAACCGCATCCTTTTATCTCAAATAGAAAATAAAATGCGAGGGGGTGGGCGTGGGCGTTACTTTCGAATAACCATGTATGTTTATAGGCGAGGTAAGAGCAGCAAAACATAAATGAAAATTCTAAATTTTGGCTAAAATTTACATACAATCGTCGATGAAGGAGGATACCACAAAAGAAATTCAGAGAGAGAGAGAGCTAATTCGAGATAGTGGAAGAGGAGGTAGGCGACTCGGAGCACAAATGGTGCCACCAGAGATTACTTAGAGTCCCTTGATGGAAATATTGTATAGGGAGTACCGACACGAGCTCAACGAGTTGTGATTGGTCGTTGGTTTTAGGCTCTCACGGAGTCGAGCAAGAGTCGACGACATCGAAGGCTCCACACGAAAGGAGTCGATTCGTAGAGGAACGTATGGGAACGGACCGGAATGCCGGCAAATCCGCCAGTCCACCGCTGGTCCACTGTCGAACTTAACCTTCGAATGCGTTCACGCGGTCGACAAAATCGACTCCTGTCAAAATGCATAAAGCGTCGTGTCGGTACTCCCTATACAATATTTCCATCAAGGGACTCTAAGATTACTAAGCCTAATAAGAGATATGGCATAACGATTCAAAAGTGTTATTCGACTCCTACGAAGTATGCAATGAGGGCGTACGCTGGTGACCGTAAACATTGTTACTAATGTTGTTGTTTGAATGAGATTTGACAGCAACGCCACTAACTAAATTAGTAAGATTAATAAAGTTTTTGGGAAGTTTAATGAGCTCTGAGTATATTTTGTACGTGAATCTGAAAATCTAAGTCACTTTAATCATCCCATTGGCCATTAAATGACAAACATTTAGATGCTGCAGAGAATCTAACCTCATTTCCAACAACATGAATAACAACAATGTTTACGGTCACCAGCGTAATGCACGTTGTACCACGGCCATTCTGCAGGCGTTTTTTACGGAGCCCGGCCAACGGTTTTTTAACACGGCGGAGATAGGAAGTGCCATATCTCTTAGGCTTAGTAATCTCTGGGTGCCACCAACTCTTTGGTTAGCAACTCTAATACTTTGTAGAAAACCTAACGCCCCTCCAAAATGTATTTTCTCTTTTCCCGAAAATTGGCCGTAGCGATTTCCCTCAAGTTTGGCATGATGATTCCTTCGAGTAATCCGAAGAGGTCCCTGAATTTTTTTTCGAAAAAGTCGTCTGTGAGCGCTGAATTTTAAATTTTAAAATTAGAGAGGGGGGGGGGACTTATTCTGTCCCTTGCCTTCCTCCTCCAAGCCGTGTCGCTGTGCTGGACTCTCATCAAACACCAACTTGCCCGTACCCCTTAGAATAATAGAAGTAGGCGTGATTGCATAGCTGCGATTATGAAGGCGCTTTAAGGTGATTCCAGGCGAAACTTTTCCAGATTTCAATTCGATGAATAGCGCCACTTATCGCTTTTCGGAAACGTCGTGTTTTTGCCGTTTTAAACTGAAACCATAGATAAAACGCAAAATCCAATAACGCAAGCCAGCATCCGATTTTTTTAATGGATTTTTTAAGCCCAAAATGAGCAAAATTGGTTTAAAATTAAAACCGTAAATTATGAAATTCGTTTCGCCATAAGCTTTGTGAGTGAGAGTGAGTGGGAGTGATGAGATGTCTATCTGCCTCACTCGCACTCATTGAGGCTTATGGGAATTTTCGTATTTCATAATTTCCGGCTTTACTTTTAAGTGTTTCAGCCTGAAACTTTCAGGGTATCTTCCTGAAGTATGCTCGCAGGTGCTGACATACGTTCCTCAAATTTGTGTTTTTAGCGTGAATTCATCAAATTTAGTAAAAAAAAAAAACTGTTGACTTTTACAGTGACTGGATAAACCACAGTGCGGTCATTTTGGTCGTCTTTCTGATTGGTCGGATTCCTTACATCGCGAATTTGAGCATTTAGAAGTATTTTAACAGTTTTATAGGGTTCTCGTAGGCAAGTTAGACACGACAGAAGTTCTTCTGTCAAATTTGAAACAAATTGGTTCGCAAAATCAAGAGAAATCAACGATTCCCCGTAACTGACCCCCCGCGGATGCGCACCCAACTTAACACGGGCGCCATAGGGAGGAAGTGCTTTCCTGAGTCACTAGTAAAAAATATCGCAACCCCCCGCCCTAAAAATGGTTTATGCATAGCATTAATGACTATTTTCAGACGGGGGGTAGAGAAAATTTCATTCCGAAACCCAGGAACAATCCTACTCCCCATGCTGCCCATGCTAAAGTGGGTGCACTATTGAGGGGTGGAGGGCAAATGGCCGCACTGTGGTTTATCCAGTCACTGTATTGACTTTTTGAGCGACGCGACGTGGTGTCCACAGTTGGAACTAATCGACCCTGGAATCACCTTAATACACGTGTACAAGTAGGAAAGAGGGGAAGTTTCCTATAGGGAAAGATATGACCTTGAGCATTTTCAAACGAAAGGTTTTGTGCTCTTGATGCACTATCACAGAATAATACAATCAGAACGGAAATTCTGTCGGATTTTGAAGCAAATTTGTTCCGCCTCCGCCATGTTGGGATACAGGATGTTTACATTTGGATTCGCGCCCGAAAAAAAAAAAAATATAGGACATGATCCCCAAAAATTTCATTCTGAAATGCCAGTAGAATTAAAGTGAGGCCAGAAACTAAGATTTTTTTCCAGAATATACAGAAATAAATGAGTTTCAACACAAATCACACACGTCCGCCATGTTGGAATATAGGACCACAGCGTTGCCTATTGGTGGCGTTAAATTCCAACCTTGCTTCCATTAGCTCTTATGGGAGTTTCCGTTCTGGTTGTATTATTCTGTGGTATTATTCTCACGGGACGTCAGGCAGCGGTGAAGAGGGGATGAGGTGGCAGATGGCATGGGGCAGGAGGGAGGGAGGTAACTTGCCTCTCTCCATGGAATTGAACAGTGGCGGCCCGCGAGATTTGGCAACCATGCATCTTTCCAGTGGCGTAAATAAGAATTTCGCGCCCCCCCCGCGATCTCAAAAACAGCGCCCCTTCCGCCCTGAGCCTCTCACCCCTCCCCTCCCCCCCACCAGGTCATATGCCCCGCGAAGGTCTTGGGTATTCATGAACCGGAAGTCCAGAAAAAAAAATCGGACGAAAAATTGAGGAAAGAAGATTCGCAGCCCTTGTTTCGGCCCTTGAATAAAGGCAGATACGATGCGACAAAGACAAAGTTAATTTTTTTCGGTACTGCATGATTTTATTGCTGTTTTGTTTGGTCACGCACTCATATGACCTGACTCTATTTAGTTCCCAATATGTTCCATCTCTACTTCCCCCGCGCCCCTCTGCCTCTTCCACTGGGGTAGGCTGGCTGACCGCTCTTTTTTTTCACACGAGTTTCAAAACGAGATGTTTTTCGTTACAAACAATGCAATTATTGCCTGCCTTTTAATACTTCGCCTCTCTCTTCTCCCACCTCCGTCTCTTCCACACTCTCTTTTCTCTGTCTCCAACCTCTAACACGAGGATATTATTTGAAGCCGCATTTTGCAAGGTTTTTCCCCTCTTTTTCTCCCTTGATTTTGCGCCCCTAGGAATGTTGCGCCCCCCCCCCGCGCCGCGGTGGCTGCGGGGGCGTTATTTACGCCTCTGCATCTTTCCCACTTAAACTTAGGTAAAAAATCGATTCAAGCGGAGGCTGGCAGCCTCCTCGAGTTTCGATTGTTTTCCATGTATTTAAATGGGATAAAAACACTGTTGCCAAATCGCACGAGCCGCCACTGGAATTGAAGGAACCAGAAAAAATATTTTAAACAAGGACAGAGAGCTAAAAGAGGAAGAGAAAAAGGGAAAGAAATGGTTTAGTTGGAAATCCTATATTATATTTGTAATCCTATATATTATATCCTATATTATATTTGTAAGAATGAAGCTAAGTTCCTGGAGAACCGTTGCACCGTTCGGTAGGGGCCTGGTACCGATCGGTAGGGCTCGGCTTCAATGCTTCGGGAAAAATATAAGTTTTTCCGTGCGGGCCCCGCGTCCCTTTTTAAAATGCTAAAAACTTTTCTCTGGAAAAGTTGTGCGAGTGCGAAAAGGATGCGAATCAGTTCGTTTTGCAAGGGTGGGAGAGAGAAGCGAGATTTTGTCATCCTTTTTAAATGCATACGTGCGGACGAGCATACGATTTTGTACGCGTGTGAGCGAGAAACGTGCTGCTCCGTCAATTTTTTTTTTTTTTTTAAATTTGATCGAGCGATTTGACGTTACCATGGAGATTGTGATCATATGTTTTTTGCGCGGAAGGACCAACGACCTCTATATAAGCCCGGCGAACGAATACGAACCAGCGTAACCCGCAAGAAGGAAAGTTAGGTTAGAATAGAGGTGCTTGGCCGGATAGGAGCACCTCTGTTTACACGTATTTTTATGAAGATGTTCTCTTCCGTTTTTCGCTTCTAAAACTCCTAATTTTACACGGAATTTGCTTTTCTTGGTCTTAATAGAAGGAGGATAGCTTGGGCTTTGACCTCCGCCCTACCGGGTCCGGTAACGTTTCTTCGAAAATATATGGAAAATATAAGTCGTTGAAGTGGACACCCGTTGGTATGCTCTGAAGACTTTGCAAATCACGTTCGCCTGTTTACGACGATTCAATCTGTCTACAAATCGGCTTTTAGTCATTTTTTGAGTCTACTCCTTCACTCTCAGTCCTTTTAGTGCTAGATTCTTCAAAATCCGAAAAGTTTTAGTGGCTGAGGAGGTAATTTTTCTATACTGTGTAGTGTGTACCAGTAAACCCTCCTGTGTTAGAGTTCGTAGTTACTTAACTTGAGTTCGTAATTTCTGTACATTTCCCTTCTGGATGATTTTTCATTCCTAATATTATTTTATCAATCTGCGCAATCATCAGTGTCTATTAAATACTGTGATTGTGGTGAAACCCGCCCGCCGTTAACTCAGGATGTCGGATCGAGCCGACCACTGAAAGGGTTCTGGTTCGTCATCATCAATTTTGTGAAGTACTCATCATGTCAGGAGTGATTCCCTCTTATTCCTTTGTTTAGTCGCAGCATAATTCAGCCTTGAATCAGGATTCATCGAAAAATTCCTCTCTTTGAACCATCCGTGGTTTTTGCGCATTCTTCGGAATCTTAAAGGTGAGCTTGGAGGGGGAGGCTGAGAGAATGGCCTATAAGATTTGGGTCAAGATTTCTACGAACAGCACCTAGAGGCTCATTCAGTTATGTTCATGAAGCCGTATCGGAAAGTATTAGATGGCACTTGATGGCAGTTATATGAGGGGCCCTGTTTCTTCATCACACATTTTAGCATCTTTAGCTGCTGTGACTCGGACTGCTGTGAACCGCAGTCGCTTACGGGAACACTTTGGGAAACGGACCGAACCACCATAAGCCGCAATGAGTGCGAGTGAGAAACCTTAAAACGCGAAGAGTCCCTCACTCGCACTGGCAGTCTCTTACGGGAACAATTTGGAAACTGACCGAACCGCCATAAGACGCAATGAGTGCGAGTGAGAAACCTTAAAACGCGAGAGGTCTCTCTCTCGCACTCGCTTACGGGAACACTTTGGAAAACGTACCGAACCGCCATAAGACGCAATGAGTGCGAGAGAGAAACCTCGAAACGCGAAAGGTCTCTCTCTCTCGCACTCCCAGTCTCTTACGGGAACAATTTGGGAAACGGACCGAACCGCCATAAGACGCAATGAGTGCGAGTGAGAAACCTTAAAACGCGAGAGGTCTCTCTCTCTCGCACTCGCAGTCGCTTACGGGAACACTTTGGAAAACGAACCGAACCGCCATAAGACGCAATGAGTGCGAGAGAGAAACCTTGAAACGCGAAAGGTCTCTCTCTCGCACTCCCAGTCTCTTACGGGAACAATTTGGGAAACGGACCGAACCGCCATAAGACGCAATGAGTGCGAGAGAGAAACCTTGAACCGCGAGAGGTCTCTCTCTCTCACTCGCAGTCGCTTACGAGAACACTTTGGGAAACGGACCGAACCGCCATAAGACGCAATGAGTGTGAGAGAGAAACCTTGAAGCGCGAGAGGTCTCTCTCTCGCACTCGCAGTCGCTTGCGGGAACACTTTGGGAAACGGACCGGACCGCCATAAGACGCAATAAGTGCGAGAGAGAAACCTTGAAACGCGAGAGGTCTCTCTCTCGCACTCGCAGTCGCTTACGGGGAAAAATTTGGAAACGGACCGAACCGCCATAAGACGCAATGAGTGCGAGTGAGAAACCTTAAAACGCGAGAGGTCTCTCTCTCGCACTCGCAGGCGCTTACGGGAATAATTTGGAAACGGACCGAACCGCCATAAGACGCAATGAGGGCGAGAGAGAAACCTTGAAGCGCGAGAGGTCTCTCTCTCGCACTCGCAGTAGCTTACGGAAACACTTTGGGAAACGGACCGGACCGCCATAAGACGCAATGAGTGCGAGAGAGAAACCTTGAAACGCGAGAGGTCTCTCTCTCGCACTCGCAGTCGCTTACGGGAATAATTTGGAAACGGACCGAACCGCCATAAGACGCAATGAGTGCGAGTGAGAAACCTTAAAACGCGAGAGGTCTCTCTCTCGCACTCGCAGTCGCTTACGGGAATAATTTGGAAACGGACCGAACCGCCATAAGACGCAATGAGGGCGAGAGAGAAACCTTGAAGCGCGAGAGGTCTCTCTCTCGCACTCGCAGTCGCTTACGGGAAAACTTTGGGAAACGGACCGGACCGCCATAAGACGCAATGAGTGCGAGAGAGAAACCTTGAAACGCGAGAGGTCTCTCTCTCGCACTCGCAGTCGCTTACGGGAATAATTTCGAAACGGACCGAACCGCCATAAGACGCAATGAGTGCGAGAGAGAAACCTTAAAACGCGAGAGGTCTCTCTCTCGCACTCGCAGTCGCTTACGGGAACAATTTGGGAAACGGACCGAACCGCCATAAGACGCAATAAGTGCAAGAGAGAAACCTTGAGAGAGAGACCTCTCGCGTTTCAAGATTTCTCTCTCGCACTCATTGCGTCTTATGGCGGTTCGGTCCGTTTCCCATAATATTCCCGTAAGCGACTGCGAGTGCGAGAGAGAGACCTCTCGCGTTTCAAGGTTTCTCTCTCGCACTCATTGCGTCTTATGGCGGTTCGGTCCGTTTCCCAAAGTGTTCCCGTAAGCGACTGCGAGTGCGAGAGAGAGACCTCTCGCGTTTCAAGATTTCTCTCTCGCACTCATTGCGTCTTACGGCGGTTCGGTCCGTTTCCATAATATTCCCGTAAGCGACTGCGAGTGCGAGAGAGAGACCTCTCGCGTTTCAAGGTTTCTCTCTCGCACTCATTGCGTCTTATGGTGGTTCGGTCCGTTTCCCAAAGTGTTCCTGTGAGCAACTGCGAGTGCGAGAGAGAGAGACCTGTCGCGTTTTAAGATTTCTCACTCGCACTTATTGCGTCTTATGGCGGTTCGGTCCGTTTCCCAAATTTTTCCCGTAAGCGACTGCGAGTGCGAGAGAGAGAGACCTCTCGCGGTTCAAGGTTTCTCTCTCGCACTCATTGCGTCTTATGGCGGTTCGGTCCGTTTCCCAAATTGTTCCCGTAAGAGACTGGGAGTGCGAGAGAGAGACATTTCGCGTTTCAAGGTTTCTCTCTCGCACTCATTGCGTCTTATGGCGGTTCGGTCCGTTTCCCAAATTGTTCCCGTAAGAGACTGGGAGTGCGAGAGAGAGACCTTTCGCGTTTCAAGGTTTCTCTCTCGCACTCATTGCGTCTTATGGCGGTTCGGTCCGTTTCCCAAAATATTCCCGTAAGCGACTGCGAGTGCGAGAGAGAGACCTCTCGCGTTTAAAGGTTTCTCTCTCGCACTCATTGCGTCTTATGATGGTTCGGTCCGTTTCCCAAAGTGTTCCTGTGAGCAACTGCGAGTGCGAGAGAGAGAGAGACCCCTCGCGTTTCAAGGTTTCTCTCTCGCACTCATTGCGTCTTATGGTGGTTCGGTCCGTTTCCCAAAGTGTTCCCGTAAGCGACTGCGAGTGCGAGAGAGAGAGACCTCTCGCGGTTCAAGGTTTCTCTCTCGCACTCATTGCGTCTTATGGCGGTTCGGTCCGTTTCCCAAATTGTTCCCGTAAGAGACTGGGAGTGCGAGAGAGAGACATTTCGCGTTTCAAGGTTTCTCTCTCGCACTCATTGCGTCTTATGGCGGTTCGGTCCGTTTCCCAAATTGTTCCCGTAAGAGACTGGGAGTGCGAGAGAGAGACCTTTCGCGTTTCAAGGTTTCTCTCTCGCACTCATTGCGTCTTATGGCGGTTCGGTCCGTTTCCCAAAATATTCCCGTAAGCGACTGCGAGTGCGAGAGAGAGACCTCTCGCGTTTGAAGGTTTCTCTCTCGCACTCATTGCGTCTTATGATGGTTCGGTCCGTTTCCCAAAGTGTTCCTGTGAGCAACTGCGAGTGCGAGAGAGAGAGAGACCCCTCGCGTTTCAAGGTTTCTCTCTCGCACTCATTGCGTCTTATGGTGGTTCGGTCCGTTTCCCAAAGTGTTCCCGTAAGCGACTGCGAGTGCGAGAGAGAGAGACCTGTCGCGTTTTAAGATTTCTCACTCGCACTCATTGCGTCTTATGGCGGTTCGGTCCGTTTCCCAAATTTTTCCCGTAAGCGACTGCGAGTGCGAGAGAGAGACCTCTCGCGTTTCAAGGTTTCTCTCTCGCACTCATTGCGTCTTATTGCGGTTCTGTTCGTTACCCAAATTATTCCCGTAAGCAACTGCGAGTGCGAAAGAGAGACCTCTCGCGTTTTAAGGTTTCTCTCTCGCACTCATTGCGTCTTGTGGCGGTTCGATCCGTTTCCGAAAGTGTTCCCGTAAGCGACTTCGAGTCACAGCAGCTAAAAATGCTAAAATGTGTGATGAAGAGACATGGCCCCTCATAAAACTGCCATCTAATACTTTCCGATACGACTTCATGAACATAACTGAATGAGCCTCTAGGTGCTGTTCGTAGAAATCTTGACCCAAATCTTATAGGCCATTCTCTCAGCCTCCCCCTCCAAGCTCACCTTTAAGATTCCGAAGAATGCGCAAAAACCACGGATGGTTCAAAGAAAGGAATTTTACGATGAATCCTGATTCAAGGCTGAAATATGCTGCGACTAAACAAAGGAATAAGAGGGAATCACTCCTGACATGATGAGTACTTCACAAAATTGATGATGACTAACCAGAACCCTTTCAGTGGTCGGCTCGATCCGACATCCTGAGTTAACGGCGGGCGGGTTTCACCACAATCACAGTATTTAATAGACACTGATGATTGCGAAGATTGATAAAATAATATTAGGAATGAAAAATCATCCAGAAGGGAAACGTACAGAAATTACGAACTCAAGTTAAGTAACTACGAACTCTAACACAGGAGGGTTTACTGGTACACACTACACAGTATAGAAAAATTACCTCCTCAGCCATTAAACTTTTCGGATTTTGAAGAATGTAGCACTAAAAGGACTGAGAGTAAAGCAGTAGACTCAAAAAATGACTAAAAGCCGATTTGTAGACAGATTGAATCGTCGTAAACAGGCGAACGTGATTTGCAAGGTCTTCAGAGCATACCAACGGGTGTCCACTTCACGACTTATATTTTCCATATATTTTCGAAAAAACGTTACCGGACCCGGTAGGGCGGAGGTCAAAGCCCAAGCTATCCTCCTTCTATTAAGACCAAGAAAAGCAAATTCCGTGTAAAATTAGGAGTTTTAGAAGCGAAAAACGGAAGAGAACATCTTCATAAAAATACGTGTAAACAGAGGTGCTCCTATCCGGCCAAGCACCTCTATTCTAACCTAACTTTCCTTCTTGCGGGTTACGCTGGTTCGTATTCGTTCGCCGGTCTAATATAGAGGTCGTTGGGAAGGACACATTCGGGTATAGAAGCATTTTAATAGCGACTTCAATGAAGTCACTTCGTATGATATCGATGTATAGCTTCGACTTTTGTCACATCATTTTACGTAGATGTAAACAATGGGACAGTCACAGTGCTGCTAGATGTGTTGTAAAATATTCAGGCACTTGAGACTTAATGTAAAATGTGTATATTTTATGTCAAATCTGGCAGCACTGTACAGTCATTGATTGATGGCTCGACGAGGTGTTGCTGTATAACTTTGCGAAGTAGAGCTTCGATACTTATCATATGTATTAAACGCAGATTTATAGAATAGTACAATCAACTAGAGATGACTTTGTTGAGATCGGTGCGTTGAATTGATATCTCGACTGTAACCCAGCAAATTTGGCTAGGTTTCGAGAATTTTTAAAGAAACCAAACTATTAGTGATGATGAGTTGAGACGATGGTTATTCTTCTCTTATCAATAATATGCTCTCGAATATTACTGAGTAATGAAAATAATTGGTTTCCTGTTGAAAATGTGTTGTTTACTTTGAATGTATAAGTGATTTATCTAAGAATACTACCAACGGGTCCAACGGACCCAGAATATTGTTACACATCCTCTTTCAAAGTTGGCGATTTGAGCTGTTTCGTATTAGTTCGCATCTCGGTGAGGTTATGATGTTTTTATAAGGTCTGTTTTTTCAAATTTAAAAAAAAAAAAAAATCGTTAGATTTCTTGGGTATTTTTGTAGTTTTTAACGATTCATTTGATTGTATACACCTGTTATTTTTTAATCTGTGGAGTCAAATTAAATGAAGGGGTTTTTTC
Source organism: Trialeurodes vaporariorum (assembly GCA_011764245.1). Lineage (NCBI taxonomy): Eukaryota > Metazoa > Arthropoda > Insecta > Hemiptera > Aleyrodidae > Trialeurodes > Trialeurodes vaporariorum. The sequence goes on along the minus strand of VMOF01000024.1, from coordinate 9,609,052 downwards.
TCTTTTTCGAAATAGACTGATTTAGTGCTGACTTGGTGATGAGCGTTCCAAAGAAAGACAAACTGTCTCTCTGGTCTCACGTAACCCCCGCATGTACTGCTATCTCACTCTAATTTCAAAAAACTTATGGAGAGACATCTTTTGAACATTGAGCATCAATTGTCAAAAAACGCTGAAAGAATGACCCCAAATAATAGGGGTTGTAAATGACCTCACGTCCAAAAAGCTTAAAAAATTAAAATGTTAAATGAAGTTTGCTTGAATTTCCGAGCCAACCTATTTTAACAAATTATTGTCGTTAAAAAGGGCTGTTTGAAAAAGGCATACTTTTCCCGCGCAAATTTCTTTTCCATTTTTATACAGATTTTTGATTTACCTACTAAAACGCAATGTCTTATTGTCATGTCAGTTCAACGAAGGTTATCGTAGGTGTGCGATCTCGGTCATGCGTATTTGTTTGCTTACCCGAACTTCTATTTCATTGTGAAAGCATGGTTTTTCACTCTCGCTATCTTTTCTCTCCTTCCCTTCTTTTCTCTGTACTGTTCTAAATCGTATAATCCACATGCGCTAATACGGTGCATCCAAATGCGCCAATTCTCAGGGTTTCGGCGGCTCCATGAGCGCCAAAAAATTGACGGTTTTGGATCGGGCCTCTTGAGAACGCCACCCCTAAAATGGTTAAGTTTCATGCAAGGGGGTGGGGGACGGGGGGTTATGCTATTTATGCCCCTTCCAAATGATGACTCCTGTTTTCTAAACATTTGGTGTACATGAGAAAATACCACTTTAGTATTGCACGAATAATAGAGTCAGTTTTTAGATTTCGTCCTTTGGAGCAGGATTAGATGGGCGAATAGCAAACGGAGTTAGGGAGTGGATATGAAGTCAAAGTCTTAGCTCGAATAAACAAAATCACGCGCAAGACGCGAAACGGAACGCTTGGCCGCGAAGCGGCCACCGGCCTCTAGTACTTTTTATATCATTCAAATTTGTAAAGCATTATTATTTATTGGCAAATTTTACAAACAGGAAATTTCAGGAATTGCACGTACAATATACCTGCCCCCAAAGACTTCTAATACTATCTAGACTGGACATAACGCCTGCCCATTGAAGACGATCGGTAGGCAACCACGATTTCAGTATGTGCTAAGATTTTCGGAAATACATTGAATTTAATGGGAAATTACTTTTTTTAAAAATGAATTAAAAATACTAAAAAAAAATATTTTTCCATAAAACTTGGTACCACTTGAAAGCTCTTAATATGTAGATTCTGGATCGGGCCGGTTTTAGTGCCAATTTTTCAATCGTAAACATCCTACAGAGGCTCAAAGTTGGATCAATTTTCCTGAATTCTACGGGATGTTCTGATGTTTCGGTATCCCGCTGAGACAACCTACATAGCTGTATATACTCAATTTGACTTAATCTTTCTTTTGATTAAAGTTATAACTATTGTTTGTCTCAATAATTTATCGCAAAAATTTTATTTCTTTAAGCTGTAACCATTTAAAAACGGTACGAAGTAAACAATTTTATGAAACACCCTGTAGAAAATCTGTACCCAACTTTAAGCCCCTGTAGAATGTTTCTCGTTCAAAAATCACAGATAAAACCGACCTTAACCGGAATCTGCATATCATGGGCTTTCAAATGGTACCAAGTATTGTGGAAAAATTTTTTTTTTTAGTTTTTTTCACTTGATTTTTAAAAAAGAGTAATTTTCCCATTTACTTCAATGAATTTCCGAAAATCTTAGCATATACTGTAATCGTGGTTGCGGCGTAGCCAGGAGCAACACGCAATTTTTGTCCCACTCTTCCCCTTTAGTTTCCCCGCCCTATAATCGGCCTTATGTCCAGTCTGGATAGTATTAGAAGTCTTTGCCTGCACCCACATGCTGATGTTTACTAAACGGATGTCAAAGTCTTCGACTACTTGAGTCAAATAAATTACCCTCTTTCTCTGTTTATGTGATGAAATTAACTTCAAATTATTCCAAAAAAAATTCTAAAATTTTCTGGCGAATGGCTTCTGTACAAGGAGACTGTCCCACAAAAACCCTTTCATTAAGATTGGCATAGTTTTCTGCAGATTCCCACTGTCCATGGTAATCCAGATTTGAAAAGGACTAGTTAGGATAGGTACATACAACTGCCTCACTCGCACTCATTTTCGGCTTATGGGAATTTTTATATCTCTTAATTTCCGGCTTTATACATTTATTTTCACTGAAACTTTCAGGGTATCTTCCTGAAGAGTGCTCCCAGGTGCTCAAATCCCAGGTCCTCAAATTTGTACTTTTTGCATAAACTCGTCAATTTTAGTTGAAAGCTGGTGACTTTTTTAGACGCGCAACGCGACGTGGTGTCTATGATTCAAAGTAATCGGTCCTGGAATCCTTAAGCCAAAGCCAATACCTACCTTGTTATATCTACCTTCCTATAATATCCTGAACCAAAAATATAGCCGGTGACAATTACAGGTTCTGACTAGGGTTGTGCAGTACTGATTTTGGTATTTTTTCGGTATTTAGCTCTGTCTTTGACTGCAGCCTCTAAATGAGTGAGATTGATAAAACTGCCGTGGGTGACTTAAGCCAGAAGACAACTAAACACTATAAAACTGTCAAAGTATTGATACATAGCATTCCCGCATCAAAGTACCTTCGAATTCCCTAAAAGTTATGTAAAATACCGAAAAAAATCAGCCAGTTTGGTATTTTACATAACTTTAAGGGAATTCAAAGGTATTATGATATAGAAATGGTACTTTGACAGTTTCATAGTATTTAGTTTGCTTCTGATTTACGTCACCCACGGCAGTTTTATCAGTCTCACTCGTTTAGAGGCTGCAGTCAGAGATACAGCTAAATACCGAAAAATACCGAAACCAGTACCACACAACCCTAGTTCTGACAATGAGCCCTTTTTCCAATCAAAAACAAAAACAAGTGATGCCTCATTAGAAGAGGGGTTTTAACTTTACCTGATCAAAAATTTTAAATTACAGTTTGACTGGATAGAGGAAGTGTTGTAAACGTTTTAATGCAAAGAATGTCTGAAAGTGAAAAAAAAAAATTGCAGACTGTTCAAAAATTTGACATTTCCATAAAAAAAGAGCGGTTTCAGAAAAAGCAGTTTACAAGTTTAGATCACTTTTCCAACTTGTTTTAAACTGTTCATCTCAAGAGACGGCACAACACTAAAAAACGCTAAATATGGCACAACCTTGTGGTTGGCAAGGGATTAGTGTAATGCAGTGTACGTGTCTATATTTTGAGACTTGTTCACTAAATCTATTCAAGTTCTACTGTACAAAACTGTATAAAATTAAAGAAATTAAATTAAAGAAATTAAATTAAACACACTTACCGGGACGTTATCGAATCTTGAGGGGAAATCCGAGATTGCTTTTGAGTTTTTCTATTTTACTTTTTGGGATGAAAATTAATTCTTCTTCGTTCCAACTTTCTTCTATCTGAAAGAAGAGAAAATACGAGTTGAAAATTCTAAATTTTACAATCCCAGTTCGCACCAATTAAATCAACCAGACTTTTGCACAAGGGCGTCTCACTCATTCAGTAATCAGTACATCATCCAATGTAAAGCTAAATTTAAAAAAAAAAATTACTTAGAAGAATAATTATTCATGGCACAATCAGCCAAAATATCTGTTTACTATTCAGAAGTTTTCTGACAGTTATAGGATTCTGCCTCCAAGCAATATTTCAATAATTTGGTCATCATTTTTACAAGCTCTATAGAAACAAGTAACTGGAAATTTGAGGTTTTTGGTTTCTTGTTGTTTGAGGTTGTTCTTTCCAGTTTTATTTTCATTAGGGCCGATTTCAGCACGGTAAACCCAGTGTCAGAGAACTGACCTGCTATTGACACTAAGAAAAGGGTGTCGACACCACGTCAGCTACCTGACTCGAGGTTCACTGCACGCTGATCGGCTGACACCTACTTCCTTGCCCAGGTCTAACCTGAGACAACAGAGCAGGGCTGCCGTTTTGCGTATAATCAATGCTATTTCCCTATTCAGCGATGATTTCACCGGTTAAGAAAAGATTACACAGTCCAGTTCAGTGTATGTAATGAACTAAAATACTCGGATCGGTAATCTTCTCTCAACCAGTTGAGTCGTTGATGACTTTACAAAACTTGCGGATATTTTAATTAAGTAACGGAGTTTCCACCGATTAAGGAAAGATTACAGATCAGAGTATTTTCGTGCATTACAGTCATAGACAGAACTGCACTGTGTAATCTTTTCTCAACCAGTGGAATCATCGGTGAATAGAAAAATAGGATTGATTATACGCAAAACGGCAGCCCTAAAACAGAGACCATGCACTAGCCGATTGTGCAGAGTACGGTTTTATTTTAGGGGACTCAACAAAATAACATGGGGAACAACTTCTAACGGCTCCCACGTGGATTGTTGACCAACGACCAAAACAATGATGCGTCGCTATGATTTGCTACTGACATCAATATCTTTGCTCAACAGTCCACAAAGGACTGGTCTAGGAAATTTGCAAACTGGTCGAGAAATGAAATAATGAAAATTTCTATCAGGGTACTTTGTTTTGAAAGCTATAGTACAAATCTTTATTTTTGCATCAATCTTCATTAGAAAATATGTTCAAAATTGTTGTAACAAAAATTTCCCAACAGACACACTGGACCCGAAGAAAACAATGAAAGACAAAAGCACTCACAAAAGTCTAGTGGGTGGAGGAAGGGAATTGGCGCACATTTTCCACACTTCTGGGGAATCAATACATTGATCCTTTATCTTCTGGCAGCAGGAAGTAAATGTATACATCTCCAAGTGGGGTTCTTACAAGCTCTTTGTGTTTAATCAGCCATATAGCTGCTACACCATATAATAATGTTGGTATGCCTGAAAAAAAGAAAAAAATGCATTACTTTCTTACTTAAGAATTATCAATAATACACCTAGGCAGGGATATGAACATGTTATTTGTCTTTGAGTGAAACTTAAGTCAGATAAGTATTTCATTCCATCAATTCTTAAACAGTTATCATCCTAACGATGTTTTCAAAGACAACTTTTAGGTAAATTAGATGGGCAAGCCCTTTGCCAACACCTGCATCTACCATTCTAGAAGTCATTTAATTGGATTTAAAGAGTTTGCAATATGCTCTACTGTTAACAATCTATTTTTTCATCTACCAACAGTCCATTGGCGACTACTGACACTTTATTGGGAGTTAGTATAATATTCATGCAAAGCAATATTTTTTATAAAAAATTGAATTATGGCTGCACTGAATAAGTCAAACACTGTAAAAGGGTTGATAAAAAAAATGGGGCCTCGGACAACTTTGACACAAAAAATGTCGTAAGCAAGCACTTAGATATGCACCTCATCAAGATAAATGTTTAAACACCCTGAGCCATCCGTGCATGAGTGCTCCTAGATCCTACTCATAACTACACAGAACTGTGTAATTTGCCAATGCAGCCTATGCTGCCTATGGCGTCCATTTGAAATACACTAAATAATTTTTTTTTTTTTTTTTTTTTTTTTATTGCAGTTAGCGGTAAGCTAATCAATTATCAGTGTTCTTCGAGATCTAACCTAACTAAATAATCCTTACTAACTAACATAAAAACGTAACCCTAACCACTACCCCCAGGAAGGATAGGAATACAATAAAAGATAGGGGATCTTCACCAACCCGGCCCACTGGTTAAAAAATGGTAGACATATTTTGAGCTTACAACTTCACAGAACACACAGCATAACAACTTTAGCGATTGATCATACACTAAATGATAAAATAAATTATCATTGCGTTTTTCAGAGATAACAATCAATACGGACAAAACCGCTGTTAACGTGCGTTTTAAAACCACTAGCTTTGCCTCGCAGAATAGATGGTTTTAGTGATGAAGTCATCTGGTTTACAGGTTTGATAAGCATTCTGATCCATCTCTCTCACTCTCAGGTGACTCCTGTGAACTACTATTTCACTCTTATTGCTAATCGTGTGCAGAGATATTTTTGTGAAAATTTTCAGCTGAAATGAATTGCTCGAGCCATGAGATGTGGAGACGTTCTGTGCAACCGCATCAATAACACATAAAAGTCATTTCTGAGTTAACTTATGGTTGGCAATAATGTTCAATTTTGTTTCCAGGACTTCTATAGCCAACGGCAAAAAAGAGGTTAATTTGACAGCAAGTTATTCCTTGCAGGGCATAGGTATTGGTTTAAATTTCACAGTCACATGTAAGTATGAATGTACCGATTAATTTATGGTCAAAACTTACGTACCTAAATTGACTACTTTTATAGCACGATACAATTTATCGTCCAATGATAAATCTTGATAAGGTCTCTTGGTACAATGATATTTTATAAATGGGTAACACCCGTCCTTAATACATGATAATTACTTTTATTCACGAGCCAATTAAAATGAGATTGACCACGTTGATCGTCCAAAACACTACTGTATTTAACAAAGTATGATGTCCAAGGAGGTTCTCCACTCTGTCTTAGATAACAAGACAAGACAGCAGAGGCGGCAGGTCGCGTCATTTTTATGAAATAAAAACTTAATATAACTTATAGCAGTAAAGAGCTATTTGTCAGCAGGCGCGCATTGACTGGTAGATCATAGATCAATTCATTTTCATTCAGGTCAAACCGCTCAGCCGTTAATTTCCTTCCTATCCAATCGGATTCATGAAATTTATGAGAGGAAATTCATACATTATTATGATAGTCGGAGAGAAACGGTATCTGAGACGGTTGAAAATTGCCACTACGAGATGCGAAAATGCCCGAAACTTCGAAGATAACAGTGATAACACAACATTTAACGAACATTTATCTAGGTATTCTAAGTACATGTTTTCATGCTTCACGTTGAGCCACATAACCTAATCTTTTCATGTTTATAAATAAAGCGAATCGTTTGGTCGAGATTAAGACCCCAGAATTCTCAACATCCAGCGCATCGGTTCCTTTCATTTCCGCGGTCTGTTTGAATTGTCACGCCCTTCGGGCGACTACGCGGCACGCGCGCTCCGCGCTGCGCCTGCGTTTACCTCCCGCTCGCTTCGCTCGCTCTCGGTCTTTCTTTTATAATCAAAGTCAGGGGTGCCCACGTAATAGAAATCGTACGAGCAACTCGTATACTTCAAAATTGGGGGGGGGGGGGGGGGGGGGGGGAGTGAATATTTTTTTTTTCCTTTTTTTAGAAAATCGGTATTTTCACTTACCGATGACCGTTTTCTAATCACTAGCTTCACAAATACTCAGTTTCTATCTCCTTTTCCACCACCTATACTCCCCCCCTAAATCCGCCTTCCTTTTGTACAATCCCCCCAAGTCCATCTTTTCTATCCTTATCCAAGGTCCATATAGAGTCCCTTGATGGAAATATTGTATAGGGAGTACCGACACGAGCTCAACGAGTTGTGATTGGTCGTTGGTTTTAGGCTCTCACGGAGTCGAGCAGGAGTCGACGACATCGAAGGCTCCACACGAAAGGAGTCGATTCGTAGAGGAACGTATGGGAACGGACCGGAATGCCGGCAAATCCGTCAGTCCACCACTGGTCCACTGTTGAACTTAACCTTCGAATTCGTTCAGGCAGTCGACTGAATCGACTCCTGTCAAAATGCATGAAGCGTCGTGTCGGTACTCCCTATACAATATTTCCATCAAGGGACTCTAGGTCACATGACCGTGCGTAAGCTCTCTGATTGGTCGAAACCGCACGCAAGATGCACGCAATTCAATGCTCGGGACCTAACATTATTTGGTCCCTGACCTTATGTATATGGACCTAGAGTCCCTTGATGGAAATATTGTGTAGGGAGTACCGACACGACGCTTTATGCATTTTGACAGGAGTCGATTTAGTCGACTGCCTGAACGAATTCGAAGGTTAAGTTCAACAGTGGACCAGTGGTGGACTGGCGGATTTGCCGGCATTCCGGTCCGTTCCCATACGTTCCTCTACGAATCGACTCCTTTCGTGTGGAGCCTTCGATGTCGTCGACTCCTGCTCGACTCCGTGAGAGCCTAAAACCAACGACCAATCACAACTCGTTGAGCTCGTGTCGGTACTCCCTATACAATATTTCCATCAAGGGACTCTAATGTGACCGTGCGTAAGTTACGCTCGGGACCGAACACTATTTGGTCCCTGGCCGGTAGCGCCAACTCGGGAAATCCAATGTTTGGGAACTCATACTCCCATTTACTGTAACATTCTTCCCGAGTTCGCCGCCATCTTGGATCAATGGTTTTAAATGGAGAAGTGGTTCCCAAACTGTGGACCGACGAGGGGAGCCGAAAGCTACCGGCCAGACCTTATGTATATGGACCTTGTCCACATCCCTCCCCACAAATTTTACCTGAACCCGATCTATACCTCCCCCCCCCCAATCCATTTCTCATCTCAAACATAGACCCCCTCAAATCCTCTTCCTCCCTCCATCAACCTTCCCCAATCAATTTCCTTCTGGAAATGTGTAACCTCCTCCCCCCCCCCCAATCATGACGTAAAAAGCCCCAAAAACGAATTCTGCAAGGTCAAATTTTCAAAAAATTTCCATGGGTGCACAATTAGAAATTCATTTCTTCGGAGACTCGAAAGTGGTTCACTAAAAAGTCGAAATCCCAAAACTTTTCCGGGAAAGTTCCCACGACCCCCCCCCCCCTCTCTGTCACGGTACCCCATACTCCCAATACCCCATCTCCACTTAAATATCTTCCAAAACGTATTGTAGAGGGTCAAATTTTCTCAAAAATTCCGGGGGAGGATCCCTGAGTCCCCCATTCTCCTGGGGAATTTACCTCGAACCTTCCGGTGGGGGAGGGGGTTGCCAATCTTCGTGATTAAAGGGGTAGCTCGTACAGCACCTAGGGGGGGGGGGGGATTGGGCACCCCTGATGAAACTTGGGGTTGCCCGCACTAAGAAAAGGGTTTTTTTTAGGGGGAACGACAGTTTTTTCCGTTTTTGTTTAGTGGATCACAATCGGGGTTCGTCGAAATCACGTAGACTGAACTTCAAAATTGAACGGCCCTTTTATCGAACTCACGAACTGCACCGTCTGCGTCTACTCAAATCATTTTTATGAATGTTAAAAAAAATATATATATATATATATATATATATATATATATATATATATATATATATATATATATATATATATATATATATATATATATATATATATATATATATATATATATATATATATCCATGGCAGGACTCGAACTTGCATTATAGTATCGTCACGCGGCTTCGGAATACAGTTTTCTGTTTTCTTCCGTGTTTTCGAGAAATCGAGTGTTTTTGTTCGCAAGACATAGCTTTGAAATGCCCTCTTCTGAAGCTTTTCTCACTCAAAGGAGCTTGAGTTGGACTTATGAAGTCCTACTTGAGCAAGGGCAAGATTGCAATTTTGCCGCGAATTACATGCCGACCCTTAAAACTATGAATTTGATGAACTCTTCTTTTTTGCTAGTTCACATTGATTTTGCCGCCTTTGGTGATACATTTTGGAATTTGATAACTGTTTTTTTTTTTTCTTTCTTTATTTGCTCAATCACCCTGGTTTTGTCGCCCCTATATATAGAGTGCCGCCTGACAAAGGTACCCCACCCCCCTCGGCAGGCCCCTAAGTTGTTTGAGAACCACTTTTAGTCACTAATTTGACATTGCCGGACGTTGCGCTAAGCTAAGTGTATGAAGCTAACCCTAATTAGTTAATGAGCAATTTGAGCTTTTGGGTTTCGATCTAAAATGCCTATTAGCTATTTTAATTTTTTTTTTAATCAAAACCAATTGTTGGATTAAAATTGATGCACCTAGAAAAACTTTTATTTTGTGACATTTTCCATATTTTTGTTAGAAATGGTGCAAAAGGTACTTATAGTGAAGACAGTTCTTAGTATAAAAACAGCGACTGACAGTGGGTGAACGTGAAAAAAAGAGGCTTGCGCGCTGAGCTTCAAATGATCACAACCCTTTTTTTTAACATGCAGTAAGTACTGCATGTTTTTGTTATGGGTTCGTATCGATTTTGGCCATAAACTTCCTGCATAATAATCGACAATTTTCGGCTTGGTCGCAAACGTGCGTTGTCAGATTTCCGCACGTAATGATCGCGTCTCGTTTTACGGTGCATTCCCTTCGTTCGATATATTGCGGAGCGGCAACGCCAAAAGTCTCCCTATCCTTTAACGTGGAAAAAAACGAATCGCGCGCTATATCGGATTCTCGATATTCTTCGGTTCGCCGCACAATGGACAGAAATCAAATCTTTGGCGGTCTAAATTCGATCCTTTCAAAGTTGGGAAATTAGTATTTTCGCTGGGCACTATAAGTGATTTTAAGGGGTTTATTTGGCTCGGTTTTTCTATCCTGGCTTGTCCCATATTTATCGGAGAATATCATTTGATGGATCGACAATTCTTGTGACATCTCATGTCTTCGTATTTTTGACCACTTAGGACTCGATTTGGATCCATAGTGCGCCGTTTGAAATGTTTGCTGAATGTTTGAGTGAGGTTTTGACAGAGTATTGGCCCTAAGTTATTCCTAAAGATTTGTCTCCGTTATGAATAAATTTGGTAGTTTCATTATTTTGTCTGTGATTACCAACGAGCTATATCTAGTTCGGAAGTTTTGGTAAACATGCGTAACCGCCTTACAGATTTGTGAAAATCAATGAGTAAACAAATCGAATTTCTTCGCGTGTTTTCGAACTCTATCAGTGACCAAGTGACTTTCAAATTAGGATTTCTTTTTGAACTGTGCGTGTTTTCTGTCAATCATAGCCTTAATCTCAGTTTCTACTAATTGAAACACTCAAGTTCTTCATAGTTTTCATTTAGTTTGTCAGTTGTAATTCTCATTCGTCATTTGTAAGCTCCATTACCTATTCCTAATTTTCCATGTCTCGAGACAACTTTATCAGGAACTCTTTCAGGAGCCTTTAGGTACTGTACTGCCTTTGGGAGAATTCCAGGCTGATTATGTGTTGAAAAATAGTTAAGTAAATAACCAAACTAGTTATATCTTCGTCCATGGTCGTAAGAGTAATTACTTGTTTGTTTTCTAATATTCATATATCTCGTCTTTAATTTCAATGTTATGATATGATCGTATCAGAGGTTTCAACGATTTGCCAGTAAACAGTTTTCTACTTTCCCTCTAAATACTCTTCGATTAGTTTTTTCCTTAAATTCTGACTTTGCTCGGCAATTCTTGCCGAGACAGGACTGAGACTGTCGCAAGATGTTTAGTGTTTACGTTTGAGGTTAATTGATGAGCAGTGTTCCCAAACGTTTGTTCTTTTTTTAATCATTACTCATGTCTTTTATTTTTTATCAGTGGTGCATTAAAGGATTATTTCAATCAAACATAACCCACCCACTTGCTTCCTATTAACTTCCAGAATCCAGATGTTTGCTCGTGTAATGTTGTGGCCACGGCCGTGGTTGTGGATCATTTTATGAAATAAGCAATCTGAACAATCAACTTATTTCTCAGTGCTCAACCCATCTTTCAGTTCTGTAACTCAATCTAGATTTTATTATTTGCTTTACAAATGCTCACACACTTCTTTAAGCCAAGAATTCTTGTTTTCGGGTGTGTAGTGAATTCTGTCACGAATCAGTTTGTTGCTATCTTGTCCCTTCCGATCGAAGAGAATGAATTTTAATGTTTTTAATTGCAAGGTTTTGAACCAGACGTCAGAGCCACTGTCAAAGTTGTAGTTTTTGTAACTGATGGCAACTAGTTAATACTGATTGGTTTCAATAGGTTAGGATGATTAAAATCCTTGGTGGTTTTCAAAGGTGTGTTCTTCGAGGAGTGATTTTATCATGTTGCATCTCACTTTAACTGTCTCGTGCCTTTACAGAAGTAGTAACGCTGTCAGTATCCTTATTTAACTGCTGCTAGCAATAATGTATTCTAAAATTGGGCTTTTGAAACGAGAGTCTCCTTTTAGAAAATTTTATTAGTAGTCAGCTGTATTCTGCGTCAAATCAAAAAATTCAGAGTGTAAGAAATGCTAGTTGGGGTATCATTAAAACTCAAGTCTTTCAAGTAAGTCCATCAATTTTCACTTCAAACTCTACCATTAACTCTGTCTTTCAATGGATTTGTGTATATTTATCTTCAACAATTTTGGTGATAAAATAGCTAGGTCATTTCAGGAAATATTGCTGATGGCAGCTCTTTATTTACATGTGCGGATGGACGCATTTCTGTCTTATGCACAGAACTTTGTGGATAATGTTCACAGCTGGGAGTTCATTTATCTGCGTAGTTGCATACAAATGGAGTGCGCTTTGCAAAGCTGTCATTGGCAATATTTTCTTAAATAAACGCTATCAAGATGATCAGAAATGTAAGCAAATCTATTTTGACATAACTCGGCTGATAAATTTTGTATGCAGCAGCTAGTACTAAAAGTTGTTACCAGTGGTGTAGCGTGTAGTGAGGCATTATTGCATTTTGTTCATTTAAAACCTTTCAATAGATCAAACTCCTGAGCCCGCTACACACCCAGTAGCCTCATATTTTTCATGGATTTAAATGCGCACAGTACAATGTTGCCACATTGCAGTATTTTGTGAATCCCATAAACTTGGTAGCCCAAAGACATCCGTGTACTCAGCTCGCTGAGTACTTACATTTTTTTCATTTTTAAAATCACGCAATACTGATCCTTGTTCTATTCAGGGTACCGGAAACATTTTAAACTCTTTAAACTCCATGCCTGCTGAATTTCAAATATTGTCCTTTTAATTTCAACGCCAAGTTATTTTTCTGATTTTTTTTTTAATTTGTTTTTCTTTTTGGTGGGTGAACTATAGCGAGAGGATGAAGTAGAAGGGGAAGCAGAAGAAAGGTGCGGTAGGTACAAAAAATTAGACTTGGTCCTTCGGATATCAGCGCCTTTGGGCATTAAATCTTTTGCACTTTCATGCGCCTGCAATTTATGAGTTATGCAATGGTTTGCGTTGAGCGCAGCCAACAGATTGTAATAATAATTCGGAATAATGAAGATCAGATAAAATCTCAGGCTAAAATCTGAAGGGACAGGGGGCTAGAAGAAACACAAGAGTAGAAAGGGTGGGAAGAGGGGAGGGGAGGAGACTTGGTTGCTTTGATATCAGCTAGTTTGTAAGTTGAATCTGAGAGATCTCATGCACAATCATGCATCTCTCAGATAAGGTTAAAAAAACTGATTTTGAAAGAAAAGTTTTTAAAGAGAGGAGATGGAGGTAGGAAAGAGGAAGGTAGTAAAAGGGAGAGGTTTGGAGAAATTTTTGGATCTTGACCGCCACGAGTTTAGATAGTTTTGGTGAAATAAATTTATCCAAAATAATTTGAGACATGAAATTAATAGAAATTAAAAAAGAAAATGAACAAAAACACTAGCGCTCAGAAGTTTCACATAGAAAAGAAATTCTCACTCCAACACTCTCACTTACTCTGCATACCCAATGAAATTATACAGAACATAATACAGAGATGATAACTATAGATAAAAGGAACCAGCACTGAGCATTTTTCTCAAGAACGGCTGATTAAAAATGTTTTGAAATTGGTTGCGGAATTGAAACAAATTTTTCATTTTTGATATTTTTTTCAAAAGCCCTCAACAGCTCCTCGTTCATATTAGAAGAAGCTCACACACATTTATCAAGTTTTTTGCAAAAAAGCATCTTCTAAAAGTACAAAAAGAGTTCATATCCTCATATCAGAGGCAATTGCCAACATTTTTGCTCCCATAGACATTTACCAAAATACCCAGATTTTTTTAGCTATCGGGACTTAAAAGATTTTTGAATCAACCCTTGTGCTTATCCACTTGAGAATTTCTCACAAATCTTGACAGATTCTGAGAAAATATATAGAAACCTTCTGATCGATGTGCAACATGTTACCTTGAGGAGAAAAAATAAGGTGTGTTTTGTCAAATTAAAATGTTCGGACTTCAATGGCAGAATCGGACCGATTCCGTGGTCTGAGACATAGACTGCCCAAAATTTTAATTTAACGAAATACACCTAATTTTTACTTTCTCACTCTAACGAAATTAGAAAAATTTAGAAAGTATTGCGATAGCGCAGAGATTTTCAAAGTATTTTGTTTCGATAGTTGGCCTCTCACGACTAAGTCATAATCATGATTTTTACAAAATAATGGCCTCTCATCATGTCTAATACCATCAGAAAGAATATACTTCAATCATATTAGCATATTTCTTAACCCTTTCTAACTTAGAGACATTTATGCAAAAAAAATTCTGTGGCATCTGTCCGTCAGTCCATCAGTCCGTCAGTCCATCAGTCCGTCAGTCCATCAGTCTTTCAGTCCGTGTGTACCTTCCCATAACTTTTGAAACATTGGTCCTTATGCTTCCAGATTTTGCACAGCTGTTACTTTTTAGATTCCCCAGAGGCACTTTTTTCGTTTTTTTGAAATTTCAACTTTTAGGTTAGTTATAGGGAAAAAATGATTTCCATTGAAATCAATGGTAAAATGGGTAAAAATGGGTAAAACTGGAATAATTCAAGTTTGGCTCAATCAATTTTGATGAAAGTTAGCAAAAAAAATCTACATTCAGCCTACTATAAAATAAACTACACATAGTTACAAGATTCAACCCTTAAAACTGTTTAAAAAATCAAAATAAGTGCGCTCGAGCCAAAAAATGGAATTATCGTGAGAAAATAATCTTTTTACTTGGAATCAATCAATTATGTCTCGATGAATTTTGATAATACTTTTGTACACACAATCCACTATCAAAATACTAACATATTTTGCTTTCTTAGTCACCATACACAACCGCTAAAACCTTTTTGAGAGGCAATATAGGTGCGATTGAGAAAAAAATATGGGAATATAAGCAAACAAAAACATATTCCTATTAATTGGGATAGTTCAGGTTTGGTCCAATGAATTTTGATGAAAACTGGCAAATACAATCTACAATTAGTCTACAAAAGAAAGTATCCCTAGCAGTTACAATATACAACCCTTAAGAGAGTTTCAAAATCAAAATAGGAAGTTCGACCCAAAAAAAAGAATCAAATAAAGTGAGAAATTAATGCTAAAACTTGGAGTCAATCATTAATGGGATGAATTTTGATGAAACTTTGCACAAACATAACATGTTACCGACCCACTAAAATATTTCTCTCATACAGTCATCATAAAAAACCTTTAAGACCGTTTCAAGGTGCAATATAGGTGCGATCGAGCAAAAATCTTTTAAACTAAGCCAATATAAAGACAAAAATAATATTTGGAATAAGTAATTCAAGCATGACTCAATTAAGTTTAATGAATATTAAAACAAAATGTTTGCAATCTGCCTAGGCATAATTTTTTTTCCATGTATAGCTAGAACAAACAACTCTTAAGTCTGATACCGTTTAAAGGCAATGTAGGTTCCATCAAACCAAAAAAAGAACGTATAAGGAAAATTAAACGCATAAAGAAGAGTCAATCAAAAATGGCTGGATGAATTTTTTTGAAATTTTGTGTACGCAGTCTACAAACAAAGTACATCTTTGGAGGGGGGTGTAATCTGCTAAATTAAAAAAATTATTTTGAAGATTCACCGTTTGAAAGAAGGAAACAAAAATTGTATTCATTGGAGGAAATGCAAGAATCAAATCGATTTTGACAACCTATAAAAACTAAGGAAAAAAGAAACTCCAACAAATAGAATGAATGCAACTTAAAGAATATGCACTTATTGGAATCTGGAATTAATCTAAAACTTGCTGAAAACAACATCAGAATAGAATTTAGGGATCTCAATTAGCCTTCAATTGATGAAGTAGGCAACTATTCGTACAGCTTCGCTACAAATTTGCAAACTCTTCGGATTGAAGGCAGAATTAGGTCCAAGAGATGAAAATATTTGATAAATATTTGCGGGTCTGGTGGTCTCCCCTAGAATTCTAAAAAGGGGTCTAATTCCGAGTTACGTCCCCTATTGAGTGATACATCAATCGAAAAGACGTAACAAACTGAGCATTTCGGCGCAAACCGGAGGTGGATATCGTTTTTACATTTGAGATATCGAATGTCAATTTACAGATTGAGACATCTCGATTGTGAAAAACGATATCAAACTCCGGTCTGCGCCGAAATGCTCAGTTTGTTACGCTTTTTCGATTAATGTATCAATCAATAGGGGTCAAACCTCGGAATTTTTCAGATGGCCCTCCTTGGGGGCCAAAAACGTTTAAAAGTTTTGGGAGCTTCAAAACCAAAATTTGACTAAATGTTTGTTATGATTGAATTTTTTCTGAAAGGGGCTTACTTTTTAGAGTATTTTTGTGTCCTTGATTTTTAAATTCCGACTCTTCAAAGAGGAGTAATGATTTTTTGAAAATTACTCCAAATCGAACTTTGACCTTCAATGTATCAAAAACGAAAAACGATATTGAACTTCGATTCGTACCCAAAGTCTGATAATTTCACCCTCTTTTTGATTAATAAATAAAATATGGGGGTCCTCGTTTGAAGTATTGAATTTAGGGACGAGGTATCCGCCCTGCGGGCCCCCCAGAGATGGCTCCGAAATCGGAAACCCCCTATAAAGATGTCCTCCTCAAGCTAATTGAACACGTGTTTCAGTGTTTTTCAAAATCCGGAGCCGTTCTCGAGATATTTGGCCTAGCTCCTTTTTTAATTGGCACCCTATATGCTATGAAACTTAATGAAAAGCGGTATTACAAGAATAACAATGCAGTCAAAGCAGCTTACACTGATTGACTGCATGTTATCTTTGTATCGCTAGACTGCGATACAAAATCTGCTGGCTGCTTGTTTTTTTTTTTTTTTTTTTTTTTTTTTTTTTTTTTTTTTTTTTTTTTCATCAGGTTGAAATATTTTACACACCGACACACCAACGTAAGTATAAATGTTTATGGGGGTCAAAATTCAATTTTGCCGTTCCTGAAAATTTTCAACAAGGCTCCTTAACGCGCCAGTTTCATTCACCGTGCGGCGCGCGGCGTGAGACATATCCACTGTCGGACGACGATGGGGTCGTTTGTTTTTAAAGCAATCAGGTTTGAAATTTTGTTCTCTATTTTGCGGTAGTCTTCAAAGTATAATAGCCTCTGGAGTCATCAAATTTACTTATGTTTTATTTTTTGCAGTACCACATGTGGGAGGAATTAAAACAAATCACTATGATTCATTAAACTTTACACAAAATCAGTTTCGAGCTTTAGGAGGCTTTCCAAAAATGCGAGATTCTCGCGATTCTCGAGTAGGTAATTAACATTTCAAGAAATATTGCACGAAATTCAAATATTGCAGAAACATTCTCCATCAATGTTACGAAAAATATAGAGCGCACGAATATTACGCCGTGAATGTACTTTTGCGATATTGCGAAAAATACTGTCGCAACGTTTCCTAGCCTTTCCCGGGAAGTTTTCAAAGAAATGTTTTGGAAATGTAAACATTTCACAGCAATAGGTACCTACTGCCAATTGCCATGCTCACTGGGGAGTAAATGGGTTTTACATAATCCATTAATACTGCAGCAGAACAATATAGGAACGTATGTTTCAAACTGATAGCTGTTGTTTCTGACATTTGCCCCTCTCACCTTTTCTCATTGTAACTTTGAACTTTGTTTTTCGCATCGGACGAAAGTCACTGCCAACTGCGCGGCGCAGTATATTTGCAAAAAGTATTCAATGCTTGTCGTGATAACCTACTTCAGCGCTGCCAAGTCCCGGAAAAAACTAAAATTACTTATCTTCTTATTACATTGTCTGCGCCGATCAAATGTATTAACTAAAGTTACATACTGTGCGGCATCTAAGGATGATGATGCTTATTTTTATGAGATAAAATTTAGCGTCAATGTCCAATGATGTAAAATAGATGAGAAAATAAAAAAACAAAAACAATAACCACGTGTTTACCATAACAGCTTGCTTTGACTTCATTCGATTGTTTTGATTTTAACCTCCCTCCCCTCTGCCTCCCCCAATGAGCTATATAGTGATAGAGAGGATTTGTGGGGCGTGATATTGAAACTTCACGGAGGCAGCCCAGCGGCGGCTCGTGCAATGTGGCAACAATGGCTTTCCTCCATTTAAAACTGTGTAAAATAATCGATTACTTGGTGAGGCGCAGCGCCTCACCTAGTATCGATCTTTTTGCATACGTTTGAATGGCAAAAGTGCACGGTTGCCAGATTGCACGAGCCGCCACTGAGGCAGCCATGATCGAGATCTCTTATGGATATTTTTCACACAGGCTCGGGTTGTTTGCCTCACTTTGTTTAACCTTTAAAAAAATTGTGACAAACACATTTGAAATTAGTTATGAACGAAAGTGCAAGCAGTATTTAAGAGTGACTATCTGGACACAGAAATCGATAAAACTGTTTCTTCTGGAAGGATTTGCACGATAAAGAAACTGACACATATGTATAACATAAATATGCAAAATTTTCCCACCTATATGTATGTATTCAAATTCTGTGTCCAGATAGCCACTCTGAAACACTTGCAGTTTTGTACCGATTTCCTCTAGATTAATTACACTTTGATTTAACCCTTTCTTGGATAGTGGTACACACATGGGCGCCCGCAGAAAAATTTCCAAGGGGGGGGCAAAATTTTTGAACCTCAATGGAAGGTCTAGGAGACCCCCCCCCCCAAGGGGAAATGGATTTTTTTTCCATCCAAATGGTGTACAATTACTAAGCCATGGTAGGTGTATCACATAATAGTTATAATTTTGATGTGTTTGATATAATGGATAAAGGGACAGCAGACGAAAATGATACCAAGGAAAATGTTTAATTCTACTGTTCCTTGCAAAAAATTGAGTTAAAATGACAAAATAAACAAATTTGTTAACCACTACTCCTTTGATTAACATTGCATTTCCTTTTTTCCTTTCATTTTTTACCGTGAAATTTTGACTTTTTTGAATTCCGGGGGGGGGGGCAAGTGCCCCCTTTTGCCCCCCCCCATTTTATGTAACATATGATTCAATGGAATTTAAATGGACATTTTTCAAAAAGTTGTGTGACCCATCAAAGTTCTTAAAAAAGTGTCCTCTCTCGAACGGTCTAAATAAATCTCAAAAAAACTCAAATCCCAAAATGCGTGCATGAAAGGGTTAAGGTTAAAAAAAAGTGAGGCAAACAAACCTTTAGATCGCCTCCTGCTGTCACTTTTTGAGATAGGACTTATAACATGTATGGGCCCCTCTATCGCTACGCTATAGCTCGTTGTCCGTTGGCCTCCCCAATAATTCAAGAATAGATGTAATAATATAGGGCCTGAGGATCGATACTTTTCCGTGCGCTCTCAGAGGAATGATCGATATATTGGTCGATTTCACGATAATTTTGGGATCGAACCTCTACCAATTGATGAAGATTGATTCTCCATCTTGTGCTTTTAAAACATGAGTTTATAAGGACGAAATACAATGTGCGATATCGAATGAGACACCTCTATGCGGTGGCGAGGCGTAGACACGTTTCTTTTTTCCATTTTACACTCATTCATTGAAAAGGTCGAAATGGCAAGTTATGACCGATGACTGGAAGTGTTCGACTTTTTTGGTAAGCTTAATGGAGAAATTACTTCGTTACCTACAAAATTCCAAGCCTCACCACTGCGCCGCTGACAATCACGAGTTCAAAAATAGAGTTTTTGAGAAATTCAACTTTCGGGGTCAGTGGCGGATCCAGAAAATTTTTCTGGGGGGGGGGGGGCACGCCTGTGAAATTTTGAAATTTGAAGCGTTGGTGGAAGCAATTTCGGCCTACTTTCTATAGGAAAAAGGCAAAATTTGAGGCTTCTGGGGGGGGCACGTGCCCCGTGCCCCCCCCCCCCCGTGGATCCGCCACTGTCCGGGGTCAATGAGGAGTCAAATTTGATTGTTTCTTGCTGATTATTGCCCTTTAGAACCGAAATTTACATTCATTTTGACGTAACTCTAACCGTTTCAGAATTGACTTTAACGCCGATAAAAGTCATAGTCAGCCGCTTCTTGGAAATGCTTCGTACGTTCCCCTTGGAGGGTCGAATCGGCCGGCGCGGCGCGGCGTCTGAGTGATCGCAGCGCATTGGAATCGGGTAGAGTACCTATATAAGGAGAGTATGGCCATCTGCGATCATGGAGCTCTTAGGGCCCAATTTCAAAATGGCGGCGGTCGTGTTGTTTGAGGTTATGTTACATTGTTGGTGAGAACGGTGTCGGTGAACGGTGAGTTTGATGACCGTTTCCCGCTAGAAGATGCAAAAGATAACCTCAACGGTTACACCCAAAGAGTAAACAAGAGTCGCAATTGAATGGAAGGCCTGCGTGGTCAACGTAGATAAGGGATCCGAACGCGGGCTGGCCTCTGATTGGCTGCAACGGGTGGAGCAAAAATGACTCGGGGTATAAGGAAAATAACACGGGATTTTCGTTCCGAGACGTTTATCTCGAAACCTAAGCAAAATAGTATCTAAACAATTTATACGAGTCGATTCAGCAGATTTTTCCGAACAATTTGATAGGTCATAAGTGCCACTTTATTGCAAATTCGAAAAGACTGTTCCAGTTTAAAAGTACTCACAATAGTGAGTTACTCAAACACTGCTCAAACACACGCCAAGCATGTAATCACACTATTGTGCGTACTTTTAAACTGAAACAGTCTTTTCGAATTTTCAATAAAGTGGCACTTATGACCTATCAAATTGTTCGGAAAAATCTGCTGAATCGACTCGTATAAATTGTTTAGATACTATTTTGCTTAGGTTTCGAGATAAACGTCTCGGAACGAAAATCCCGTGTTATTTTCCTTATACCCCGAGTCATTTTTGCTCCACCCGTTGCAGCCAATCAGAGGCTAGCCCGCGTTCGGATCCCTTATCTACGTTGACCACGCAGGCCTTCCATTCAATTGCGACTCTTGTTTACTCTTTGGTTACACCGATTACACGATCGACCCGGTCGGCCATCTTGAAATTGGGCCCTAAGAGCTCCTTAAACGCCTAAAATGGCGCAACCAATCAGCGTAGGATTCACAGATGGCTATACTCTCCTTATATAGGTACTCTAGAATCGGGGTTGAATAGGAGCGACGCTGCTAAATCGTGCACTACTACCTGAAAACCCAGAGCCCTTCTTATCCTGTACAGAGTATAGGTGTCACGGTACCATTCATCGGATGTGGATCACTTTAGAGTCCCTTGATGGAAATATTGTATAGGGAGTACCGACACGACGCTTTATGCATTTTGACAGAAGTCGATTTTGTCGACCGCGTGAACGCATTCGAAGGTTAAGTTCGATAGTGGACCAGTGGTGGACTGGCGGATTTGCCGGCATTCCGGTCCGTTCCCATGCGTTCCTGTACGAATCGACTCCTTTCGTGTGGAGCCTTCGATGTCGTCGACTCCTGCTCGACTCCGTGAGAGCCTAAAACCAACGACCAATCACAACTCGTTGAGCTCGTGTCGGTACTCCCTATACAATATTTCCATCAAGGGACTCTAGATCACTTAAACTCTGATGGCTAATTACTCTGTGAATCATCCTTGTCAGCATAGAGAGAGTGACGAAATTAAGATAGGAATCTCCCATTATTACTGCCCTATGCCACCACTATGCTCGCGTAAACAAACACGTTTGAGTTTAGGAGTGGATTTTGGAAGTTTTAGTGCTGCCATCGTTACTTTTGGAGGTATTTACACCAGAATTGACAGTTAAATCGCTTGTAGCAAAAATGTGAGACAGTCCCATTTGGATTTTAAGTTAGGACAGACAAGTTGGTGATTTTTTTTTAGGCTGTAGAAGCACCTTTCAATTTTATTCATATGGAAACTAATAAAAATAACTGGAAATAGGCGAAAGCACCGTGCTCCGTCCCGTCCGCTGCTCCGCTGAATGTATGAGCGACTTCTGCAGCAGTTCTGCCGCGTCTGCGCAAGTCTTGAAGGTAAAAGTTCGTTGACCTACATCTCGACCGCTCACCGAGGGCCGCACGATGATGGAACGAAACGACTGCGACTGTGAGAGCAGAGCCACCGAGTGTCCGGGCGCACCGTTTGAAATTATTATCACCGCAGGCTCCAAAGCCAAACTCTTTCTGTTTTCATTGAGAAGGGAACTCTTGAAACACCGAAAATCAGACGCTCCCAAGGTCAAGCGGTGACTCGATGACACAATTCCGGAGTCAAAACAACTATCGTAGTCGCACGGGGTAAAGAAACAAATCTTTCGTAGAACCTGGAAACACAGAGATGGTTGAGACTTGAGACTAGGCTGCGAAGGTCAAGTCTCATCATTCAAGACACAGTTTTCAGTACCGCTAGATTTTGCGTGTCGATTTATTATTTATGCTCGCAGGTATGAGGTTGCTGCAGGTCGTACTAATAGTTGCCGGTGCTCGACGCTTCATAGATTGTTTCAGTGATGACGTTATCCCGTGAAAAAGTTGGTTAATCGTTCTAAACTGTATATCTCTCATTTTCACTTGATCCGCAGTGTCGGAGGGAAGGGCAAAGGAACACCCCCCCCCCCTCCGAGCCGCTAATGTTGCCTTTTTTAGGACTGAGCATGGGCGCAAATTGCTTCCTGCGACGCTGCAAATTTCAAATTTCACAAGGTACTCCCCCCCCCCCCCACACACAAATCTACATCCGCCGCTGATGATCCCCCGTGCGCTTATCATTCTTATATCGCTGAAATCGTATTCAGATACTTTTTTACATGTTTTATAACTCGCATCGTTAAAAAGGGCGTCAGGGGCAGAGCAAATTTTCGCGAAATCCAAACGTTGATGAATATCATATTTTCGAGTAATCGAAATTTTGATACAGATTCAGTGTAAAAAATTTAAGTATAACGTAGTTCAACTAAAATATTTATTAAAATGCATCAGTTGAGACGGCTCATGGGCGTCCGCCAGTTGTGGAGGGGAGGAGGGGAACCCCTAATATTTGAAAATGAAAAAAAGGCAACGAAAAAAAATTGCGATATTTAAGAGAGAAATGGAAACAACGGGTGGCTGCCCCCCCCCCATTGGGCTTAGTCAAAAGGATTTAGAGGAGTCATTGGAAGCTTTTGGAAGCGATTAGCTTAAATAAGAGCCGCGTTGGTCCGCAGCAAAGATTACAGATTCGCAGACCACGCTTGCGACAGTGTAATCTTAACCTGGGCACTTAACGGATATCAGGGCCAGCCGGCCAGAGCTGCCGATTTGCGTAGATTTAATGACATTTTGAGATTCACCGAAGATTCCACCGGTTGAGAAAAGATTACAGAGTATAGTTCAGTGTATGACTGTAATGCACGAAAATACTAGCGTCTTTTATCTTTTCTCAACCGGTATATTTTAATTAATTAACGGCGTTTCCACCGATTGAGGAAATATTACAGATCAGAGTATTCTCGCGTATTACAGTCATACTCTGAACTAAACTCTATAATCTTTTCTCAACCGGTGAAATCTTCGGTGAATTTCAAAATGTCATTAAATCTACGCAAATCGGCAGCTCTGACAGGGCTGCCGTTTTGCGTATAATCAATGCTTTTTTTCAATTCACCGATGATTCCACCGGTTGAGAAAAGATTACACCGTTTAGTTCAGAGCATGACTGTAATGAACTAAAATACTCGCATCTGTAATCTTTTCTCAACCGGTGGAGTCGTCGATGACTTTAAAAAACTTGCGGATATTTTAATTAATCAACGGAGTTTCCACCGATTAAGGAAAGATTACAGATCAGAGTATTTTCGTGCATTACAGTCATACAATGATGAACTGAACTGTGTAATCTTTTCTCAACCGGTGGAATCATCGGTGAATAGAAAAATAGCATTGATTATACACAAAATGGCAGCCCTGACGGATATACATAGCTCTATTTACAGGCAACTGGAGATTCTTTTCGGTAATTTAGCAATGGAGCTCTTCCGAACTTTTGCTACATGGGATTGTAGAGTTGATTCTTGCATAAAAACCTGTAAAAATGACGATGAGTACACTATAAATAATCACGAAATTCACTTTTAGAATCGAGCTTAATGGCGGTTCGACGCAGGTATCATGGGAGATTCCTAACTAAATTTAGACATACCTCTGTGTTTCCAAAGAGAAAGTGACATATTAGATAGGAATCTCCCATGATACCTGCGTCAAACCGCCATTGCGATCTTGCCATTTTTGTAGTTATGTATAGGTTTATTATTGAATTTCAAACTTTCTCAGTGTGATTTTCGTGATTTTTGCTGGTTTTTACATCAGAAGGTACTATTCATTCATTTGCTCACAGAAAAAGTTTGCAAGAGCCCCATTCTTGGGATGCATCACCACATGAATCGAAAGTGTAATTAACGTAAATAATCGTTGATTTATTCATGCTTTGGAGAGAAAAAAAAAAAAAAAAAAAAACATTCAAGCTAAATTTCGTCTCCAATAGTGACTCTCTTGCATTGAAACTTTGTAACCATCGGACCCTGTCAACGATTTTCGTAACCAGACGTCAAAAGCACATAAAAAAACTCTAGGGAGAGCAAATCAACCAGGTGAATTGAAGTTCATTTTTGTCTATATTTTGACGTTTTTAGGCATTTTCCCTCCTTCCCCCCTTTGTCCCGATTTATTTGCTTTATACAGGAACTAGCAGGGGAAGGGGGTGCACTGGTGCTACCCCCATAACACGCTCATGCCAAGAGTCCTATCACCTATCTTCCTCAAGGTATATGGAAGAACAGGTATGGCCAGGAGGCGGGGTTTAAGGGGCTTTCGAGTTTTCCCGCCAAATGATGACGACACACTTGCTTTAGCGATGACGTAGCCGTCACCTACTGCAGTAGCAAGAGATGGGGGTAGGCGAATTTTATCGCGACCGTCTAGAACATCTGTGGTGTAGCCGTCACCTACTGAGATAGGCTCCGCCTCCTGTCCATACCCGTTCTTCCATATACCTTGAGAGTGAGTGAGATAGTTTGGAACGGTAGGCGAATTTTATCGCGACCGTCTAGAACATCTGTGACGTAGCCGTCACCTACTGAGATAGGCTCCGCCTCCTATCCATACCTGTTCTTCCATATACCTTGTATCTTCTACAGTCCCTATATACTATGAGAGTTGCGACAAGACTCTCAAAATGAAGAAGAAGAAGCGGATCCATGGAGCCAAAGATTACTAATACATACAGATATGGCATTAGCCCGAATTTTGTTAAGTTGACTCCGGCCGTGATACAACCGGGCATACAGAGGGGATCATAAAGATTACAGAGAAAAGATTACATTTTCCACGTTTGTCTGTTACAAAACTGTTCCGTATTCCACGTTCCACCGTTCACGTTCCGTGTTTGTTCGAGTTCCGCAAACAAACACAGGAAAAGTGGGAAACGTAATCTTTTCGAACCAGAATTCTGTAATCTTTATGATCCCCTCTGTATGCCCGGTTGTATCACGGCCGGCGTTTTATCCATTTTTCACTTAACACGGGCGAGATGGCTAATGCCATATCTGTATGTATAAGTAATCTTTGCATGGAGCCCGCCCCCAGAGACAATATATAATAGAGACCACGCACTAGCCGTGCGCGCGGTGGCTGACTTATTTTTCGGGACTCAACAGGAATTAACACAGGGAGCATGAGAGTGCACCATCCAACACGGTCCATACGTTGACTGATGCAATTTCGGTGCTTCTGGCTTCACTAGGCAAAATTCTCAACGATGTTTCTCATCAGTCAACGTATGGACCATGTTAGCGGTGTTCTGTTGAGACCCCGAAAAAAAAAGTTGCCACCGCGCGCAAACATGGGCAAGATAGATAGTGCGTGGTCTCTATTAGGAGCCCCCAAGAGGCAAATTGCAAATGGCGGATGGCCATTTGCCTCTGCGCTGTTGCCACTATTTCGCTATCTCTTGTAGGTTAGGTTCAGATTCTCGACAATAACGGTCGTTATTGAAAGAAATAATTTTCTCCATAATAACATTTAGGCAGAGGAAAAATTCACAAAAATTACCGCGGTCACTGCAGTTACATCAAAAATGTAATGAAAGCGAGTACGCGAAAAGTAAACAAACCCTTCGCCATTTGCATTTGCCTCTTGGAGCTTTCTTGACAGCCTAAATCTGAGAGCCAATCAGAAATGGATTCAGCAATGGCGCAACTCTCATAGTATATAGGGACTCTAGTATCTTCCTAATCGAGGTGAATCGAACGAGGAATAGAACTGTGTCAGCGCAGTTATACAATAGCCACAATCGAAGAAGCTTTTAATCCATTGAATTACGGTCAAAAGCTATTTAAATAAATGCAATGCTGTGTTCTTGAGGGTGGTCGACCAACGGCATGGGCCCCCGCAGACAAATTTCCAAGGGGGGGGGCAAAATTTTTGAACTCCAATGGAAGGTCTAGGGGACACCCCCCCCCCTTTCAAGGAAAAGGGGAAACCATTTTTTTCTTTTTTTCATCCAAATCTAGTATAAAATTATTAAGTTATTGTAAGTGTATAAAATAATAATAATAATAATAATAATAATAATAATAATAATAATAATAATAATAATAATAATAATAATAATAATAATAATAATAATATTTTTGGGTGTTTGATACTTTGAAAAGAAACAACAGATGATAATGTGAATATAATCCTACTATTCCTTGGGGAAAAAAAAGTTAAAATTACAAAATAAACTAATAATAAAGTTCTTCGCAATTACTCTTTTAATTAACATTTCATTTTCTTCTGTTCCTTTCATTTTTTATCGTTAAATTTTGTGCCCCTCCTTGCCCCCCGCTGCGGGCGCCCATGACCAGTGGCGGGGGGGGGGGGTCAGAACTCGTTCACATTATTACTTAAGAACAGAAAAATCTTATTCGTCCTCTTCATGAAAGTCTAGATCCTGTCATATGCAATAACTTAACGTGCCGCTGTAAAATACGTTTGACATGGCAAAGATTATCTTCAGATTTGTAATGTAAATTTTCATTTGAACTTCAAATTCTCGAAGTTTGGAACTGAATTGATTTAAGTGCCTCCTCGCCTTCTTTCTACTCACAATCAGTGTTACTATGACTCTTACTGTTAGTCTATTCTGTAACTCACTATAACTCCTATGAGCGATTTACACGTCTCTTGGTTAGAGTTAACCTATACTTGAAGTAAAATCTTCACGGATCAAATGTGGATATGGATCCTCTAAAGATATTCCATAGGCACCGATTCGAGTCGGAGTTGCCTTCCTAGGTAAATAGAACTTCCACTCTCGGATATCAGAATCCATTGGGATAGAACCATAGTGTAAATCACCACCACATAATCTCCTCAGAATGTGAATAATTCGAAAATACCAAAGTGCCAAAGATTTTTAGCTCGGACAATTTCAGGGAATAGTTTTGGAAGAATCCGGAAAAAATTATCGAAATGTTTCCTTGGAATATTCCCAGAATATTCTGAGGAGTGTTTCAAAAGTATATTCTCAGAATATTCTCAGAATATTCCGGCCGGAATATTCTGATCCGATCAGAATATTCTGTTGTCTGCAGGGTAAGTGCCAATAGTGTGTCATAAAACTAAATTTGTTAGCTGTAAGTTTGAAATCGGTGATAAATATGAAATATGTAAAATCTATTTTACATAAAAAAAAAAAAAAAAAAAAAAAAAAAAAAAAAAAAAAATCTATTTTTTTAAATGGAACGCACTTTGACTTTAAGGTTTAGAAATTCAAGAAGGAACGATGGAGTGCCTTATTGTAACTTGTAAGAATAATGCAAAAGAATAAAAGTTAACGACGACAGAGATCTTATCATCTTCTATAATAAATCAGATGATAATCTTGCTGTATTACGTAATCTCTGAAAAAATTAAATGATATGTAAGCAGTGGGTATCATCGATTCATCATCAAAATCCGCGGCTGCGGTCAGTGTCCGGTTTTTTAAAAAACAAGTGCGGCAAAGAAAATAACGGAGGTTGAGGAACAAAATAATAAAACAAATACGCAGGCTGCAGACAATCGGCTCCACGTTTGTGCTGGCTCGAGTATTTTCATTTTGTCTAACCGCCGCGTGAGAGCCGGTGAGGTTATGTGTCTTATGTGTCGTCAGATTTGATTTGACTCGGATCCGGTCTTCTCTCGCAGTGAAGTTCTCGCGGTAAACCTTTGATGTGTGGCAGTTCGTAAACGACACGTGTTTCAATTTTGTGCTTGGATAACATCTCTGGCTTCAAATTTCAATATAACTGTGGATATTTCCAAAAAAACCGGTGAGTTTCTCTTCATAGTAATTCACTATTTCACCTACTTTCTGACATGCATTCATGGAGGAGAGAATCTCAACTCGTTAACGTTTTTGGTCTTCAATTTTTTCATTGCAACGGAATTGCTCGTTGACAAATATTCTCTTGTTTCTTGCGCAGCTCCCCGTTTCTCCTGCATGTTGCATGTAGTCAGAAATTTCTTTGACCCAGTTTTATTTTTGGCTCAAGTTCGTCGACTTCTTTACACTTGCCTCTACAATCATTTCCCTCCTGCATCTTGTTATTGTTTTTGTGACGGCCCCCCTGCTTTATTTTATTTACTTTGGTACTTACCCACGTATCATTGATCTTACATTTCAGACGAAAATAAATCAATAATGATTAGTTTAAAGCCCGTTCGTCTCGTCCTACTCAGAAATTGTAGCTTTCGCTTTCACTAAAATTACACACTATCTTGGAATGCAGTTAGATGCACCTGCCAAAAGTTATATCTGTGCTTGTTGCTGCATCCTGTATCCATGATGTGTTGCATCGTATTTGATTTCAGATGTGTACAGTAAGTTCCGTATTCCCTACTATCGTATGATTCAGTGAAGTAAATCAATTTACCCAACTGATACTGGGGTCCCTGAGGTCTCCTCCTGTACCTATCCCAATCCCACCCTGTCGTTTGAAATTAGGTAAAGGCATTTACTGAAAGATTTTCACCAGAGTACTAAATAGAAAATACACATAGATTTGATTCCTGAGGTAAGTAATTTCTTCTTCGATGATGTCCTGATATCGTGCCCGAGCCTTTCCTTCGACCACGCTGGATTTGGGTGGCGAGCCTGTACTTTTTTCTGAAAATATTTATTTTTGAGCTGTAGGCAGGCCAGTGTGTGCGACGAGACAAGGAAATTTTTTGGAAAAAAAAAAAAACTGGCGCTGCTTTACATCAGCTCCAGCGGCTTAGCCAAGAGGGTCCTACGGCCCTATACGTGTCTGCACTGTATCTCCCCGTTTACTTACACAGATATTTGTCACCAAATCAGACAATTTCTCACTTTTTATAAGAAACTGACGAATATTGAACCACGGACTGTCCCCTTGACAACTTACTGACACCCCCCCCCCCCCCCGAAAAATATCTAGCCGCGCCACTGAACCGCTCTTTTTATCGGAGAAATTTGAAAGCTGTGTATTTTGATTAATGAGTTCCAAGAAAAAGAAAAAATCTCAGAACCAGCACTTGTTTGATACGTCTTTACCCAACCTATCTTGGTATCCTTTCGTATTTAAGTTATTAAACTTCTCTATTCCTAGGTATTATCAGGGTCCCAATTCTACTCATTTGGACGAGAGAGAGAGAGTGAGACGAGACATCAGGAATCGATCAATCCAATTGGTAGCGTTCTAGAATTCATCGGCTTAATTACTGCATCCGTGCAGGAAAGATTACATTATCATCCTGTGATGCAGTATATCTATGTATGTTGAAAAGTACTACTATTCATAATCTTTTTCTGCATCGGGACAGTAAAGGGATGAATTCTAGAACGGTACCATTGCTTCAAACGGAGTCACGTGACCGATTTGAAGTCGTGGTCAACATGCATTGGCGGCCACAATCTCGCACTCTTATCAAAGACTACGACTGTCTCGTTTTCGACTTCAGCGTTTGTTTTCCATTCATTCAATTTCAATTTTTGGGGATTGAGGCCAGGTTCTAAGGCAAAATATCATCACTTTGAAACGGCGCGACGCCTGCCTGCGTTCCTTTAAAACTAGACGTCGCCCCCTCCCCCACAATGATCTATGATTTGGTTATACACGCTCTTTTGTACGTCTTCACCGCTTTAGAATTTTCCTGCAAACTTGGCAACGTCGTTTGTCGGAATTCATTCTGAGGTAAATATTTTGTATGATACACATTACACATACACACGTCTCTCGACGCCAGTCTTGTCTTGTTTGAGCTTTAAGAGTCGGACAGTTAAGCCTCCGATACAGTAGCGCACCGAGAGTTTCTTCATCTCTCTCTTTTCTCCATTAAGAAACGTATGTTAGACAAGGATGGACAAGGGGATAAAACCCCCTCCTTCTGTCCTTTTCCTACTCATACATTCAAGTGGGAAATGAGAGAGATGGAAGATATCCTGGTTGCGCCAGTGCTCCGATATACATAAACAGTAGCAATCCGTATCCCAGGAAGCTTTAGGCGCAGCGCAAACAGCGAGCAATGCTCGAAGGTCCTCTTAAAGTTTTGAGTGTACATATTATATCTTTGACAGAAATTGTGAAACTTAAGAAAGGCTCTCTTCATTCTATGGTTTTACTGATAAAAGAAAATCGCAATAGAGGTCGATTCTCCGGGAATCGTTCGTTGTATTTTATTTCGGTCGGTTTTTTCCAAGTAGGATATCTATGTTTTTCTATAATGTAGCACTATTCGGACTTTATTGGCATTAAATTTTATTCGCAAAATTAGTGATTGCGTCACACTGAGATGAGTGTCATTGATGAAATCGATTGTGTCAGTTAGAAGACGAATCAAGTAGTTTGTTGGGATACTATCAGCGGAGGTGATAGCAATTACTTCTTTCCCCCTCAAAATCCACTGAAGCTCATTCAGTTTTATTGCTGTATTGAGATTTTCTATTATACCTATATACCTATTCAGATTGTTTAAAAATTGACTTTTGTACAGTGTTACTGCTAACAGGATGTGATTTTTGCGGATTAAACAGCCATCCCTGATCACCCATTTTTTTAAAAGTGACATTACATTGATCTTGTTGAACCGTTTTTACTATACTTAACTGACGTAAGAGTGTGTTGTATGGTCTCAATAACCTATTGAATCGTAATTATTAGAAACCTCGGAGACATCAGGCGCCGTTTTTGATATAGTTTTATATCCAAACGCGGTCATGAAATTAGCTGTTCTTATGAAAGAATCTCACTGCATCTAGTCTAATTTGAATCTTGAAACCTTCCCGCGCACCATTTCCTTTGCGGTCCACGAACGTTCACAAGCTCAAAAGCACGTGAACGCCGTGAAGGCTTTTTATGGACCGCGGAACAATTTTCATCCGCCCGTTCCCAGACGTCCACAGTGGACGATTGTGGACGTAAAAAAGACGGCTTATGATAGAATTTCTAATGGGGAGGGGGGGGGGGAGAATTTTTCATCCGTGGAATGCAATGCTGCCAGATTGCGCGCTTCGCTACAACGGCAAAAAAACAACAAACAACAACAACAGAAGCTACATGCACACATCAAAATGTTAGTTTTTACAAGTGCATTGAGCGGATTAAATATACATTATTACTGTGCATGCGAAATTGGGGATGAGGGAAAGTGAGTTGACATTTTGAGCGTTTATAAAAATGTGACTATTTCACGCTATTTAAGCTCTATATTTGTGATGATTACGGATATGTTTTGTAAACACTCGTGCGATTCTTCCGTATGTCTCAAGTATACCTATATACTCCGTGACGCAAATGCATGTTAAAAAAATATTCGCGCAATTTTCAAGGAATAAACAGAGTATTAATAGCTGACCGCGCAACTTTTTCTAGATCATTTTTCTCAGATAATTCACCGCACTTTGAGTTCTGATAATTTTGCAGTTTATGAGGTTAAATTTATAATTATCTTATACGTCCAAGTGGCGGAAACTGGTTGCTGAAGTGTCAGTCATCAAGGTCACCCGCAAAGCTCTCCTTACCGCGAAAGATTTAAACTAGCCCTAGAGATCTTTAAAACTTCGTCTACAAATTAATACACATTCAAATGAGATGATTAATTAACGTGTTGAAATATTTTTGGAAAAATGCCTCAGTAGCATGGCACGAAGCTGAGCTATAATAAACAGGTACGTTTGCACTGCATCACTCATGTACAAAGTGCATCGTTGATACTCAATAATTGAAGGTGTTTTAAAAGTTATAGGATTATTCCAAAGTGAAAAGTTTCTCTTTGTTTATTTTTTCCTAAAATGGGTGGGGGGGGGGGCGGGGGGACTTTGTTGCTTTGCAGGTTGTGCACTTACCATACCTACACTCCGTAAAAATTGCCTGACAATGCTGTTAATCCTTTAACTGCTACGGACGAGTATACTCGCGGCGGAGAAACCTCTTCTCTTAAAGCTGCGGACGAGTATACTCGCAATCGTGACTGGATTCCTCAAAACTCTTAAAAAAAAATAAAAAAAAAAAAAATTAAACAAAAAACGTAACAATTCGTAAATTTGCACGGTTTTCCATTCACACCCTGGCAGTACCTGCATTCCTAACTCAGCAGTCAAAGGGTTAATATTAGCAGAAAATTAATGTATTGTAGACAGGCCCTGACTGGCCCACCGGGCAACCGGGTAGATGCCCGGTGCGCCCTCTGTCCATGGCGCGCCGGCGCCCCCCCCCCTAAAAAAAAACCTTAAGCAGCGGAAAGCCGCGATTCTGGCGGTCTAATTTTCGGTGACTTGTGTACCACAAATATCATGTGTCGTAGGGCGCCCTCCGTCCTATAACTCATATGAACCGAGGGCGGCATGGTTTGCGTCGTAATGGTGCAGTTGCAAGGGTCTGAAATGGTGTGTTTTTAATAAAGAGAATGAAAGTGCTTGATGAGCTGAGAACAAATATGTCCTCGGTTTCTAATTAAGTCCCATTGTTCCAGAGATGAGATTTTGGCGCAAAATACATTGTTTTAAATGGGAATTCCGCGTAGTGACGTCACTACGCTCACGATTTTTTAAGATTTTACACGAGTGTAATCTTCAAAACCAGGACACTTAGGAAAAAACCAAAGGCGCTATTGTTCTCAGCTCATCGAGTTCTATCATTTTCTTCATAAAAAACTTATAATGTCAGACCCTTGCAACTGCCCCATTAACGTAGAAGGCACGAGTGGGAACGCATTACACGATTACACCCCACTTTCCGCCCAACGCTACGCCCAAAGTCACATAACATGAGTCTAGGGCTGAATGCTTTGCACACTATAGTTAACGGAAGACACGAGAGGACGCTCTCCCCTCCCTCTTGGCGCCCTCCATCATATGTCACATAAGATGAGTCGAGGGCGGCATGGTTTGCGCCCTAATTATCGTGTAAGAGACGGGCAGGAACGCCCCCACTAAGAACCGCTAAAAAAGCAAAAATATACCTATTTTTGAAACTTTAAAAATTCATAACTCGAAGACAAATCATTTCTCGAAAACAGACTTTAGCTCATTTTAACCGGAAAAGGAAGGACTTTCTTTGAGGCCGTTTTTTTGTTTTCGTCAGCGCGATCCGCATATGAAAAAAATTCAAAAATCTAATTTTTTGAAATTTCCAAAATTTTGAAAATGCAATAACTCAACTGAAATCCAATTTATATTTCTCCTACTCTAACACGTGCGATGTGCAACCAAATGAGCAAAGAAATAGGAAGATAAATTCCAGGCTTCGGGTTTGTTTAGGTTATTTATGCATTTAACGTATAGAGAGTACACTGAATAAAAAATCAGCTAAATTTAACTAATTTCAACTTAAAAGTATGGACACCACTTAAAACTGTTAGTTTGACTATTTGAATTAGTAAAATTAACTCCGTGCCGTGTTTATTATCATGGCACGGAGTTAATTTTACTAATTCAAATAGTCAAACTAACAGTTTTAAGTGGTGTCCATACTTTTAAGTTGAAATTAGTTAAATTTAGCTGATTTTTTTTTTTCAGTGTAAAAATGTGTCACCGCAGGAAAGAAACAAAAGAAAAAGAAGTAATTTGCATCAGCAATCCAGGAATGCTCATCAACTCGAGCTATCAGCCGATCTCGTTATGCTTCGCTTAGATTGCGATTACCATGCGTAGAAATTTCACACCGCTTATCGTGGTGTAAAAAGGAAAATGTTTCTCGTTAATTTTTCCTCCTAAGAAAATGTGCCGGAAAAATTACTCGGAAACTGAAAGATTGGCGTCTCCTCTAACCGGTAACTTTCGAGGGTAATTGGTAATGGGGAGGGGGGCGGTTGCGCACGCCTATGAAATTAGTAGCTTCGCAGGAAGCAATTTTGAGACGTTTTCTGTTGATGAAAAGCAACATATAAGGCGGGGGGGGGGCGGTCTGCATTTGCTCCCAGTAGTTGAGGAATATACAATATACATACACCGATTAGTATGTCATTGTATAACTCCTCAACCGTGGCGACATTACCTGCATGACCTTTTATAGGGTTGAACGTCAGGAAATTGCTGAGGCGATTTTCAACGCAAAATAAGACCTTTTTTATATGGCAAAATATGGGTCTTCTTGCCTCCTGAGTCACAATTTTCCATTTTTTGGGAAAATATTAATTTTTTTTTAAAAATTTGTTAAAGTTATTGATTAAATCGCTCTCGAATTTTGCGTTTGGTGTATTCTTTTGTGTTAAATTTGTCAATGCCCTTAAAATAATCATTGAAAAGTTTGAGTGTATTTTGCTGGTACTCTGGAGCGTTTTGCGAAGGCGAACTTTTATGTTTCTGATGAGAATTTTCCAAACTTTAAGAAGGGAGCTGGTTGATACAGTCCTGAGTCCTGATTAACATTATTGACACCTTTCCTTTTTTTCAGTGCGACGCGTTTCAAGTGAGATAGTTTACGTCGGAAGTAAAGAAAAGTCAGCGTTTCGTGTCTTAAAAGTGTGTCACGCTCGTCGGCCGTTCATTTGAGTGGGGGGAACGGGGGGGCGTGGCACGTGACATTCGAGTACCAGGATTCGTAATTTTTTAAAATGGTATTTCAACTATGATTAGAGAGGATTTTTAACGAATCAAGTATGACCTAGAGTCCCTTGATGGAAATATTGTATAGGGAGTACCGACACGACACTTTATGCATTCTGACAGGAGTCGATTTTGTCGACCGCGTGAACGCATTCGAAGGTTAAGTTCGACAGTGGACCAGTGGTGGACTGGCGGATTTGCCGGCATTCCGGTCCGTTCCCATACGTTCCTCTACGAATCGACTCCTTTCGTGTGGAGCCTTCGATGTCGTCGACTCCTGCTCGACTCCGTGAGAGCCTAAAACCAACGACCAATCACAACTCGTTGAGCTCGTGTCGGTACTCCCTATACAATATTTCCATCAAGGGACTCTAGTATGACCCCATATCTATAAGATACTTAAATTGAACAGCCACGATCCTTGATTCGTTAAAAATCTACTCTGATTACCGTGGAAATGCGGCTCAAAAAATTTACAAATCCCTAATACCGGCACTCGTGGTACTCGAGTAGAGCTCGTTTCAGAAGTGTAGGCAGACCTAAATCATAATCTTTGGCGAATTTTCAAATTTAATTCCTTTAAAATAAAACCAAACTTGCTTCTGACTTTGTTCTTTTGCGTTTATAGTGTTCCTCGTTGAAAAGTGAACACTCAATTTCATTTTCATTAATTTTCATCGAGTAATATCAGAAATAATGTTGACAAATTCCAAAGATTATCGGTCTAGGTCCGCCTACACTTCTGGAACTACCTCTACTACCGCGTTTGCCCAACTCTTGATCTAAAGCGGCAGTCAGCTTGCGTGACGCCCGCCATGGTCAGAGCGCTGACTTTTCCTCCCGCAAAACATGTCGCACTGGAAAAACAGCATGAATGAAAAATCTAATTGCAAGACTTTTTAACCCAAATTCTTTCGTAAAATGTTGAACTTGCTCATCAGAATTTAACAACGTTTGCCTTCAAACGCGCTTTAGAGTATCAGAAAAGTACACTCAGATAGTGGGTTTTTTTAAGTGGCTTGCGCCTGATATACATTCATTGTAGAACAATCATACTATGATCTTCTGACCACAGGGGCGCCATTTCAGATTTTCCTTGGGGGGGCAAGGCCCTCCAAAAATTTAGATGACCTTTTTTTTTTTTTTTGGCCTTGCATCTTAAAAAAGTCCCTCTATCTCTCTCTAACTTGATTGGGGGGGGGGGCAAGGCCTTCCAAAAATTTGGATGACCTTTTTTTTTTTTTTGCCGTGCATCTTCAAAAAAATCTCTCCGACTTGATTTTTAGGCCACATTGAAAATCCTTGGGGGGGGGGGGGGCAATTGCCCCCCCCCCCCCCAAATGGCGCCCCTGTCTGACCACTATCGTAGTTTTTAACTGAACAGCCATTTTTTCTGTCGCCTGAAAAATTACTTCGAGTGCCGATGTGTCTTTCTAAAAATAATAGTTCGGGGAAAACATTAGAAATAAGGGAGTAAAACCCGGAATTAACTGCATATAAATGGTTTTTGGCCTTAAAAAACGCAGAAAAAGCAAGATAATCCGAATATCATAAGTAGTCGTTAAAATCAGCCTTTACGCGTTCACTCTGGAAAACCCGAAAATGTCCTGGGATTGTCAACAAAAAGTTATTTTCCATTTTGGAGAAAAATTACGTCGGTTCAAAAATTAAAGAGCGACAAATTTTCGAGGAAAGAGGAAGAAAAAAAACTTGAATGAAGCAACTCCCATGTACTTACATTGTACACCGGTACTGTGTAAATTCTCAATTCCGATATCTCACTCTTTCAATCGTGTCAATGCCTTGGAAGTTGTTCCCGCCACTAGCTACATTTTTTATGGAGCTTCCTTTTCTTTTTCTTTCCTGATTCCTGTTCCGTCGTTTCTTTTCATCGACCGTCAAGGTCACCCTCCCGGTTGGAGTCCTCCCTTCCCATCCAGATAAACCGGATCGCTCTTGCGGGAAACCGACGCGACGCACTTGTACTATGGATTTCAAAAGAAAGAATCCTGATGGGAATTTTCATTATTTCATTTCTCGTTGAATTTGAGAATTTTTGACGGTTTCTAGGTATTTTAGAGTCTCGCACTAACGCCACAGAATAATACAATCAGAACGGAAACTCCCATAAGAGCCAATGGAAGCAAGTTTGGAATTTATCGGCACCAATAGGCAACGCTGTGGTCCTATATCCCAACATGGCGGACGTGTGTGATTTGTGTTGAAACTCATTTATTTCTGTAAATTCTGGAAAGAAATCTTAAGTTTCCGGCCTCACTTTTATTCTGAGGGCATTTCAGAATGAAAATTTCGCGGATCATGTTCTATATTGCTTTTTTCAAGCGCGAATCCAGATGTAAACATCCTATATCCCAACATGGCGGACGCGAAATGAATTTGCTTCAAAATCCGACAGAGTTTCCGTTCTGATTGTATTATTCTGTGCTAACGCCACTTGTGACGTTAAGCCTCACAAAATTTAAAACGATGGTAAATACAAGAAAATTTCATCAAGAACAATGCCGATGAGAGGACTTTCTTTTGAAAATCATAGTACTTGTGATGAATCAGTGTGATCTACATATAGTACGACCAAGAAGACGCTGTGAACAGAGAGTAACAATATTTTCTTCTCACTTTCCATCTTTTTCCAGGCGACAGATTCATCGCGAGCAGAGGCGGATTCAGAAATTTTGTCTTTTGATTGCTTGTGTTGAATTTACGTGATTTTAGCTCCCATAGACGGTTTTAATGCCAAGGTAAAGGGTTAGCCAAGAACCACAACAATGCACTCATCGGTCGCAATCGGTTGTGATAAAACTCGCGTAGCGTTCCAAACTATCTCACTCACTCTCCTATGACCCCCATGTATACCCATCTCTTTCTAGTTTCGAAATTCGTATACAGGGCCTTGTTTTACGATATAATTATGATCAAAATGCCTCGAGGAATCCATTTCAGCCAAAAAAAAAGTTCACGAAAGATGTCTCTATGTAGGATTTTTGAAATTAGAGTGAGATGGCAGTACATGTGGGTTACGTGAGAGCGAGAGAGACAAACTGTCTTTGTTTGGAGTGCTCATCTTCGGCAGTCGCCATTACTAATTGTAAAACCCTCTATATCGGTCTTTTTCTAACGCCTGAGTTCAATTAGGCGAAGAGAGTGTGAGACAAATTCCTGGACCACTTTTGATCAAAAACATGATGCTTTCACTCGTTCCAAAGTTGTCGGCTCTTGATTTTCTCTGCACGCGCACTCATCAGTGGCGTAAAGCATGCAATTTAGCAACGTTGCAGTTCGTCTATTTAAACCCGTGAAAAAGATCGAACTGTTGAGTGTTCGGTGGACACATTCGTATTCGACCTTTTATATGGGTTTAAGGTGGATCCTCAGCGTTTAGTTCCGTACTCTGCCACCAGAGAAAGATACGATCTTTAAATGAAAAAAAAATAATGGTAAACGCAAAAAAAAATGAAAAAAAGGGCTTCGATGGAGCCTCGGAAGCAATCTAATGAACATTTTAGCACAAACCGTATGCTAAAATGTTACGAAATAAGCGAGAAACTATTGAATTTCGTAAACCCCCTAATGGCGTCCAATTCTATCTTGGAATTTTT
This sequence comes from Trialeurodes vaporariorum, assembly GCA_011764245.1. Taxonomy (NCBI): domain Eukaryota; kingdom Metazoa; phylum Arthropoda; class Insecta; order Hemiptera; family Aleyrodidae; genus Trialeurodes; species Trialeurodes vaporariorum. The sequence goes on along the minus strand of VMOF01000024.1, from coordinate 9,570,375 downwards.
GCTGTCTACGCGATTACAGGGCCAATTATAAGAAAAAAACCCATGTTTGTATCGAGGGACCCTTGTTTCGTATTCATTGGGGGCGGACATCTATGTCGTTAAAGCGTAAAAATCCTACTTCTCTAGAGTAACAACCTTTTTTTTTTTTTTGCTTTGGCTCTACCGAAGTAGTACTTCAGTACAACCGCAACTTGCTCCGATAGAGCTATAGGACTTTCGCTCTGTGAAGCTTTTTTGAAAAAAAAAGCTGCTTCGGTTCTACTTAAACTTTACACAGTATTTTTTCAGTGTATAGAGTCCTTCTTTTGGAGATGGCCCCGCGATTCGCAAAGTTGTTGTCCCAACTAGAGTCCCTATATGTAGAGAGTTAAGACAAGAGAAATCATGGGCGCCGCCATTGGATGCGATTTTGCACATTTGTTTACATTCTGAGGCCGTTGTTGTGTTTTGCTCCACAGCAAAGATTACAGTTCCGCTAAGTTTGGAACGATGTAATCTTTCCCTGCTTTTGTTGATCGACATGTATTAACGCTTTTTAATGATTCTTTTGAGATTTATGGACATTCTTGTGGTGCATTATGATTAAAATTAACAGATTCGTCGCAAATTAACTCTTTTATCTGTAAAAGACCGTTGGTAAACAAAACAAAAGTGCAAAATCGCATCCAATTGCGGCGTCCGTAGAGCCTAAAATTCATCGACCAATCAGAAGTTGACTACCCTCTTGTCTTAACTCTCTACATATAGGGACTCTAGTCCCAACAAAGTTCAATCAGACAACTCTGGTTGAAATGTAGGACTCAACCGAAAAGTCATTCCGCGTGCCGGTTGATCCACTCTAAACCTGTTCCAAAACAGCTCCTTTCCTCATGGGTTGCGTTTAGAACGACGCGCGCTGCGCAACCGCACAGCTTTGCCGCCGCGCCGGTCCCGGTTTCCCGCGTCGCGTCGCACTATGGTCTGAGATCGAAAAAAAGTGGCCAAAAATCAGTTATGAAAAATCATCAAAAATCATCATTTTCGACCTTTCAAAATCAATCTAAAACTTTCCAGTGACATTTTTAGGTTAGAATGACTTGTTAATAATGTTCTCCAGTGATTAAAATTGATCTCAAAAGCTTAAAAATGATAAATTCATGAAAAATTTAGTCTGATTTTTGGCCACTTTTTGACGATCTCAGACTAAAGTGCGTCGGCTCCTTCTCAAGCACGGAATCCATCTCACGATCACCTGAGATTCAACATCCTGAGCTCTCACACCGTTGTCAAATGAGCCGGCTTATAAGTCGTGTGATGCGGAAAGCCGAACGGAATGGGGGAGTGGGAGAGTGGGGGAGTGGGGGAGTGGAAAGGGGGGATGGGTAAGGGAGTGGGGCGCGAGCAAACGAGCAGTATGTATGTAAAATTTGGTATTCAAGTCAACCTTCGCTTTATATCCGCCAAGCAAGTAGTGTCTCGCAGCCAATTTTGTCAGCAGACCGCTCAACTTTTATGCCATTGGAAAACGACAAGAATTTATGCGTTTGATCGTTATGATCGACTGATTATCAAAACGGACGTACTATGAATTTCAAAAGAAAGTCCTCTCATTGAAATTTGTTTTTGATCATTTTTTCTTTGATTTGTCATCGTTTTAAATATTTTGAGGTATAATATCACAAGTGGCAAAACTGTGAGACTCTGAAATACTTGAAACCCGTAAAATTTCTCAAATTGGTCGAGAAATGAAATAATGACAATTTCAATTAGGATACTTTCTTTTGAAAGCCATAGTACCTGAAAAGGTGGGGGAGGGGCTGGGCTCATGCTGGGGTGCGAAATGTTCTCTATACGATATAGCTATTAAGTGAGTTTTCGCGATCGAATATGATTAACAATACCGCAACCTAATCTAACATATTCGTGGAAACTTAATTGTGTTTTTAGGTGTTTTCGGGGCATCGATGCCTGAAAACACCGAAAAAGTTCGGAAAACACCGAATAAGTTCGGAAAACATGATCCAGTTTCGTGTCATCCACTGTTATCATGTGTAGGTTTGCAATGATTTTGTATAATTTCGTCGGATGTATATTCGGCGCGAAAATTCGCTCATTGCTTTTATCGCTATAGTAATGTGCGGACATTTTCCCTCCCTAAATTTAAAATTTAAAATTTTCCTTTTGAAAAGAAAATCAATTTATTTAAGTAAACTATAATTCAAACATTCACTTGTGCTGTTTGAATTGAACTGGACATTTCGAGGCAGTACACAGAGAAAAAATGATTCGGTTCTTTTGGAACACCGAGGGTGTTCGGTTGTGAGTACCGAAATCTTCAGTAGGAACGAAATGTGAGTCATAATTAGTCACACTTACCGAAATCTTCGGTACTCCTTACTGTAGTTCGGTACTCACAACCGAAAACTTCGGTTAGGTACTGTAACCGAACTCGTCGGTGTTTCATATGAGCCAAAGTTTAGTTCTCAGAACCGAATTTGTTTTCTCCGTGTTTACTTTTGTTGAAAAATAGCAGCGCGTTATTAATTTAGGATCATTTTAGTCAACGCGCTGTACTATCGAGGAAAAAAAAAAATAAAAGTCAATGCGCTGACGAAGGAGGAAAAACTCAGCCATAGCTAAAGCGCGCTCTGAGGAGGAAGAAGAAAAACCCATTTTCCATCCCGGATGGTAAATTAATCTTATATAGGATTGTCATCAAATCTGTCGAAATCTTTCTTCGAACCTGAAGGAAATTAGTGGAACGTGGACTTTTCTCGAAACTTAAACTTAGCCACCGTTGCTCTCCGAATTTCTTCCACAGAAATATGACTGTGAACAGAATTAAGATTAAATTTTATACGTTTTAGAGTGCATGCGTTACGGCCGTTACGTAACAAAGAATTTCATTCTCACGTCTCATGTTACTCGCCTAAAATTTCTAGTCGAGTCCTAAAAGTGCGTTGCGTAATTTTGGTTTAGTCTCATGATGTAGACCATTGGCGGATACGGGGGGGGGCGTTCGGCCCAAAAAGTAGGAAGAGAGGGGAGAGGTAGGGGGAAAGCAAGAGCAAAAATAAGGAAAGGGGTCATTTAAGGGCGAAAATCCCAAGTTCGCCCCCCCCCCCGTTCGCGAGGGCTGGATCCGCCGCTAATGTAGATCAGCATTGATACCCGTATTATGTTACCTTCCCTCGCTTCCAACGTGTTTAATTTTAACGTGACCCTTACCGTATCCGCAAATTTTCGCTAAACTTATTGGGTTGGAAATATTAACCAGAATGCTAGCCTCCTCGCCTCCATAGTAATATCTGGACCCATCCTCAAAGGCCCGGAACCAGAGCCATCGGTTAAATCAGGATTTCTGTCTCTCGCGGAAGAAAATGATGGGAAAAGAACACTTCAAGACCAGTAATTTATCGTTCAAAGACTGGTTTCAGATGTTCTCGCCTTTTCAGAAATTCATTTCAAAGATTGCAGTTAAAATTGTTGCAAAAGGGAGCTTTTCAGAGAGCTCTTTCTGGAAGCTGCCCGAGCTTAGAGCTTCAATCACTATCATTCAAAGTGTCTAAAAATATATTTTTTTTACATCAATTTCTGGTCGTGAACGCGATGAATTACTGGTCTTGAAGTATTCTCTATAGTTCTTTTTTCTGCCGTAAAAACTACACATTTCGGTTTTAATTAAGATTCCGGCTCCGACCTCCTGTCCCATGCATTTACCTCAAACCGAAATTTAAAACGAAAATGTGCAATTTCCTAACAACAAGTCTCTGATCTAACATAAACGTTTTAATTTTCTGCATGCGTGATTCTATAATGAGGCTAATGAAGAAACTCGCACTGATAAATTTTATAATTGTGTGAATTTTTCCACGTCAATAACCACTCCTTCCGCCGCTCATTCATGCTTTTAACACCAAAATATATCAATGAATTTTTTTTTTTTTCTTTCTTTTTTTTAAAATAATAATTATTTATCATACTCATTCCGTTTGTGCGACGCGACGCCGACGTGTGCAAATCCTTCATTAGACTAGCCGAGGAATTTTACTCGCTGTACAAACATCAATAATTTTAAGTGGCACCATTTCATATTTTGTCCGCGGAGCCATACATGTCTTTTGTTCGGGCCTTGACGTAGATTCAGTTTAAGGTTAACTATTGAGTCGCTAACTTTACCTGTGGCGTAGCCAGGAATTTTTCTGGGGGGGGGGGGTCCAAAGATACTAATTTGGTCAAATTTGTATGAAAACGCAAAAAATGACATTTTTTTGTCGGGGGGGGGGGGAGGTCCAGACCCCCTGGCCCCTGGACCCCCCCCCCCTTTGGCTACGCCACTGAACTTTACACTATCAGACGTGGTGGTCAAACTCCCTTCCCACCCCTCCCGTTCAGCATGCTTTTTTTTTATTTCACAGAATCGGATTAACCCAACCTAGTGCGCCCTATAGGCTAAAATCAAAGAGTAAACAAGAGTCGCAATTGAATGGAAGGCCTGCGTGGTCAACGCAGATAAGGGAGCGGAAACGCGGGCAGGCTGGCCTTTGATTGGCTGTAATCGAGGGTCCAGACTGTTCTCGGCCTTATGGAAATTGAGGAGCTAGTTGGAAAAACGGCCTTAGCCGGCTAAGGCCGTTTTTCCGGAGAACAACTTTTCTGAGAGAACATAGGCTCAATAATATCTCCACAAAATTTCATGACCGTACGTCAAAAATTGAGTGAGATATGAGAGTTTATATGAGAAGAGGTTGCCACTTCTGCTGGCGCCTATAATGACCATAATGGGGAAAATTGAAGATGGTGAAGAGGACTCGGGCAACAGTGAAAGCGACAGTGAATACGAGGACGAATAATTTTATTTTCTTTATTTTCTAATAAATTCGCCTCTTTTTTTGCAGATTTTTGGTTGTTTTTTTTACATCTATCATGTAGTACATATGTTCCATACAGAAAGTCGCTCTCTGGAAAAACGGAGTTAATACTCAGCGTTTAGTGAGGACTTGTCTCTGTGCAACAGGTCGTTCTATGGAAAAACGACCGTAGTAGACCTTTCGTATTTATCCAATTTCTTCTTTCCTATACAGCCAAAGCATATTTCAGTTGTAACAACTTCAACCTGAGGGTATGGATCAACTTTTTTGATCCAACCCAAGCCTGATTCTTCATCTATGTTAGATTGGCACTAAAATAAAAACTTTAACAGCCGTTTTCTCAGAACGCAATTTTGCTACTTAGGCCGTTTTTCCAGCTACCTCCTCAATTAACACGGGGTTTTCGTTCCGGGACGTTTATCTAGGAATCAGTTCAAAATTGATACTTACAAGGAAATGAATACCAGTCGATTTAGCTAAATTTTCTCAACAAATTGATAGGTCGTAAGTACCAGTTTTTTGAAAATTCGAAAAGACCGTCTCCGTTGAAAAGTACACATAATATAGTGTTTTCATGCTTGGCGTGTGTTGAGTAACTCACTATTATGTTTATTTTTCAACTGAGACAGTATTTTCAAATTTGCAATAAAGTGGCACTTATGACCTATCAATTTGTTGAGAACATTCTGCTAAATCGACTGCTATTATTTTCACGTATCAATTTTGCACAGGTTTCGAGATAATTGGCGCGGAACGAAAACCTTGTGTTAGTTTCCACAAGGCCAAAAACCGTTTGGACCCACGATTTCCCACGATTTCCAGCCAATCAGAAGCCGACTCTTATCAGCATTGACCACGCTAGCTCTCAATGCAATTGCGAATCTTGTTTACTCTTTGGCTAAAATAAATGTTTACTTACGCCCCTGGCAGGTCCGTGGGTTTAAAAATGAGGAGCTCGAACATATGATTTTGTTTTGTGCTTCTTACAGGGACCCTCAAAATTTTGCGCCCCTAAAAATCTTGCTCCCTAGGCTATAACCTAGTCAGCCTTATGGTTAATCCAGCCAGCTGCTGAGTCCGAACATTTTATATACTCAGGGAAGCGTTTTGTTTTTTTCCCCGTTTCTCATGGATCTCCATTCTGCTGGTTATATACATCAACTATTACTATGACTAGAAGCAGAATGGGAGAATCGGGTGATTCAATTTATCCTCCTCCTTCCTATAGTGCAAAATAATATGTCTCCGACGTGGTATTATAGCTACTTTGTAACTCAAGGACGTGCGGAACTATAATGGATTAATTGCGGTCTTAAATTGAGTATAATTACTGTTTTGTAACGTATAACTTTATTATGAGTACTCATTATTATACGACACGCATTTGCATGGGACCATTTTGAGTGACGAAACGAAAAGTGGCTGAAGTGCAAGAGGATTTTTGTGAGGGGGGGGGGGATTAAATTAAAAAAGAACTCTCTAAAATGTGTGAAAGAAATTTAAATCAAACAGAATGACTTTGATAAGAAAATAGAGTAACGAAAAATGGCTAGCAGAGATACTTCGAGAAAAGTAGAATTAAAAATTTTAAGAAGCTATGACAAAACTACTTAACGTATGTTAGAGTAAGTTTCTAAAAGATAATAAGCACTTACAAGGGGAACGTCCCAAGTGTCCGCCTCCGATTTTGATGAAATATAGCTCAAAATCTTCCTTGAGTGACGCTGATTAACACCCTGTATTTACTTTTTGCGAATGCGCCTTTAAAGTTGGAGAAAAAAAGTTCAAAGTTCGCAGCTGAACTGCCCGAAATCGTCAGAGCGTGCTAAGGGTAGAAAAATCGTTCAGAAACCTCATAGAGAGCCTGGAGTGTAGTGGCGAAGGCACCCGACCCGCAGACGAGCGGACCCAGGTTCAAATCTTGGTCTATCCTTCATATTTTTGCACATACTTTTCCTCCCATTATCAAGTGTTTCTCGCCGTAATATTTCTTTGATAATCTTCTCAACATTATTTTTACGTTATATTCACGTATTCCCGTGAATAGAAAGTTCGTTTTAAGTACCTCGAAATCAAAAATTCGACGGCACTCGAGTGGGTGTTCGCGATAAATGTTACTGAAAGAAAAAATTAACATACGAATAATTTTAGAAAGGTTTTTCTAGGACCACCCTTAAAACTCACATGCATTTGAAATAGCCTCCAAAAATAATTTAAAAAATGGAGACAGCAATACAAAATTTAAAAATGATATCTTGCAAATCATAGTTATTTGAGTTCCCTAATTCGCGATTCAAAGTTCCAAAATTATTCGTATGTTTTAGAGGGTATTTTCAGTGTTTTTCTCGAGTAACATTTATCGCGAACACCCACTCGAGTGCCGTCGAATTTTTGATTTCGAGGTACTTAAAACGAACTTTCTATTCACGGGAATACGTGAATATAATGTAAAAATAATGTTGAGAAGATTATCAAAGAAATATTACGGCGAGAAACACTTGATAATGGGAGGAAAAGTATGTGCAAAAATATGAAGGATAGACCAAGATTTGAACCTGGGTCCGCTCGTCTGCGGGTCGGGTGCCTTCGCCACTACACTCCAGGCTCTCTATGAGGTTTCTGAACGATTTTTCTACCCTTAGCACGCTCTGACGATTTCGGGCAGTTCAGCTGCGAACTTTGAACTTTTTTTTCTCCAACTTTAAAGGCGCATTCGCAAAAAGTAAATACAGGGTGTTAATCAGCGTCACTCAAGGAAGATTTTGAGCTATATTTCATCAAAATCGGAGGCGGACACTTGGGACGTTCCCCTTGTTAGTTTGGGAGAAATGAAGGACAATGAAAAACGGAGTGGGACATCGCTGGAAGGTCACTGCTGAATGCTGATTGTTGTCAGTTTTAGTTATGAATGTTTAGTATATTATGGGATGAAGTATAAATATTAAATGGTTTTTCTCTTGATGAAAACTTATGATTACTTTTTTATTTCCAAAAAAAAAAAAAAAAAAAAAATTCTTTTTTGGAAAAAAATTGGGACAAACAATGGAAGAAGAGAAATACCTATGGGTTTGTTGCGCACCTTTTTTCTGTCCATTCCTTGAAGTACTTTATGAAAGGAACTCGCAGTATCTTACTTATATAATTTTTTTTTTTTTTTTTTTTTTTTTTTTTTTTTTTTTTTTTTTTTTTTTTTTTTTACGAGTTCGTGAACTAAAACGATTTCGAAGTTGCGGAAATTTCAAGTGATTTGAATAGGTTCGGCGCGAAACGAAAAAGTTGTGAAAAGTGTTGCTAGTTTGAAACAAATTTGAAAAATTTGACCGTCATGAAATAAATTGGGGGTGAATAACGGAAAGCCAAATTCGGAATATCTTATGCAACTATGTGGCTCTTTCACTCATTGCAACTCATGATTCATCATATGGGCAGAAAGGTGATGTCTCCAAAACCCCCCTTGTGACCCCTCTATCGATTCAGCTTGGCAAATGGAGTCGATCCCCCTCAAGGATTTCCATATATTTTGCAATTGTGGCTCTTTCACTCATTGCAACTCATGACTCTTAAATATGGGCGAAAAGGTTATGTCGCCAAAACCCCCCTTGTGACCCCTCTATCGATTCAGCTTGGCAAATGGAGCCGATCGCCCTCAAGGGTTTCCATATCTTTCTGTCCATATGATGAGTGGATATGTTGCACATCGATCATCAAATAACGGCCACTCGATCGTAAGCTCCTGCGAGGATCCGATTCGATCATCTAAAGAGGCCTATAAATTCTGCCATCTTCCATGCGCTGCAGAGGGAGTGGACACGTATATTATAGGTGGAGAAAAAAGTGGAAGAAACAATTAAAATGAAAATCCGCGTTCAGTTTATGAAAACGTTGTGCATGCATATTGTCCTTGAAAACCCCTCCAAAACGCTGCGACGAGACGCGACGTAGCTGCACGCGCGTCTTTACGCAGACATAGGAAGTAATTTCTATTCGCCACACACTTGACACTGCAGGATCAAAATATCCATCATACATTTTCCGGACATTAATCATTGTATATTTGCTCTAGAAACTGTTTAGTGTTCATGATACTTTTTTGCAAAAACCACGTTATTTCACTCATTTCAAGCTAAGATGTGATTATAATGTGATGTGCATTTTTACTTTCTCACTTTAATGAAATTAGAAAAATTGAGAAAGTATTGGGATGGCGCAGAGATTTTCAAGGTATTTTGTTTCGATACTTGGCCCACTACAACTACAAGTATATCATGATAATTACAAAATAACTGGCTCTCATCATGCCTAATACTATCTTTAAGAACTTCCATCCATGAAGTTTTAATATTATTTAACCATATGTGGCTTGGAGGTGTAAATGCACAAACTTTCTGTGGCGTCTGTCTGTCGGTCCGTAGCCATAAAACGTAAAACAGCATAACTTTTGAGCTATTGGTCCATATGCATCCAAATTTTGCAGAAATGTTGCTTTTAACATTCCCCATAGGGATTTTTTTGTTTTGTTTTTGTTTTTTGTTTTTGTTTTTTTTTGTTTTTTGTTTTTTTTTTTTTTGAAATTTTAATTTTTAGGTTAGTTGTGGATGATAAATGGTTTCCATGAAAATCAATAATGGGAAAATGGGTCAAAAAAAGGAAAAATTTTAATATTTCAAAAATGGATCCTCGGATCTGGATAAAAATATCGAAGGGGGTCTGGGGTCTCCCCCAGGATATTAAAGGGAGGTCTCCCTCAGATTAAACTTGATATGAGGAAGTGTTTGTAGGGCATTCCCTACAGTTTATTTTTTTCTGTAATGTAGTACCCACGTTATTTTCATAGTTACCTTGGTTTTTATTCATAAAATTATGTCCGGGAAATTCTGTATTATGGCCCACTGTGCGCGGTTTTAAACCACGCGCGCCGCTCTGTACCTGGCAGGCCACAGCTCTCAGATCTTCCTGCAAAGCGGTTAGCGGCAAAATTATGTAAGGAGCCGCTCATAGATCTATCGTCGGATTTTTATTTATTTTTGTTTTTCTGTCACATCGGGATGAGATGAGGGTCCCATTCGTCACGACGCGTCAGGCGTTATAAACGTCGCACATACATGCATCGTCGAGGATTCGAGGTGTCGCGCGTCGCCATGAGATGAGACGTCTTCCTCGCCCCATTAGCCACGCTCGCTCACGCTCATTTGCACTCACATGACTTGCGGTGCACGCGCATGCTTACAACTGACGTATACGAATTTACTCAAACTTGCATATTGCTTGCATAGTAATTCATTTTTACCGAATGATGCTGCGATTTAACCGCGTCATGGATACACGTCTGTGTTTTGTTTCCTCACGGCTTCGACTGGTGTGACTGCGGTACTCAAAAACGCGCGCGACCGCGCGTTAGCCTCAGTTGTAGTGTAGATAGGCGCAGAGACAACTTATCTGTCACTCATTTTGCTATACGGACGTCATAATTTCACCATTATTTACTTTGGTCTCAAAAGAAAATTAACTGTAGGGAATACCCTACGAACACTTTCTCACACCATTTTTTCTGGGAGAGACCCACAAATCCCCCATAAGAATTCTGGGGGACACCCCTAGAGTCCCTATATACTGTGAGAGTTGCGACAAGACTCTCAAAATGAAGAAGAAGAAGCGGATCACTGGAGCCCCCAAGAGGCAAATTGCAAATGGCGGATGGCCATTTGCCTCTGCGCTGTTGCCACTATTTCGCTATCTCTTATAGGTTAGGTTCAGATTCTCGACAATGACGGTCGTTATTGAAAGAGATAATGTTCTCCATAATAACATTCAAGCAGAGGAAAAATTAACAAAAATTACCGCGGTCTATGTTACTTCAAATGTGTAATGAAAGCGAGTTCGCGAAAAGTAAACAAACCCTCCGCCATTTGCATTTGCCTCTTGGAGCTTACTTGACAGCCTAAATCTGAGAGCCAATCAGAAATGAATTCTGCAATGGCGCAACTCTCATAGTATGTAGGGACTCTAGAGACCCCCAGATCCTCCCTTTAGAATTCTGGGGGTGACCCCCAGACCTCCATTTTTACCCATTTCTGATTTTAATGAAAACCATTTTTCCTCCATAACTAACTTAAAAGTTGACATTTCAAAAAACAAAAAAAAAACGTATCTGGGCCCTAGATACCCCAGATTCTGGGGGAATTTAGAAAGCAACAGCTGTGCAAAATTTGAATGTATGTGGATTAATGGTTCAAAAGTTATGTCGGTAAACGCACTGACAGACGGATAGACGCACCAGATTTTTTTTTTTTTTTTGCATAAAACCCGGTAAATTTGAAAGGGTTAAACAATATGTAAATATGATGCAAGGATGTTCTTTTGGCTAGTATTAGGCGTGGTGAAAGGCCATTTTTTTGTAAAAAATGTGATTGATTTAGTCGTGAGAGGCCAAGTATCAAAACAAAACATCTGGAACATCTCTGCGCTATAGCAATACTCTCTCAATTGTTCAAAATTATTGTTAGTTAGAGTGAGGAAGTAAAAATATATTTGTAGAAAAGTGTTTACAAGGGGGAGGTAAAGGTATGGGTTCGCTCCAAATGGATCGGGACTTGCGCGAAAACTTAGTCCGTGGGGTCGCCCTAAATGAAGAGACTTACAACACTTTTTGTAAATAGACCTCTCAATGTTTGCAAAAGTTTGATTATTAAATGAGCACCCGGAACGGAACAGCAGATCGCTCTGTGGCTGAGAATCGATCCACTACCCCTATTATAATAACCAATGTCGTGGCATAAAGGCGCATTGGCATCGCAGACAGTAGTATAAGGGTACGTTGAGGACACTCCAGTCAATTTGAAAATTTGTTCAATAAATCAACCAATTTCATCAAAATTTGAACTTCCAATATTTTAGGCTTTAAATTTTACTCTGAAAACTACATAATAACTCGGAAAAGTGATTCATTTTACCAAGTATTTTAAGATGCGCACAAGTGTGCAGGCAAGATAAAAAATTTAAAAGTGAATATTTTACCCTTATTTGAAGACTTTTAAGTTGATATCTTGAACTTATTTTATTTATACAATTTTTTGTTTTTAAATGGAAGTGTTAAAAGATTCTCTCATCAGTGAAGATGAGTTTGATTTTGAAAACACGATTCCATATTTCAAGAACCCTGTTGAGCGGACCCGGTCAAAATATGAAATTTTAATGGATCCACTCTCTGATAAATGAGTATAAATGAGTATATAAATATATTTTAATCTGATTCTATATCATATTCAGCGCTAAGTTCTTTTTCAATAATTCTAGACAATATACGCTCAGGTGAGCGATAATATTTATCATATGTTTAGTGTATTTTATTCTCTTCGATTCAGGTAAATGTTGAATTTTATCCGAGAGTGGATCCATTAAAATTTCATATTTTGTCCGGGTTCGCTCAACAGGGTTCTTGAAATATGGAATCGTGTTTTCAAAATCAAACTCATCTTCACTGATGAGAGAATCTTTTAACACTTCCATTTAAAAACAAAAAATTATATAAATAAAATAAGTTCAAGATATCAACTTAAAAGTCTTCAAATAAGGGTAAAATATTCACTTTTAAATTTTTTATCTTGCCTGCACACTTGTGCGCATCTTAAAATACTTGGTAAAATGAATCACTTTTCCGAGTTATTATGTAGTTTTCAGAGTAAAATTTAAAGCCTAAAATATTGGAAGTTAAAATTTTGATGAAATTGGTTGATTTATTGAACAAATTTTCAAATTGACTGGAGTGTCCTCAACGTACCCTTATACTACTGCAGACTATACGGATCCCATATCGTTCCGAGTTCAATTCCCACTGGCGACGCCTATTTTTCACGATATTTTTCCTAATCTTTCTTTACCATATTTTTTTTGTTTCTTTTGTTTTGGTTTTGTTGTTGTTGTTTTTTCTTCCCCCAGCATCCTTTAAATCAAATGATTTATTTAACGTCTTTTTCATCCTGTACTTAGTGTACATTACAGTATCTATGCTCTGTATTTTTAAGAAAATATTTTAAAAACCAAAAGTATCGGTTTCTTGGGAGGGGGAGGGGGTGCAGTTGAATTTCGTTAAGACTAATTGTCTTTACATGTAGGTTTAAATAATGTAGAGATTACGCTGTCGCTACATTGCACAATCCGTCACTGCTATTATCGATACCACTTGATGTAGTGCATTCAAGTGCATCAACAACTGCGTTGAGTCTTAATTAGCGGTTTCGACTAATATGGCTTTGACCACCCGCCGACTTAGACGGATGAAGAAAAATACAATAGAAAATTCGATAAGATGATTCCTGTTATATCACCATCCTTATATACACGTGTATCCCCCCCCCCCACCCAACCGTGTGAAAAAAGTAAGGTGTTGTCTTCAGCTGGCGAACATTGCCGCACCTTTGTGTGAGGTACTTTTACCTTTCCGGCTCTTTCTTTTGTCGCGTCGCGTCGCCGTCGCGTCGGTCGTTTGGGAAGAAAGAGTTCAGAGGAAATTATTCTAATAAAAAAAGATTCATCTAAATAGCCTTTAACCCTTTCAATACCACGCCTGAGTATCTATTCTCGTTCCTGCGACTATATCTGCTTCACACAATTTCGGTTTTTATCCACAATAATTGCGACTCCTAATTGTTATTGTTTGAAAAATAAGTTTTCCTCGGGCGCCTTCAATCTATTGTGTATGCAAAATCAGCACCGTGATGTAGGAATACGTGACTGCCCTTTTAAATTGAGCAAGCGAACATTGATTGGTCTTCGTAACCTGGTTTTGAACGGATTGGAAAATAGCATGGTTTTCTTGTCTCATCATTGCCTCATAGTGCATGCACAGAAAAAGATAATTCATAAATTCTAATAATATTACCAAAAGCACAACGATCTGTCAACCGAAGAGAGTCGAGTACTTTTATCAAAATATGGTCTAACTATAAGAACCATAATTTCGTCAAAATTTTCAAGATCTGTATGGTGAGTACTAATACCGGAAATCTAGTCTTTTTTTTATTATTTATACATATATTTATTTATTTATCGAAAAGAGAGAGGAAAAATATATTTAGAGCACTGTACCTCCTTGAGTGCTCTAAGTACTTCCTTCCCAATTTGAGAGTCCCTGGCAGGTCGCCGTTACTCTCCTCTTTCCTATCCTTTGTTTTGAGAATACTTTGATTGTCTTTCCTACCCCTTCTTTTTTATGGAGTCCAGTCGTTCGCTGTGAAATATCAGCATAACGAACCACGTGTTTGGGCGGCTTGACTTTACTACTACTACTACTTATTTATGTATCTATTATCTATTTATTTAATGTTATTATTGCGAAAATTATTTTAGCGGAAATAAAATTGAGAGTTTGCGCGGAAATGACGAAAGCGCCAATTTTGTCGAGATATGAACCGAACTGCCTCTTTGTCCCGCGTCATTCCGTTTAATCGACTGATCCGCAGTCTACAAGTTGTGCGACGGGTGTTTCTGAAAAATATTAATTCAACTTTTCAGAATTCAATTTGAAGCTAATTACTTCTTATCACATAAAGATTCTTTTAAAGATTCTGAGAAATCAAGGGTCTTCGTGCACATATCCTAATAAATTAACCATCTACATTCGCATGAAAAGTAACTAGCACGGGTCTGACTCACGAACAGAAGCGCTGTATTGATGATGGTGGGATTCAGGATGGAGCCCGGTAAAAAAAAAAAAAAAAATTAACATACAGTTTGTATAGGATCTTTTTTTTTTTTTTTTTTTTTTTTCGCCGATCACCTTTTAAAGGTCAAAAGAAGGAATTTCAGATTGATTCAAAACTTTTTCAAAATTTCCTTTGAATGTCCTCCGAACCTTCTGGGGACTTTGAATGTCCTTTTTTTTGCCGGGGGGCAATTGCTGTCCCCCACCGCCACACAAAAAACCCCCTTTGGTAGCGCTCACTAAATCTTTGGTTGAAAAATGCTCTAACAAAAGACTTTAACCGGAGCAAACCAAATCTTTAATGTGCCCAACAACACGCAAGCAAAATCTCTTTAGGTAGGCGTCCAAATCCTTTGGTTCATTGAACCAAAGATATATGCTCTGTGGATTGAAACATATGGTATTTCTCGGATATGATTTTCCTGCAGATAAACGCCAGCGGATCCAATGGCTTGTCTTTTTCTCTTTAGTGGCCATTTGATTGCGTGTGTTAGAAAAGGACAGATAAGGGCAGTCACGCGACTTTCGCCCTCTCTTCCATTCTTTTCTAACACATGCATTCTAATGGGCGTAGAGAGAGAAAGACAATCTCTCGGATCCGCCAGTGCACTGAAGAAAGTACTTGGTTAAAGTTTACTATGTACACTTGGTTTGGATATACGACAATCCACGTCGAGGGTTACCGTTACCCTTCTCACACAGTAAAGTTTACTATATGCTTTATTGTTGGATTTAACCACGAAAATGGTTACTTTAAACCAAGTATGAGTTAAATTTAACCACCGCGCACTTGGTTAAAATTTAACCAAGTAATGGTTAAAATATTTTTTTAAAAGTTTCATTTTTGATATGCGTTTTACTAATATAACCCTTTACAGACCAGGTTTGATTGAAAGAACGCCGCTCATCCGTTAACATAATAATATGGGAAAATAGTTAACTGTTCGTACTCGAGGGAGTTGAAATTGCCTATATGATTAATTGAAGGCGCCCAAACGAAACCTTATCTTGTAAGTGTCTACATCCAGAATCGCGTTTATTCTGAATCATGATACTGGAGCAATGTGAAATTGACTGGAGGAGAAAGACGAGTAAACTCGGGCTTGGGTCATAAGAGGTTAATGGAGTGGTTCATTTCTCATGTTTCCAATGTACTTGTCGTAGTGTCGCTCATGCGTTCCTTAGAGTCCCTATATGTAGAGAGTTAAGACAAGTGAAATCATGGGCGCCGCCATTGGATGCGATTTTGCACATTTGTTTACATTCTGAGGCCGTTGTTGTGTTTTGCTCCACTGCAAAGATTACAGTTCCGCTAAGTTTGTAACGATGTAATCTTTCCCTGCTTTTGTTGATCGACATGTATTAACGCTTTTTAATGATTCTTTTGAGATTTATGGACATTCTTGTGGTGCATTATAATTAAAATTAACAGATTCATCGCAAATTAATTCTTTTATCTGTAAAAGACTGTTGGTAAACAAAACAATAGTGCAAAATCGCATCCAATGGCGGCGTCCGTAGAGCCTAAAATTCATCGACCAATCAGAAGTTGACAACCCTCTTGTCTTAACTCTCTACATATAGGGACTCTAGCGTTCCTAAAACAGTAGAGGATTGCTGAGAGTGGCCTCCGATAATCGATATAATTGCTAGGGAGGAAACGTTTGTATTTATATCAATTTGGTTAAAAATGTTCTTTAGATTGAGGTGGTTTTAAAACTACAATAGCCTCTAAAGTTATCATGATAAATATTTTTTTTTTCTTAAAGTACCATCTGGGAGGCACTATGAGAGTGGTATCAGCCGAGCGAAGCCGGTCTACCTGCTACTTAAGAATAAAATTAGTCTTAATTGTTATATACCCATCCTGAAATTGCTTACAATGCTGATGAGTGGTTTTAGTTTGAACTTTGGGCTCATGGATTTGGTCCCATCTTTGCCGGGCTTGCTCTTGCGCCCAGAGCTGCCGATTTGCGTAGATTTAATGACATTTTGAAATTCACCGGAGATTCCACCGGTTGAGAAAAGATTACAGAGTTTAGTTCAGAGTATGTCTGTAATGCTCGAAAATACTAGCGTCTTTTATCTTTTCTCAACCGGTATATTTTAATTAATTAACGGCGTTTCCACCCATTGAGAAAAGATTGGAGATCAGAGTATTTTTGTGCGTTACAGTCATACTCTGAACTAAACTTTGTAATCTTTTCTCAACCGGTGGATTCTCCGGTGAATTTCAAAATGTCATTAAATCTACGCAAATCGGCAGCTCTGTCTTGCGCCGTCTTGCTGCCAACTCGGAGGTTTTATTTTTATACATTTATTTGAACAGCTGATTGCATTCGACAAAGCAGCGACCGACGCGACATTCCATCCGTGAGCGACGCGAGGACAGTACATTCGTACAACGAGGCACGTTTGTTTCGTGGTCTGACTCAAATTTAGACAAGTTCATTGAATGCAATTGAGAGTTGTAAATACAAGGTGAGCAATAATTAAGTCCGGCAACTCCAGAATAACGTTAGAAGGAGTTCATGGAAAAATAAAGTGTATGGAATACCCTACATACAGGGTTGAAAAATGGTCAAAATTGAACTTCGATTTTCGATGTATCGAATAAGAAAAACGATATCGAACTTTTGATTGCGCCAAAGTGCACAACTTTTTACGCTTTTTCGAATGAGATATTAAAAGATAGGGGTTGTCTTTTGAAAAATTTGATGAATGGGGGTTTCCCCGCCAAAAATTTTAAGATGCTTCAAAGTGGACTTCCAGTTAGTTTGATTTCCAAAAAAACTTTACACCAAAAGTCAAGTAAAACCCGGCCAAGATTAAAAAAATGTTTCCCAACTATATTAACGATGGCTCTCTTTTCCACCGCCCAAAGGGCATTGATATTAAAGATAGCCAAGTTTAATTTCCACCGTACTCTCTTCTCTATTCTCTTCAACAGAAAAATTTAATCCTACTTATCTTTAGCAATAATAATGGCTCTCTTTTCAACCGCCCAAAGGGCATGATATTAAAGATAGCCAAGTTTAATTTCCACCATACTCTCTTCTCTATTCTCTTCAACAGAAAAATTTAACCCTGTCTACCTTTTGATATTTCGCCTGGTACTCATTCTTAGCGTGCATCGACATTGCATACGTTTGAAAATGAAGGAGTGACAGCACGGAAAGCCGACACCGCTTCGCAGCGCGGCTATGGAGGTTCTTGCCTTATTGTTTGATTAGTCCCTCAGATATTGCTGTTATAACACAGGGGTCTAAGCATCTGCTTAGAACAAATTATTTTTAATTCTGTTCAACGACCCGAGACCAATCAATGCCACGTCCAAATTAAGAGAGAGAAAAAATTACCGAAGAAACAATTGAAACGAAGTTTACTTCAAGAAATTGGAAGAAGATTTTGAGGAAGGAAGAAGCCAGAAACTTGGGCCGCGACATGAGGGTATTTCACAGGGAACTTAAAGTCACATTGTGAGAAAAGTAGTTGAGTTGAATGGTGGAAAAAGAGTCGCGGCCCAAGTTTCTGGCTTCTTCCTTCCTCAAAATCTTCTTCCAATTTCTTGAAGTAAACTTCGTTTCAATCATAAGTGGCGGTAGCCACCAGGCCAAGTCCAAAACCCCCGAGCAAGAAGGTGGCGTCCGCGGACACTTATTATACACCGATCAGTTCGTTTTTGTCGATTTAAGCGTTATATGATCTGTTGCCTAGGATTCCAAGAAAACCGCTCATTAAAACCCCATAACACCTGGTACTGTTCGATTCGTCTTGAGGTGTACATGTGCCGCTCACTAATTAGATTTTCAATCGGATGAGTAACAACGGAGATATTTCCAAAAAACATCGATTTATTCGCGTTTTTTTTGCCTCTTGCCGATTCACTTTTGCGTTTCGCACCCTCGTTTTTGCGCACAGATAGCGGAATAACGGTAGATGAAACCCCCATATAACCTGGTATAGAAAGATTCGTTAGGCTTTTCTGAAGGTTTTAGGCCAGGTCTCGTTGAATTTTGAGCAATATCAAGGAAGATAGCTTTAATTGAAATTAGCGTAAATTCAGAATTTTTGCGTTTCGGCCGCTCGTTTTTTGCGCTCAGATTGCGGAATAACGGTAGATGAAACCCCCATATAACCTGGTATAGAAAGATTCGTTAGGCTTTTCTGAAGGTTTTAGGCCAGGTCTCGTTGAATTTTGAGCAATATCAAGGAAGATAGCTTTAATTGAAATTAGCGTAAATTCAGAATTTTTGCGTTTCGGCCGCTCGTTTTTTGCGCTCAGATTGCGGAATAACGGTAGCTGAAACCCCCATATAACCTGGTATAGAAAGATTCGTTATGCTTTTCTGAAGGTTTTAGGCTAGGTCTCATTGAATTTCGAACTGTATTAAGGGAGATATCAATGATTGAAATTAGCGTAAAATCGCCATTTCTCCACATACCGCTATGGTGGAACGGAGGAGCATCGTCGCGAGGACGAATGAAAGATTGGAAGAGAGAAGAGAGCGAAGAATTGCGAGCTGCGCAGCAAATGTGCGCGTCGCGACTCGTGATTCGTGAAGTCAAAACTGAGTGATTGAACGCGTGATCTGTTTCGTTGTTGTTCGTTTTATTATTAGTGGTTTTCAATCAACATTATTATATTATATGGATTGTCTGTATATAAAATTCCTTCTATTTTGAATACTCTTCGATCGATTAGTACGTTTATTCCTTAGTTCTTATTTTCTCGGCAAATCTTGGCAGATCAGAGGGCAACAGCACAATTTGACATTTGAGGTTATTCACGCAGTTCTGTTTCATAATTTAAAAATATTATTGTTCAATCGTGATTCAATACTTTAATGAAAGTGCAGTGATGTTTGTTAAAAATCCGCTCTTTGTAAGCATGCCATCTCCGGGTAACTTTCTTGGAAGCCTCTGAAGTTTCCAAAGTGTATTTCAAAGAATTGGTATTGTTGTCTTGTGCTGTGCTTGTGCGCTTGTATAGCTTGTCCCAAAAAAGATTGGATTTGACACTTCTATGGTTTTCATGAAAACATCAGCTTCTTACGGCTCCTAACCAATCAGGTTGCTCTATCTGAGGATGGAAGCTGATGTTTTCATTTAAAGCTACAGTTGTCAAGTCCAATCATTCTTGGGACAACCTATAGAAGTGTTGACAAATGCTGTCCATACGATTATATATGATTTTATCTGTCGCTTCTGTTAGCAATGTATATTCTGAGATCAGGCAACTCCAATGAGCTCCTAGTCTTAGAATCCCTATTATTAGCAGATTGCTGTTTCTACATTGATCATCAATTCCTTCAAAGAGATTGCAAGAAGTGCTAGTTTGCTCACTGTTACAAATCAATCAAGTGTTAAACAAGTAAGTCTCTTTTCCACCTCCAACCCTTCTCTAACTCTCTTAGTGTCAAATAAAGGATACTATATAGTTCTTACAGAAGAGCTCACATTATCTGAGTATATACCGGGTTCTGACAAGTAGCGTTGCTCGCTATACTGAAGAACACGGAGACAAACTTATTTGTTGACAACGGGTCAAAACCTGTTTCGACGCATTAGCGGATATAGGGGGGGAAGGGGGCGGTTGCCATTCCCCCCTTCGTTCGGCCCAAAAAAATAGGGGAAAAGGAAGGGGAAAACAATGAGGAAAAAAAGGAAAAGGAGGTCTCCGGGGGTGAAAATCTCAGGTTAGCCCCCCCCGTTCGCTACGGCTGGATCCACCAATGTGCTGACCAGCTGCAAAACAATGCCCGTTGAAGCAGTTTTGCAGGCTACTTGCCACATTGCTACTTTCCAGAACACCTCTCTCATAATATGTGAGCTCTTGTGATGGTGTTAGTCAAGACCTGTGATAATTTTTTGTAGAAAATTAGAATTTTGGAAGCACTCTGATGGGAGATACTGTATATGTTAGGAACCAGAGCTGTTGCGTGCACTTTGGCAACAACGTAATACATCCATTTAAACCCTCGTAAAGGGTCAAACTTTTGAGGATGCACAGTGCACTCCCTCGAGTCAGTACTTTACATTAGTTGGAATGGATGGAATACAGTGTTGCCAGATTTTTACTGTTCTTGTCGCACAAACCAGTTCTTGTAAAACCTGATGAGCTATACCGTCACAACTCAAACGTTATTTTGCAATTTTACTTGAGTGTGTCTTTAAAACTGGGAGACCCAAGAGGAAGACCGTATTGAAATCTTTGGTTTAAGCTCACCAATGACTTCCAAATAACAATTATAACCACTAGTAAAGAATGATTAAATACATAGACTCGAGCTCTATTCCTTGGCGTAAAGACATCCGTGTTCTCAGCTCGCTGAGTACTAAGTAACTTACATTTTTTTAATTTTTAAAATCACGCATTACTGATCCTTGATCTTTTCAGGGTACCAAAAACAATTTAAACTTTAAGCTCTATACCTGCTGAATTTCAAATATTGTTGCTTTAATAATATTAATAGTGCAAAACTATTATTAGTAAAGTATCAAAAACAGTTTAGTATTTTGAAATTCTTAAAGGGAATTTTTTCCTCGTGTAGAATTGACTTAGCTTTTCATCAGTGACATTCAAATTAAAGGGTTAGGTAAAGCTTAAAGAAGAAAATCATTGCAACTTAGCTTTTTTTTCTACTATTGCTTGTAATAAGAAAAATAAAATGAAAAGAGGGGGGAGGGATTGCGCTTGCTATTTCATTCTGCTCTATTGATGAGCCTTATGATGGACTCAACTTTATTATAATCATTGCTTTAGAAACACATCTTTGTCAAAATATCTCTTTATGACTGACCCACCTAAACCTCAACCCCTTAACATAAGAATAAATCGCAAAACCGGCCTGATATCTTTGACCAAAACTATCAGTAAACCTCAAGTAAACTCGTGGCGGCCAAGGTCCAAAAATTTCTCCAAACCTCTCCCTTTTACTACCTTCCTCTTTCCTACCTCAATCTCCTCTCTTTAAAAACTTTTCTTTCAAAATCTGTTATTTTAACCTTACCTGAGAGATGCATGATTGTGCGTGAGGTCTCTCAGATTCAACTTACAAACTAGCTGATATCAAAGCGACCAAGTCCCCTCCCCTCTTCCCACCCTTTCTACTCCTGTGTTTCTTCTAGCCCCCTACCCCTTCAGATTTCAGCCTGAGATTTTATCTCTGATCTTCATTATTCAGAATAATTATTACAGTCTGTTGGCTGCGCTCAACGCAAACCATTGCATAACTCATAAATTGCAGGCGCATGAAAGTGCAAAGGATTTAATGCCCAAAGGCGCTGATATCCGAAGAACCAAGTCTAATTTTTTGTACCTGCTGCACCTTTCTTCTGCTTCCTCTTCTACTTCATCCTCTTGCTATAGTTCACCCACCAAAAAAAAAAAAATGATAAAAAAAATAGAAAAAAACTTGGCGTTACCTGCCAACATAGAGTGTACTAACACCGCATATCAGCTTTTGCAGGTCAACGCCAAGTTTTTTCTATTTTTTTATCATTTTTTTTTTGGTGGGTGAACTATAGCAAGAGGATGAAGTAGAAGAGGAAGCAGAAGAAAGGTGCAGCAGGTACAAAAAATTAGACTTGGTTCTTCGGATATCAGCGCCTTTGGGCATTAAATCCTTTGCACTTTCATGCGCCTGCAATTTATGAGTTATGCAATGGTTTGCGTTGAGCGCAGCCAACAGACTGTAATAATTATTCTGAATAATGAAGATCAGAGATAAAATCTCAGGCTGAAATCTGAAGGGGTAGGGGGCTAGAAGAAACACAGGAGTAGAAAGGGTGGGAAGAGGGGAGGGGACTTGGTCGCTTTGATATCAGCTAGTTTGTAAGTTGAATCTGAGAGACCTCACGCACAATCATGCATCTCTCAGGTAAGGTTAAAATAACAGATTTTGAAAGAAAAGTTTTTAAAGAGAGGAGATTGAGGTAGGAAAGAGGAAGGTAGTAAAAGGGAGAGGTTTGGAGAAATTTTTGGACCTTGGCCGCCACGAGTTTACTTGAGGTTTACTGATAGTTTTGGTCAAAGATTGTTTCTTCGGTAATTTTTTCTCTCTCTTAATTTGGACGTGGCATTGATTGGTCTCGGGTCGTTGAACAGAATTAAAAATAATTTGTTCTAAGCAGATGCTTAGACCCCTGTGTTATAACAGCAATATCTGAGGGACTAATCAAACAATAAGGCAAGAACCTCCATAGCCGCGCTGCGAAGCGGTGTCGGCTTTCCGTGCTGTCACTCCTTCATTTTCAAACGTATGCAATGTCGATGCACGCTGAGAATGAGTACCAGGCGAAATATCAAAAGGTAGACAGGGTTAAATTTTTCTGTTGAAGAGAATAGAGAAGAGAGTATGGTGGAAATTAAACTTGGCTATCTTTAATATCATGCCCTTTGGGCGGTTGAAAAGAGAGCCATTATTATTGCTAAAGATAAGTAGGATTAAATTTTTCTGTTGAAGAGAATAGAGAAGAGAGTACGGTGGAAATTAAACTTGGCTATCTTTAATATCAATGCCCTTTGGGCGGTGGAAAAGAGAGCCATCGTTAATATAGTTGGGAAACATTTTTTTAATCTTGGCCGGGTTTACTTGACTTTTGGTGTAAAGTTTTTTTGGAAAAAGATATCACGGTCCGTTTTGGGATACACTACTTGGATCATTCTGCGGCTTGACCATAGAAGCTGTGTTCAGATGCTAATCATGGAGGTTGATTGTAGGTAAAACAGACTGAAATTGAATATTAAGTAAATACCAGTCTCTGATCGCAACTATGCGTAAGAGTTTTTGTTTTTTGTTTTGTTTTTTTGGCGGGGAAAGTTTTTAAAACCTGACCTTTTGAAGGTTCTGTGTGGGATTCTCCCTTACATCACCTAATTTATAGTGGCAAACCCACTTAAACCTCTGTCGTATCGTTTCTATGCCAAAATTGCTAGCCTGGTTGAGTTATCCTTCAGGTTTCAGGTCATTGTTTTGCGTAGATACCTACTTTGATTCACTTCCATTTCTTGTTACACTCCAATTAGAGCAGAGGAAACTATGTGCACAATCACAGTGGACTCAGTGATGGCGTAGCTATGGGCTCCGCCGACCCCGCCGGGGGGGGGGGGGGGGGGGGGGGCGCAATGCATCGGGGAGCGCAAAAATTTTGAGAAGCGAAAGAGGAAGAGCGAAAAGGAGAAAAGGAAAGGTAAAGGGGAAAAAAAGGAAAATGAAAAAAGGAAAATAAACTGTAGGGAATACCTTACGAACACTTCCTCAAATCATTTTTTCTGGGGGAGACCCCCCAGACCCACTAAGGATTTCTGGAGGTGGCCCCCTAACCCCCTAAAGGATTCTGGGGAGCCCCAAACCCCCCCTAAAGAATTCTGGGGGTGGCCCCAGACCCCCTTTAAAATTCTGGGGGAGACCCCCAGACCCCCCTTTAGAATTCTGGAGGAGACCCCCAGACCCCCTCAGATTTCAAATATTTTCACCTCTGGACATAATTCTGCATTCAATCCGAAGAGTTTGCAATTTTGTAGAGAAGCTGTAGGAATAGTTGCCTACTTTGTAATTTGAAGGCTAATTGAGACCCCTCATTTCTATTTTTATGTTGCTTATGACAGGGTTTAGAGTAATTCCCCAGTATGTTTTTATTCTTTGAGCCGTATTCATTCTATTTGTTCTTTGCTCTATTTGTGCATGGGAGTTCGTTTTTTTCCTTAGTTTTTATAGGTGGTCGAAATGTACTGATTCTTGCATTTCCTCCAATCAGTGCAATATTTTGTTCTTTCTTTCAAACTGTGGATCTTCAAAATAATTTTTAGTTTAGTAGATTAACCCCCCTCCAAAGATGTACTTAGGTTGTAGATTGTGTAAAAAAATTTCAACAAAATTCACTCAGCCAGTTTTGATCAACTTTTCTTTATAAGTTTAATTTTCCTTGAATATTCTATTTTTTGGTGTGATGAAACATATATTGCCTTTAAACAGCCTCAGACTTAAGAGTTGTACCTATATTGTAGTTAAACATTGAAAAGAAATATCTGGCTAGGCTGGTTGCAAGCTTTTTGTTGCAATTTTCATCAAACTTAATTGAGTCATACTTGAATTTCTCTTTCCAATGATTATTATGTTTGTTTTTATAATTGCTTAGTTTCAAAAAATGTTGCTCGATTGCACCTATATTAGCCCTTGAAATGGTCTTAAAGGTTGATTATGGTGACTATGTATCAGAAAAATATTTTAGTATGTTGACAGTATGTTGTGTGCACAAAGTATTATCAAAATCCATCCCATTAATGATTGACTTCAAGTTTTCAAATTAATTCCTCACTTTAATTTTTTTTCCAGGTCCCATCCCCTGTTTTGCTTTTTTAATGCACTTGAGGGCTGTATACTGTAACTATAAGGGGTATTTTCTTTAGGATACTAGTTACAGATTGCATGTGCTAGTTTTTATCAAAATTAATTGAACCAAACCTGAACTATCCCAAATAATAGGATCATATTTATATTTGCTAATTTTCCCAAATATTTCGCTCGATCGCACCTATATTACCTCTTGAAATGGTTTTATCCGTTGTTTTTGGTGACATAGAGAGGAAAATATTTAAGTTTGTCGATAGTAGATTGTGTGTACAAAGTTTTATCAAAATTCATCGAGCCATTATTGATTTACTCCAAGTTTTAAGATTAATTTCTCACGATAATTCCATTTCGTGACTTGAGCGCACCTATTTTGATTTTTTGAACAGTTTTGAGAAATGAATATTGTATTTCTTAATCTCTTTTGAAACCTGATTAGCAGTAAAAGGTGGTTTTGATTCCAAGACTATCATTTCGAAACTCAGTTTTACAGTTAATGCATCGATGAGACTTAGAACAGCGGAAACTACTCTTTATAATTGTAAACTTTTACTGTTGGTAGGTATGTACATACCTTGTAGTAAATTTTAATTTTCTTATCGTTGTACTTGGACTTCCTGATTACCTGTAGGTACGCACTACTATTCTAAAGAGTGCAGATAGGTACAGTGCGACAAGCACTCGACACAGTATGGAAAGTCTTTGTGTTTGTAGCAACTTATTTGACTAAGCCGTGTCAGGTAGAAAAACATTTCAGCATTGTTACTGGCGAGGTTAGTAGAAGGGTCCACTGGCTTGAAAGCCATTTAGCTAAACTTAAAAACAGTGAGAATGAGTCTATAGCCACTGACATTAATTCAACTACGCCTGACAAAAAAATCTGTGCATGAAATTCATGAGTAATATCTGCACAATTTAATTTCCAGGCAGCTTGAGTTTGATTTTTAGTGGAATGCAAGCCTTGACCCACATTTAAGGCTGCGACAACCTTTTCCAGTCAAGCATAAAATAAGTTTATCACCAATGAAGAACCTGGCATGAGAAATAGGTATTGCTAGTTGCTGAGAACAATGTGTGTGTATACTGCAAACAATACCTGTAGTTTTTTGGATTGATTACACGCCCATGGGCATATCATTGAACATATTGATTAATTTAAAATACAGTGAATCATTACTTTCCATTTATTTCATTCGTATGTATTTAATATTGACAAATGTTGCACCAGAGTAACGCGTCTAGCAAATCCCTTGTAGCTCATGCCCACGAAATTTCAACATTTAAATAAGATTGATAAACTTACAGCGGTAATTGACACTGCGTAAGCTATGTAGTATCTATAAATTGAAGAAGTCTGCTGCTTCATGTAAATAAGAAGTTCTTACTTGCAAAGGAATAACTAAATGTAAATTTAAAGTACCGCAAGGTTCTTACCTGCAGTGAAAGCTTGCGATTCTAAAAAAATAGTTACCGCTGTTCTAAGTTTCATTCATAAATTAACTTTAAAAACTCATTTTTATGAATGATAGTCTTGGAATCAACAGCATCATTTATTTCAAATCTTGTTTCAAAAGTGAGCAAATTTTAATTGGTACTTATTTACCACAGGGCATATACCTACCAACAGTTAAAGTTTGCAATTCCAAAAAATAGTTTCCGCTGTTCTGAGTTCCATCGATGAATTAACGTTAAAACTGAGTTTCGCGAACGGTAGTCTAAGACTCAAAACCACCATTTACTGCAAATCAAGTTTCAAAGTAGAACATAAGTTGGCTGTTTCACTAGAACACCAAGTAGTAAGTACCTACATTCTTGCTCTCCAACTGTGATTGATACTAGGTGTATACTGAAGTTACTGCAGGCCCAGAAATGTCAACATTTAGATCAGAGTGATAAACTTACCCCAGTAATTGATGCTGTAAGCTAGATACAGCTTGGACAAGTCTACTGCTTAATGAAGATAGGGAGTTGCAAAGGAATAACTTTAAAAGTAAATTTTAAGTCAACACAAGATTCTTACCGTAGGGTAGCCGTACTGGAAGCTTGCAAAATATAAAAGATAGTTTCCGCAGCTGTAAGTTCCATCGATGAATTAACCTTGAAACTGATATTTGCAAATGATAGTCTATGAATCAAAACCAACATTTACTGCAAATCAGGTTTCAAAGTAGGACACTAGCTGGCTCTTACACCAGCAAACCAAGAGTTATGTACTTACATGTTTTCCCTCCAACTGGGATGTGTACACTACAGATGGAGAGACAGAGTACACTGTGATTGTACACAGTTTTCCTCTGCAATAATTGGAGCGTAACAAGAAATTGAAGTAAATCAAAGTAGTACCTACACAATTAACAGGGACCTAATAGATAACTCAATCGTGCTAGAATTTCTGGCGCAGAAATGATGGGACTGCACTGAACTATCTTAGATTTCAGATAAACCTATGATTCAGGTGGGAGTCGGATGCACCGAAGAAATAAAATACTATCGCACTTTCAAACACCATCAAAATAAGCAAAAACAAACGACAAAAGCAAGAGTACAGAGAGGTTCTCTCCTACCAAGGAGGTTAACAGAGATTGGATTGGATATCTAACTAATTAGACCAAGATTGAAACACTGTTTAGCAGCAGAGGGGAGAGAGTGAAAACAATGCCACTTGTACGTAAACTCCATCCGATCATAAGATGTGATGACCGACCTCTGGCAATTTTATCATTCTCTACAGAGACTTGCTTATAATGAATCCTTCTCTAAAATTAAAACGAAATGGACTCGTGACTTTTATTATGATTCGTCCGATTTAGCCGTAACGAACGGTAAAACTTGTTGGCATTCCTACCAGAGAATAGAAAAGTGTGTAGGACCGAAATAATTAACACTGTACTAAATACTAAATTGATCAGCCACCGGGCACCGACGAATAGAGGAAAATAAAAAAATAATAATAAATAACAAACAAATCACTCAATCTTCATTCTTCTCCTTCCTTCCTTCGCAACGCGACAGACTCTGGCGACAGAACGCTGAACTCGCTGAACGAATCAGAGAGCAGCATGGCGGCTGAGCCGCACCGAATTCAAACATGAACTGTCGTT
Source organism: Trialeurodes vaporariorum (assembly GCA_011764245.1). Classification (NCBI taxonomy): domain Eukaryota; kingdom Metazoa; phylum Arthropoda; class Insecta; order Hemiptera; family Aleyrodidae; genus Trialeurodes; species Trialeurodes vaporariorum. The sequence continues at coordinate 9,542,369 of VMOF01000024.1, read as the reverse complement.
TTTACGATGATTTTTTATTAAAGATTTCTCTCTTAATATGAAACTGATCAGATCAAACTTAAGCCAGGATTTTAAGTTAGCTCTCTGAGAATCAATTCGTATAAAGTTTTTAAAGATTGGATGTATCGTTTAAGCTCTAGATGCGAGCAAAATTTCCTATTTCGATGCAAAAATGAAACACTAAAATAGATGTTTTTTGGAGTTTTCTCCTTTATTATAATTCCGATCTTTCTGAAATTTCGAAGCGATCGATTCTGATGCAAGACGAATCGATTGATACCGGGTGGTATAGGGTTTTAATCAGTGGAAGTAGGTCGTTTCACTGATTAAAGTTCCAAAATCACCCATATCGACGCATTTTGCTCTCATCCGTGTATAGTTACTGTCGCAGACGCCATCGTCCTCATCGGTTAGGTTAGGTTAGCTTCTTTGTCTCTTTTGTTTTCTCTCGGTCTTTTTTTTTTTAACTTGGCCGATGGCTAGCGCCATTAACGATTCAAAATTCGTATTTTTTTCTTGGAAGGACTTGGAAAGTAGAGCATTTTCCATGTGCAGCTTTTTGTTTTACGACTCTTTTTGTGGGTGTTATGAATTTTCAAAAGTAGGTCCTAAATCGAACTTCGACCTTCGATATCTGGAACACGAATAAAGATATGGACTACCGGTTTAAGGCAAAAGTCTTAGAATTTTACGCCCTTTCAAACGAAGTATCGCAAGATAGGGGTTGCCTTTTGAAAATTTCGAGATTTGGGGGGTGTCCCTCCTGAAATCCGCCCAAAAACCAAATTTTGGGTTGTGACAGTAGTTTTAAATGAAACTTCAGGTCCGAATTAGTATAAAATCGATTTTTCCCGATTCTTTCATGGTCACCCGTTCAAGAAAACCATAGTGAGCGGGTTACGTGAAACACCCTGTACACTTTCTCACATCAAATATAATCTGGCCCCAGACCCCCCTTTAATATATCCTGGGACTGGGAGGGAGACCCTCTGACCAGGGCCGTTTATAGCTACAACTCTGAGGGCCTCGGGGCGAGATGCATTGCGGGGGCCCCCTAAAATTGGGGAAGGTGACTGGGGATGTGAGGGGTCACCCGGATCCTCTTGCTCTTCCGGGGTACCGCCAATGTAATTTTAAATGGGGAAACAGACTTACGAGCATACCTGTCTTTTTTAAAAGCTTTTAACGGCTGACACGGCGGGTGTCTCTCGTAACGCCCCCTCTGCTCTTCCGGGACACCGTTAATGTTCGTTTAAATGGGAAAACATACTTACGAGCAGACTTGTCTTTTTTTTTGGGCTTTTAATCGCTGACAAGGCGCAGAGCTCTCAAAAGGTCCTCTCTGCTCTTCCGGGGCACCGCTAATGTAATTTTAAACGGGAAAGCAGACTTATAAGCAGACCTGAGACCTGTCTCTTTGGTGGGCTTGTAATCGCTGACAAGGCGCAGGGGCGCTGGGCTCTCACAACGTCCCCTCTGCTTTTCCGGGCAGGGCTCTCAAAACGTCCCCTCTGCTTTTCCGGGCAGAGCCGTAAGGCGTTGCTAAACCTCTGAGGGTCCCAGGGGAAAGATTCATTTCGGAGGCCACCCTAAAATTGGGGAAGGTGGCTAGGCATGATGAGAGCCAATTATTTCATAATCATCATGATTGACTTGGTCATAGTGGGCCAAGTATCGAAAATCTCTGCGCCATCGCAGTACTTTCTCAATTTTAAACTTCGTTAGAGTAAGAAAGTAAAAATGAAACTTTGAAAAGTTGGAGAATGTTTGCAACTCTACTAGTATCTGATTCTGTCTTTCGAATAGTTTTGCATAGGGATATCGTTTGGAACCAATGGGTCTGTTGCAAACTTTTGCTACAGCGCTATAGAGTGTACAATCTCATGTAAAATCGCGTGAAAAGTCCATTGGTGGCATCAGAAAGTCATGAAATGCGATAATAAACTCACAAGAGACGTTTGATGAGATCCAAGATGGTGGTAAAATATCGAGCAATTTGTATGCATGCACCACAAACATCCAAGGATAGCCAACCTCACAATTTCGATCACACCCAATCACAACGTAAATAAACACATAACCTCTGAAGTTGTGAGGTTGTCAATGTTGGCAATCCTTGGATGTTCGTGGTGCATGCATACAGGTTGCTCGATATTTTACCGCCATCTTGGATTTCATTAAACGTCTCTTGTGAGTTTATTATCGCATTTCATGACTTTCTGATGCCACCAATGGACTTTTTGGTCCATTTTACCTATGATGAAAGACTCTTTATCGCTGTAGCAAAAGTTTGCAACAGACCCATTCTCAAACTGGCGGATCGTAAAATAATGCTACAAAATGAACTTAATTTTCCATTCTGATTGTGCTCTCATATTATATCAGGCCACATTTTTCTTTAAGGGTAGGGGAGGGGGGTAGCTTGCCAGGGGCTACTTTTGAAGCTCACGCTCATGCTACGCACATTTCTGTGTTTTGACAAAATGGTCTTTGTTTCCTTACTATCTTGTTCATCACTTTTCATTTTTCTCTAGTGAAATTCCCTCGATCTTATTGTTGAATTTTTATGTTTTTTGCAGATAGTAAATGGCTACGGCGACTCTTTTACCAGAGCCAATAAATGGAGATCTGGACCATGGCCATATGACTGAAACAATTATAAAAACCGTGAGCACGAAAACAGAGGTAAGTTTTGCTTTACCTAAGGATATAAACCTTTTTATCATGGAAGTGTGTTCCTTCGTATCAATGGCGGTCTTTTTTTTTTTATCATACACTTTTTCTCTAGTATATAACAAGTTGAAGACCACTCGGATTGAACGTGATCATCACTCCAAGTGTTCTCAAAATTTGACTCACTTCACTTCTCACCCTTCACTTTTTTTTATATGGGGCTCACCGAAAGAAAAATGCAGAGTGAAAAGAAATTGAGATTTTTAATGTTTTTCTTTCGTTCAGTTACATAGAGAAGAAAGCGATGAGTCAGGTAACGTGTCAAATGAAAAGTCTGTAGTGACGTATTAACATGTTCTTTGCGTGGTAGTCATCATTTATGTTTCCTCTGCACCCAAGCTCAAAAGATGGTTGGGACAGACGGCGCGGCGCGGCGGGGTGGCAAACAAGATGGAAAATACGGTGAAGCAAGGGGAAGTAAAAAGAGAGAAAAGAAAGGATGGGAACCCGGTCTTTACCGGGGGCGAAAATCCCAACGCCCCCCCCCCCCCGTTCGCGAGGGCTAAATCCTCCATGATCTCCAGCCATCTTTCAGTGGCGCCATTTCAAATTTTTCTTGTGGGGGGGGGGGGGAGGAGCAAAGTCTGATCTGAAAAGAATATATTCCCACCAATTATAATAATGCGAATTAATATGTAAGGCGGGGTAGCGCTGTACTCCTTCTTTTTGCCAAAAGTATCGATTAATTTATAATCGGGACTATTCAATACGTAAAGACTCTTGATCAAAATCCTCAGGGTCCCTCCCCCCTTCCCTCCGAGGACCCCAAATGACGCCCATGGCCTCTTTAGAAAATCAAATTGGTTCCTCAAAGTAGCTTCCAAGTGGGTATTTGATGATGATCCCCGGTAATATCGCGATCATCTTCACAGGTTTTCGAGCCGCCAAACGATGATGGTTGATGGTGATGTACGATGCGTACCAACCATCAGATGTTCACTCACAGGCTTTTTTGAAAGTCCACGCTCCTCTGAAGTGCATTGGGCCAGTTTATGTTGAGAGCTCGTCAATTTAAAAAAACAACTACTCTTTTTTAGGGCGGTGATCACCCCCCCCCCCCCCCCCGTTCGGCTAAAAAATTTGAAAAAGTGGGGAGAGGAAGCGCACAGAAAAATCGCGTTGGTATAGCTCTGACAAAATTGTTGGTAGAAATTACGGAGTGTCAGTTACTAGATAATCATCTGAAGAGTGTCTCTGGAAAAAATCTCGTCAATAACTTCAAAAATAAGGCTGAGAGTACCAAAAAATGAACTATCTTATTTTGATACAAGAATCGATTCGCGATATTTCATTTTTGGTACTTTCAGCCTTATTTTTGAAGTTATTGACGAGATTTTTTGCTGACACTCTTCGGATGATTATCTAGTAACTGACACTCCGTTTCTTAAAAATAAATTACTTTCGGCCTGTAATTTGACTTTAAACGAACGGTAGCGCTCTGGTGGCAGAAATCGGCACTTAACGCTGTAGAATCACCTTAACTAAAGAGGTTTTGCAGGGTCATTTTTCTACCAAAGGTTTTGTCAGCGCTACCTAAGTGATTTTGTCCGTTTTTAGCAAAATAAGGAAAAGGGGTGAAGGGGTGACTAAGGAGCGAAAATCCTAAGTTCACCTCCCCCCTTCCCCCACGATCGCGAAGGCTGGATCCGCCACTGTTTTTTTGCAGACCACAAACCCGGTACATGAAGTCCGAAGTTAGAAGACAGGGACCAACAAATGGTACGTCCTCACGAGTCACGCGGTCCCACACGCAGACCCAATAGGCCTTCGTACACGCTCAAAGTAAGATCGTCAAATTGGCATCGGTGAGCTGAAATCCACCGCAAACAATTGAATTTCCAACTTGACATTTCTAAACTTCAAACATAACCTTGACCAAAACACCGCCAAAACGGGGTTTATTTGTTTTGTTGACAGTAGATTGGTGAACGGATGACACACCATCCATCGTCAAATAACTCTGCAGTTTGACAGGCCGTCAAATTGCACAGTTGTCTGACAACGTTTTAACTACCCAGTAAACATTTCCGGTCTTAAGAGCATCTTGAGCTGATCTAAGGCAATTGACTAGATAGTCTAGAAGTTCTGCATTTTACCTGCAAATGTCCGCCTGTTTCGGATCTTCTAGTGATCCGCACAGATGATCTTGACATGGTCTGGAGGATATCTGAAGACGACAGCCTGGATAGCTTTTCAAATTGTATTGCAGACAACTGGGAGAGGTTCCCAAGTTATTGTTTTTCAGATATCTTCAAGACCATGTTAAGATTATCTGCACGAATATCTTGAGCATATCTGGAAGTTGTCTTGTGCACAACTGGGAGGCTGACCCGGGTTGATATGACTATCAGATATCCTCCAGACCATGTCAAGATTATCTGCGCGGATCGCTAGAAGATCCGAAACAGGCGGACATTTGCAGGTAAAATGCAGAACTTTTAGACTATCAAGTCAACTGACTTAGATCAGCTCCAAGATGCTCATAAGATCGGAAATGTTTCAAGATTATTTGCACGAATATCTTGAGCATATCTGGAAGTTGTCTTGTGCACAACTAGGAGGCTGACCCGGGTTGATGACTATCAGATATCCTCCAGGCCATGTCAAGATTATCTGCGCGGATCGCTAGAAGATTCGAAACAGGCGGACATTTGCAGATAAAATGCAGAACTTTTAGACTAAATAAACAGCGCACTCTGGGTGGTGATTCTTGTAACTCATTATAAAGTTATTCCATCTAGATTGGTACCACATGTTGGAGAGTCCTGGATAGCACATTACACACATATTATTAGCTGTAGAAGAGTTACATTGAAGCAGGGGCGTGCCGTGGTTTCCAAAAAGGTGGGGGGGCAATAATGCAATCTTGCCATCCTCCGCGAACAAAATGAAAAATTAAATGACTTTTTTTTTTTTTTTTTTTTTTTTTTTTTTTTTTTTTTTTTTTTTTTTTTTTTTTTTTGAAATTTGAACTTTTTTTCTTCTTTTCTTTCTTTCTTTTCTTTCTTTCTTTTCCTTCTTTTTTTCTTTCTTTCTTTTCCTTCTTTTTTTCTTTATTTTTTTTTCTTTTTTTCTTTCTTCCTTTGTTTTCTTTCTTTGTTTTCTTTCTTTGTTTTCTTTCTTTTTTTTTCTTTTTTTTCTTTATTTTTTTCTTTCTTTTTTCTTTCTTTCTTTTTTTTTCTTTCTTTTTTTTCTTTCTTTTTTTTCTTTCTTTTTTTCTTTCTTTTTTTTTTTGGTTGCTCACCCTGATTTTGCCGCCCCCCGAAAGGCAAGGGTATCCAGCCCCCCCCCCCCTCTCGACACGCCCCTGCATTGAAGATACATACACAGAACATACACAGAAAGAGTTGACAAAGTATACCAGAAGTTCCGAGATTTGAACCTGGGCCGCTGCGGTGGAAGCCAAGTACTTTACTCGATGAGCTACGCCGGCTCGCGTAGGAATGGAGCAAATTAAACATATTTAAAGGAGTGGAATCTTCATACTCGTATAATATCTGGAGAGTATCTGGACTTACAAACCCAGAATTGAATATCTTCAGAATATCTGGAGAGTATCTGGACTTACAAGTTCAGAATTGAATATCTTCAGAATATCTGGAGAGTATCTGGACTTACAAGTTTAGAATTGAATATCTTCAGAATATCTGGAGATTATCTAGACTTACAAGTCCAGAATTGAATATCTTCAGAATATCTGGAGAGTATCTGGAATTACAAGTTCAGAATTGAATATCTTCAAAATATCTGGAGAGTATTTGGACTTACACGTTCAGAATTGAATATCTTCAAAATATCTGCACAGTATCTTAGTTAACTTGTTAGATGTTGTATATTGAGAAGACAACTTCCAGAGCACACAGAAGCATGTGCCGTATCAAGTTGTCTCCAAAAGAACTGAAAGTTATCTAAATTTTATCGTGTGTTTACCAACATCTTGCAGTTATTTTGCAGATATGTTACGGCGCGCATATTATCTTGAAGTCATCTTTCAGACATCTTTCATGCCCAGATATTCACAAGACCATCTTGAGACCGGAAATGTTTACTGGGTAACGGAACATGCAACGGATTGGCTCACCTGCCGATTTGTGGTGGATCTCGGCTCATCGATGCCAATTTTGACGATCCTACTTGAGCGTGTACGAAGGCCTAATCATACTTAAGTACGCACCATCCAACGCCAGGCCTAATCATACTTAAGTACGCACCATCCAACGTCTTTCGGAGAACCGTCAAGCCGTAACATAATTTGGTCCCAAAGCGATTTTCATGCCCTCCTCTTCATTGGCGGATACAGGGGGGGGGCGGAGGGGGCGATCGCCCCTCCCCCCCCCCGTTCGGCCCGGAAGGTGGGAAAAGAGGGGAGAGGACGGGGAAAAGCAAGAGCGAAAACAAGAAAAGGGGGTCATTTAGGGGCAAAAATCCACAATTCGCCCCCCCCCCCCGTTCGCGAGGGCTAGATCCGCCACTGCTCCTCTTTTTATGTTTTGTGTGTTTCCTTTCAAAGTTATATTCATCGTTGAAAAGCATTATTCATTAATTTTTATCTTCTTTTCCTTTCAGTTAGAAGAAGATACTATCACAGAGCCTGTCACATGTCCAGCACCTGTAAGGTAAATATTGTTTGAATCAATTATTTTCTTATGAGCGCAAAGAACTTGTTATCAACTTATTGATATTTTTAAGATTTTATTTCTAATTTTTGAGTATTGAGGGGCTCCAACATCAGATGTTATTCTCGCTTTTTACTGGTCTCCGAAGTGAAATTGATTCTAATGAGGTATTTGTTACAAACCAAGATTTTAAAGCACGTTTTTAAATTTTAAGAAGGAGTTCAAATTGCAATACATACTTTTTCTCTCGGGTCCACTGCCAAGAAGATATATTAAGTACTCAGTTAAATAAAATTTTAATTTAGATACCTTTATTAGGCAGTTAAATAAAATTTTATTTTTTCTGGCTAAATGTGCGCAGTTTATTTATCTCAGCTCGCGCTCGCAGTCTAGTATCTGGCATCTACCTAACGAAAAATAGCTGCCGACAGATTATAATTTTTCGGTTTTGTTTTGTTTTGTTCTGTTCCGTTTTTTGTTTTTTTTTTTTCGTTTTTAGTCATTATTTTGTGACAGAGGCGATAGAGGTGTCAAAATAATTGTGGTCCGAAAAGATCATTTTCACTTTTCATCGAAAATATTTTATGTGTTTTGACTCTCAAGCCTCCCCCCCCTTTTGTCAATTCACCTACCTCGCCCCCCCCCCCCCTGAAACGTTAGTTGTCCGCGGCTCAATCCATAAAAAAGCGTTTTAATCTATTTTGTCAAGCGTTTTGTTCGCAGGCAAAAATACAGTCGGCGAAGTAAAACATGTCAGAGGACGCCTTAGATTTTGGCTCAGGTAGGCCACCGGCAATGCTTAGTTCGTTGTGAGAAGTATTGCAGGTAATGCAGGTAATGCATCAGGTAATCTACTTTAACCAAAATCCAAGGCGCAATCGGACATTGTTTAATGCTTCAACTGTACGTATCAAATCAAGATGAAAAGCAGAGCTATGTAGGCAAATTCATCTACAATAGTACAAACTTCTGATGAAACCTTAGGCTTACCTGCGTTTGGACTGTCAATACGCGTTTCCAGAGTTTTACAACGTTTTTCGAGTAGTTTTCATATTTAACAGCGAGTGATCTGACCCTCCCCCTCGGTGCATGGATGAACAGAAAATTATGAAACTGGTAGGTAAAAGTGTTCCTCGAAGTTCTATGGCCAAAATTCCGCGGGCCATTTTTTCCGTGGGCAATTATTATTTTTCCGTAAGATTTCACGGAATTCCGTGTGCTGTTCATGGGATTCTATACAGTGGCGTCGCGTGCCATCTGGCAACAATGCAACTGCTCCATTTAAACTCATTGAATATATCGAATTTCCCTTGTGCACCGTGCACCCCCTGAATTCGATCTTTTACATGAGTTTAAATGGATAGAATACATTGTTGCCAAATTGCACGCGACGCCACTGATTCTATAATATTTTCGATGTAATTTCATGGAATTCCGTGAAACATTATGGAAAAATAATAATCGCAGACTGAAATAATGGCCCACGGAATTTCGGACGTAAAATTTCATGCTGGTGGCGCGTAGCGTGCAATTTAGCAATATCGTTTCAGTTCGTTCGTTTAAACTCATGAAAAATATCGAACTATTGGGTGTTTGGCGAACACCTTCGAACTCGACATTTTTACATGGGTTTAAATGGACACAATATACATTGTGGTGAAATTGCAAAATACGCCATGCGCCACTGCTTCATGGAACACTTTTACTAAGGAACGTGTCATAGAGAACCATCCATGTCATGAACATGGATGATTTATTGCCTTACCTACGCAGGGAAATTGCTGATGGGTTTTGATTCACCGTTGGCTTATGTTGAATTTCATCGCTATCAGCTTAACCTTCATCGGCTTTATCCGAACTGTTCGACGTTCGTATTTACAATTTTACGATGCGTGCGCCACCAAATGCTTTTATCACCATCGTGAGGAAGAATCTCCCTTCGGCCGAAGACTCTTTACTATTCGACTCTAACCGCAATATCCCTTTCTCTCTTCTCCCATTGAAACGCGTGCGTTAGATAAGGACGGATCTAGGGGCTAAAGTCGCATTTTATGGCCTCTTTTGCTATACATAACGTTTGCTATACATTTTGCTATATATAACGTATGTGGTTAAATGGGGGGGAGAGAGAGAGAGAGAGAGAGAGAGAGAGAGAGAGAGAGAGAGAGGAGAGAGAGAGAGAGAGAGAGGGGAGAGAGAGAGAGGAGAGAGAGGAGAGGAGAGAGGAGAGAGAGAGAGAGGAGAGAGAGAGAGAGAGAGAGGAGAGAGGGGAGAAGGGGAGAGAGAGAGAGAGAGAGAGAGGAGAGAGAGAGGAGAGAGAGAGAGAGAGAGAGAGAGAGAGAGAGAGAGAGAGAGAGAGAGAGAGAGAGAGAGACAAACAAACATAGTCCTGTGTCCGCCCATATGACTTCGGTTGCGGTTGGCAGCCATTAGCTATCATCGTCGTATGATCTGCTTCACCTGCCTCAAATTAGCATCCCGTGATTTCATGACTGAATTTTAAAGTAGGCAGCTTTGAAAATGTCTAAACTGGATTATACATCATGCACCGGATATTATAATTCATGATCTTTAGCTACCTCAATTTTCGATATTTTTCCAATCGGGATTTCCCGTTCAGAACTGAAGGATAGCCAGCTCAATCATGAATAATTTACGTATTATTTTGTTGGATTGATTTGTATTTTGATTGTTATTTGACTAAGGATCAGGGAGTGAGGGTGTATTATGTAAATCACATTCTATTTGGAGCAGTGGCGTCACTAGAGACTTTTGCATGGGACTCCCCCCCCCCTTAGTGAGGCCACTGATTTGGAGGGAGGATGAAAAAAGTCAGTAAACCAGTGGCGTAGCCAGACATTTTTCAGGAGGGGGGGGGGAGTCCTAAGGTCTATGAGTTGTGAATGGAGGTGCTCTAGGTCCAAAATGTGATTGAAGTACAATAAATTGCCGTCTGCGTGGGAGATCGTTCAATGTAGATCTCTCCGGGGTGGGGGTGGGGGGGGGGGGGGGGGGGGTGTTGAACCCTTGGACATCCCTGCCCCGGCTCCATCACTACAGCTAATTTTCTTGGGCGTTAAGGGATAATCAGTATCCAGGATGTTCTCGGGTTTTATGTAGGAAAGCAGGACAGAGATCGATAATTTGGCGATAAATTCTATGTTTAAAGCTGAACCTTGATGGTTTTTTGTTTTCGATTCAAGGTGCATAGTGGAGGGTACTGATAACGTAAACACCCACAACGTCGACTCGCAACGTCGACAACCATAACGTCGACAAAAATTCGGTGTCGACGTTCATAAATCGCGACACCGCTCTCGGAAATGAACATCGACACCCACAACGTCGACTCGACACGCAACGTCGACAACCATAACGTCGACAAAACTTCGGTGTCGACGTTGTGGGTATCGATGTTCATTTCCGAGCGCGGTGTCGCGATTTCTGAACGTCGACACCCACAACGTCAACACCGAATTTTTGTCGACGTTATGGTTGCCGACGTTGCGAGTCGACGTTGTGGGTGTCGACGTTATCAGTACCCTCCGTGCATAGTGATGAATTTAGCAACGCATCATTCAGCAGATTACCTACCGAGCCAGTTGCCTATATTAACGGCAGGAGAACTCGCACTTCTTGCTGCTTCGCGTCTTTGACACGAGATTTTGCCGATTTTGGCTCTTTTTTTAAGTTATCACAGAATTCATTGAATCTCCACAGACACCTCGAATCGTTTTTCGTAATCATTCGTAGGTAGACAGTTTCCATCATACAACTCATGCAAGGGTCGTCAATCTACGGATTTTTTCCCCTCCCTTTTTTTTTTTTTTCGCCATAGCTTTTCAACAACTTGAAATACGATCTTATTGATTTAAAACAAACTGTGCAGAATGAGGCTATTGCACACTTTCGCTATAAGCGATTTAATAGTCGATTACGGCGTAAAAACCTCGAAAAACAACGATGGAGGCACTAAAAACTTCCAAAATCCACTCCTAAACTCAATAAACACAGTTATTTGCGCGAGCGTAATGGTGGCCGAAGGCACTAACAATGGGAGATTCCTATCTTAATTTCGTCACTCTTTCTATGTTGACAAGGATGATTCACAGAGTAATTAGTCATCAGAGTGATGATCCACATCCGATGAATGGTGCCCCAACACCTAGTGACACCGGTGTCAAATGAAAGTCGTCTCTTATTGGTCACTTCTTTATGGAGTCTCAAAATTGTTAGATGGGAATCTCCCATTGTTAGTGCCTTCGGCCAGTGGCGTAATCTTATGGGGGGGCATGACCTTTTTGCCCCTCCAATATTTGAGAAGGGGGGGCAAAGTATCATTTTGCCCCCCCCCCCCAATAATTTGATGAAAAAGAGGAGGGAAAAAGAGGGAGGGAGAAAAGGAAAGACGGAAAAATACAAAAAAATAAAGAAAGGAAGGAATAATTACAGGAACCGAGAAGCAAAAAATGGCAAGAATGAGAAGCTCTAATTTACCCTGAAACTGCACCTAAAGTAAATCTAAAGTGAAAAATTCCTCTGTTGTCAATGAAATAAAGAAAATATACATTGAGTCTACTAACTTCTGTTCTGTCGGTAGGTTATTTTTGAAAGATTCAATTGCTTAAAATATAGTCTGAGAGAACCCATCAAATGTTCAAATTTTTCTGGGGGAATACCCCCAGACCCCCTATTACTAGAAAGTGCCCCCCCCCAGATTCCCCATAGTATCCGGACTATTTGCTACCCCCTCCCCTCAAAAAGAATCTAAAATTTTACGCCGTTAAAGTGGAACATTACTTTTACTGCAGTTTTAAATTTCCAGATGACTTCTAACCGTGAGGAACAGTTTCCCAAAGCCTGGAAATATCAGCTTCATCAATAAGCTGAAAGTCTAAACTGAAAAGTTCCCTTTTTGCCTGAGAAATGAAGAAAATAAATGTAAAATCTTTTTTAATTTGTTTAAATTTGGTGGCATTTGTATGAGATAATATTGCTTAAAATAACGTCTGAGAGAGCCTGCATTTTCAAATTTTTCCGGGGGAGGACCCCCGAACCCCCCTCTCACTGGGGGGTGTCCCCCCAGACCCCCATCGTGCATCTCTCAAAAGTTGGTTTGCCCCCCCCAATAAAAATCCCAAGTTTACGCCACTGCCTTCGGCCACCATTACGCTCGCGGAAATAACTGCGTTTATTGAGTTTAGGAGTGGATTTTGGAAGTTTTTAGTGCCGCCATCGTTATTTTTCGAGGTTTTTACGCCTTAATCCACTATTAAATCGCTTATAGCAAAAGTGTGCAATAGCCCCATTGCTCAGTATACCTAGTAGAGGGACTTTCTTGGTCGTAATTTTGAATACACAATACTCCGGGGAAGGAGCCATGATGGAGATCTCTTATATGGACCAGTAGCGGCCCATGAGATTTGGCAACCATGCATTTTTCCCACTTAAACTTAGGTAAAAAATCGATTCAAGCGGAGGCTGGCAGCCTCCGCGAGTTTCAATTGTTTTCCATGTATTTTAAATGGGATAAAGACACTGTTGCCAAATCGCACGAGCCGCCACTGTTATGGGCATTTTATACGGGCGCGGTTTGTTTGCACTTCCCAAATGTTAAGCTTAAATGAAATTTTGGGACTGCGATCTATTTGAAAGAGTTTGAAATGAAAGTGAAATTGTTTTAGAGTGGCTATCCGGAGACAGAAATCAATGGAGGGTCATTCCAGCGGGCCGATCATTTACTTCATCGTTAAATCGATCGTTAAGACTGTATGTGAGTGATTCTATTGGTCGAAAATTGTAAAACTTGGCCGTTGCTATGGTAACCATCGTTATACTATCCGTTTTTTAAAGGTTACTCATGAATAGCCTTTATAAAACGAGACTCTTAACGATGGTTACCATAGCAACAGCCAAGTTTTACAATTTTCGACCAACAGCATCACTCGCAGACAGTTTTAACGATCGGTTTAACGACAAAGTAAATGATCGGCCCGCAGGTCAACTGTCCCACCCGTCACGTTTTAAAACTATTCCTTTCAGCCTTTATTTTTCAATTTTCAATTTTTTAGCGATCATAAGGGTGGTAATTGGGTGACCTCTTTCTCTCCTAATCTCTAAAAAAATAAAAACTTGATGTTTGAGAATCAAAAAAATAGATTTTAAATGTGACGGGTGGGACAGTTAACCTGGAACGACCCTGGAGCTGGGTTTTTTTTTTTCTTTTTTTTTTAAGGATTTCTTCACGATCAAAAAACTGTCACACGTGACAGACACAAGCAAAACTGTCTCACCTGGATAGTTGTTTCAGAATTCTGTGTCCAGATAGCCACTCTAAAACAAGTGCTCTTCTGTTTCAAACCAGTTTGCACGGAACTTTTTACAATTTTTGATTTAAGGCTAAAATATTTGAGGCAGACAAACCAACCGTCCATACTGCGTCACTTTGGGATAGGACTGAAACATGGCGTTGACTCTATATGTGTAGTTATAGCTTTGCTGTAAATAGCATTCCCGTCACGAAAAAACGAAAAAACAAAAAAAAAACAAACAAACAAAATAAAACAAACAAAAACGTGGAATACTCCGTGATAGTTCACATTTTAGTAGCAAAAAGAGATCACCTGACTCAAGTTTACTCATGATAATTATTAGCAAGCTTTCGAGTTTTTTTTTGTTTTTTTTCGTCGTGATGATGCCTCAGAACTCTTGGCCGTTAATTCGGAAGGAAAAAACTTCAAAATCGCTTAATCAGACGCCGAGTGTAACGATTAAGGTTTATTCTGTGGATATGGCGTTAGCAAGCAGTTTCTCTTTTAATCGCGGCAATTGTTGTTGGTATTCACACAAAAAATTGCGCTCTTTAACTTGCAGAATTTTTTTACGTATGTAATTTATTTATCAGTGAACATCGATTTATTTATCCAACTGCCACTGATTTTTCTTCTCTTCTACTTTTCTGTTTCAGAACGAAATTGGTAAATGGAGACGCAGTTGACCGAAGTAATGGTACGTTCTTCCTAAAATATCATAGACGGGTTTTTTTGTAGAAAAGAACAAACTTTTCCGTTTGTGCAGAATGAAACCAACATCGTTGGGTTTCCTGTGTGTAGTATGGGTTTCCTTCCGTACAATTAAGGAAAATGGTTGGATTCCGCAAAAAGCGGTCAAACAGATTAATGCGATTATTTGTGTTGGTAAAGTTTTTTTATTCACTGAGAAAAATTTCCTGTTGCCGTAACAAGAATTCTGTTAAATATTTTCCTAACCGGAATTCCGGTAACAGTTATGTTACATTGTCGCTTATGGGTGCCCACCTCCCTCTTTAACCCGCGCTTAAAATTGAACAGGTAACATGTCTTGATTGAATCTTGTTCGTCATATTTCTCTTATAGTATTTTTCCTTATATTAGCAATTATCAAAAGAAAATATATTGACATTGCAACTTGCAACGGGCTCACAAGGACAAGATATTTTAATTTTTACGCATCACCATCACATTGTATACCTAGTCCACCTTCTTTTTCAAGCTGATTTTCTGTGGTATAAAACGCATCGAAAAATAAGCTCATGAGTCCAGTAGTGGGTGGGAGAGGGAGGTGTTATTGCCGGTTTTTTAACGGATCCATGCGAGAATGAAGAAAGTTTGGGCCACACTTAATGGACAGTTTTTTTTTTTTTTTTTTTTTTTTTACGTCGCTGTTTTTTATTGCACTCTCATCTAGCATCATCCTACACTTCTTTCTTTTTTCCTCTTTTTTTGCCAGCCCCACTTACCCAGCAGCGTTGCCATTTTAGCAAAAGAATAAAAAAGTATTTTTGATGTGTACTTAAATGTATCTCCAGTTTAAGCAGAAAAATTAGTCATAATAATAATTGATTTCATGGCCCAAAATTTTTCGCAAATTTTGAAATTCCGTAAAATCATGAAATCGCAAATTGCAAGCTTTTGGTTGAAATTTTGATAGCCGTGTATGTAGTCAAGAAGAAATAAATTTTTTCCACGTTCCCCCCCCCCCGCAACCAGCACCCCAAAAGCTGTATTTGTTAGCGAGTTTTAAGGTTTCAACTTTGACCCCAGACCCCTTCCTAAAATTATTTTTAGATGGCAAAATTTGAGGGATCCACTGCTTTTGGCAAATCCAATTGATGTCCAATGTTTCGCTGAAATCAAGCTGTGGGCGGAATATGCCGATTTCCAGTGAACCCTTTTATACCTATTCATCTGTGAAAAATCAGAGAAAAACCAGACTGTCAGTAGTTTCTTGAAGCATATTTTTGTGTTTGGGATATGGACATCAGAAATCCAGATCATGCACAATCTGCACGTTTTGACGCTTTGGTTCTCTCCAAGTCCAGATCAAAAATTTCACAGGGCTCATCATAAATGTTAGTTGATGGATTACGGGCCACCGACTTCCTGAACCCTTTCGCCGCGGATACTGGGGGCTTCGGGTGCATGTCCCATTGTATGTTCTTTGGAAGATGAGTGTATCGTAAAATCATCGAGCGTATGCGATTGGCGGATGGTGATGTGTGACGCTCTGAATCGTTGAGACTATTATCAAAAACTATGCTTGCCATGGCCAGATCCGAGCACAAAAAGTCACTTTTGACCGGTTATAGCTTTTGTGAAACAAGTCCTCCGAATTCATCGATCGTAAAAAAAAAGAAAGGAAAAAAAAAAAAAAAAAATGCCTGTCGACATTAATGAGGGATTTTGAAAATCTGGTAGAAGAAAACTAGTATGCTATTAGGCCTGCTATATTTTCATGGTGTCTGGCATTTTTTTTTTTATTATTTTATCGCTCGTCCTTGTTGGGTTCATTTTTCCTCCTACTTTTGTTGAAGAACGGCTGAAGAACAATTTTTATTATGCGTGCTGCATTCAATCTATAGTGAAAATCAGCCGTGTTGGTGTACTAACTCCAAAGATCACCAATAGGTACTATGTCGGTAACCTTTGATTAATTCATCGCTGAACGCTTGTCGAAATTCATTTCTACGAACTTTGGCAATCATCATACATGCCATGTAACCGCGCGCGTGTTTGAGAAACCTTCGGGCGGCTGCGTGATGATTAGCAATTTAAATCTATATTCAGTCAAAATAACGAAAATGATCAGACACGCAGTGTTGTCGGATCAGAAGTTTTGCGGTGTCACCAACATCTTATCCATTTCACCCTTGGGACTAGCCCTCCCCCCCGGGGGGGGGGGGGGGGGGGGGGCGGCGGCTGAAGATCCAAACGCGCCTGCAGAGGTGGGAAAATATCGTAAGAATGAACTCCTGATTCCTGGTTATTGCTCCGCCTGGATTTTTGTTTTTTTTTTTTTTTTTTTTTTTTTTTCTAAATACGCCCATGTACTGGGCGTATTTATCAACGAATCAACGAATGAAAGATTGTCCCGACATTTTTGCACATTTTCAATATGGGGAAGAGTCAGTGGCGTAGCCAGGAATTTTTCTAAGGGGGGGTCCGAGGTCCGAAAATTGTCATGGGGGGGAGGGGGGGTCCAAAGATACTACTTTGGTAAAATTTGTCTGAAAACGCAAAAAATTACCTTTTTTTAGGACAAATTTTGGTGCCATGGGGGGGGGGGGGGGTCCAGACCCCCTGGACCCCCCCCCCCTTGGCTACGCCACTGGGAAGAGTGTGGGACTGAACTGCAACGGCTTTCCCGCCCAACTCGCACTGGCCTCTCGCCTGCAAGGTATGATGAGTATGAAGAGTGGCCGAACTAGAACCTTTGAGGCGCAACTTAGCTCGTAAAATTCTCGCGACCATCTTTAATTCGTCGATAGTACACGTATGAGCGGATGAGCCTTTATGTAAAAAAGTATTCTGAGGGAGTTCAATGGCCGGGTCTGTTACGCGGGTCTGTTATGGGTCTGTTTTTTCTACAAAGGCCGAATTAATTGATTCTTCAGTATAATGTAACGAGAAAACCGACTGTAACAACGAAAACGGTGACAGGTTGAAATGTCCTATTTAAAATGTTCAAATGTACAAAATGTCCAACAAGAAAAGTCCATTGCAACAATGTCCACGATAAAATGTCCAATTTCCATAGGTAAAAAAAATTCCTGTGGTGCAATTTGTCAACTATACATAAATGCCTCAAAAATAATAATGTCCAACCAAAATTTATTTCCATTCGACACGTTGAAATTACGGGCAATTACATGGAAGAAAAAAATGTAGAAACAAGTTTGCCAAAATTGCCGAAAACTTCTCTCGAAAAAAAAAGAGAAAAAAAATGAAGCTCTTGTTTGAGTGTTTGAGAATCATTTTATAACGTTCGCCAATCTTGCCTCACCGCAAAAAGTTGGATTGTTCAAGTATAAATGATTTATGCGTGAAATAGCGAGATATTATCGGCTCATATTTTGTCCTGCGCGACTCTCACATGTAAAGCACTGAATTACGTTCATATTTTAAAGTCAAATTCCTCGGCTGCAATTACAAACCGGTTTTTGATTTTCATTGCCTGATATGATATTTCGTGTACTGTCATCCAATTTTGCACTTTTGCGAAAATGGGAAATCGGCTCAGTGATATCGTCGAGCAGTTCACTTAATTGACTTAATACCGAAGGCAAACATTTCTAAAGCGTCGTTGCGTTGTCATTCGAATCGATTTGAGTTCTTAAGATTCTACTAGAATTTAGCATGAAGTCCTTTTTCATAAAGATTATACACATGTATATTTTTCTTTCGGTCAAATAACTATGAGCGCTGAGCCCTATGCCCGAGTCATGTTATTTGCGATATCCATGCGGGATAGGCACAAGTTATGTTGATACGCAGGAGCAGGTACTAAAAGTTGAATGACATACGATGCGGACCATCAGCGTTTCTTTGGAAGCTCGCTTTTCTTTCGTTCCTTCGGCCTATGAGTTTTGAGTTTTATACTTTTATCGGAAGAAATACCTCAAATCGCATTTTTACCAAACAGTACATTTTTTTTTATAATTTATTATTCATATTTTTGATTGGTTGGCCTGATAGTGAGCAGGGCTTCGGTATGGAGAGCAGCTATACATCAAACCGTTTGGATATTTTGTTTTATTAAACTTATACTCTTATGCTTATAGCCGGGGGAAATAATTGTACAATTATGGGGATCTCCTCGGTAGCTGCAGAGGCGCTGAACAATAGTCATTCCTCATTTTACTGATTCTTCAGTGTGACGTCTGATATCCATAGACTTCATCTATTCGTAACAGCGAAATTTTTTTTGTGGTTCACAACATTTTGAAGTTTTGTAATATTGCGCAGGTCATAGGTGAAAGTCGGGACTTATTTTTCCAAAAAAATTAGGGCAATGGAGCTGTTCCAAACTTTTGCTACAGGCCTATAGGCTTATTAACAGATGATTATGGGTTTAAACCCTGCAAAAATGACGATTAGCGCACTAAAAAATCACGAAATCCACTCCCAATCTCATGAAATGCTTTCAAACGTGAGACCGTAATGGTGGCCGTTGCCGCGGAACATTGGGTTTTCCTATCTCCAATCAGCTCCATCTACACGAGGTGTTCTCGCAAACCCCACACAAGAAGAAGAAGAAGAAGAAGCATACAATTGCCATAAGATTTGGGCGGCAACGGTCGCCATTACGGTCTCGCGTTTGATTGCATTGTATGAGTTTGGGAGTGGATTTCGTGATTTTTACAGGGTTTCATCCCATATTCAACTATTAATTAATAAGCCTGTAACAAAAGTTTAGAACAGCTCCATTATTCATTTGCAAGTAGAATGGGGCAGTTGCAAGGGTCTAAAATGTTGTGTTTTTTGTAGAGAAAATGAAAGTATTTGATGAGCTGAGAACAAAAATGCCTTTGGTTTCTAGTTAAGTCCCATTGTTCCGGAGATGAGATTTTGGCCCAAAATACATTGTTTTAAATGGGAATTCCGCGTAGTGACGTCACTACACACACGGTTTTTTACATCTTTACACGTGTGTATCTTCAAAACCGGGACACCTAAGAAAAAACCAAAGGCACCATTGTTCTCAGCTCATCGAGTACTACCATTTTCTTAATAAAAAACACAACATTTCAGACCCTTGCAACTGCCCCATTCTTCGACCTTCGACAGTTTCTACGTGTTTGACTCTAATCTTTGTTGATCGAATGCTTCTAGTAATTCAACTTTTTATTATGACAGGACCAGACCAGGTGCTCCCATCAAAATCTCTTTGGACAAGTGATCCAGACGGGGCTGTTCAACTTCATCTGGAGTCGGAAGGCCACGCTGCCCGAAAACCCATCTCAGTTCCCGGTCTCCTGACTCAAGCTGTAGCCAAATATCCGGACCGTCCCGCTCTTACTTATCAAGCAGAGGACGGAGAGTTCAAAGATATAACGTACAAGTAAGTTTTTTTAATGCAACGCGACATCTATCGAAAGAACGTTCGCCTGCTAACTCGTGTGATTGACATGAAAGTAACGTTTGATGATGTGTAACCACAATTTAGCGCAACCCAGTGGAAGCTCGTACAATTTGGCAACATTTTTTTCCCTCCGCTTGATTCTTTGTAAAACAATCGATTCGATACTGAATCAGCGCTTCTTCAGCATCCGATTGTGTAACCTTGAGTTAAATGGGGGGGGGGGGGCGATGTTGCCAAATTACACGAGCCGCCACTGCCAGTGGCGCAACCAAGTGGGGGGAGTGGGGCATGCTACGATGCACCCCGAAAAATAACTTTTTATTATACTTATTCGGAGCAATTCGAGTGTTGAAGGAGGTTAAAGGCGGCTAAATCTTAGGCTAAAAATGTGTCTGTTGCAAACTTTTGCCCACAGCGCTATAGAGTGATCAATCTCATGTAAAATCGCGTGAAATTACAGGCGCGTATTTACCATTACGCAAAATACGCAACTGCGTAGGGCCTCAGACCTGAAGGGGGTCTCACTTCCCGAAGGAAAGAAAAATGAAAAGAAGAAAAGGCAGGAAAGGGAGAAAAGAAAGGGACGTTAAAGGGGAGGGGAAAAACGATGGAAAAATCATGATTCGATTTGAGATTTTTTGAGACCCCCCCCCTCTCCAAACCCGCAATGACAACGCCCAGGACCCTGAATATCTACCGTCACGGGGAGGCCTCCATAGTTTGAGGAGTAAAATAAAATATCGCAAATAGTCCGGCTTCTAAAGCCCCCAAAATTTGAAGATAGAAGTGAAATCAAAGAAGTCGATTGCTATTTCGCGACGAGGCCCGATTGGGCCTCGCAGGATTCTGCAAGGGGAAACAATAGTTGATGCTCAAACTTTCGAGATACCCCTTAAATCTGAAGGGGGGGGGGGGTGCCATGAAGGCTCAAACTTCATAAAATCCAGGTGAAGCAAGCCCAATTCAAAGTAAATCCATGCAAATGGGAAAACAGACTTACGAGCAGACCTATCTTTTTGGTGGGCTTTTAGTCGCTGACAAGGCTCAGGCCTCTCAAAACGTCCCCTCTGCTCTTCCGGGGCACCACCAATGAAATTTTAAATGGGAAAACAGACTTACGAGCAGACCTGTCTTCTTGGTGGGATTTTAGTCGCTGACAAGGCTCAGGGCTCTCGAAACGTCCCCTCTGCTCTTCCGGGGCACCACCAATGAAACTTTAAATGGGAAAACAGACTTAAGAGCAGACCTGTCTTCTTGGTGGGATTTTAGTCGCTGACAAGGCTCAGGGCTCTCGAAACGTCCCCTCTGCTCTTCCGGGGCACCGCTAATGTCATTTTAAATGGGAAAACAGACTTACGAGCAGACCAATCTTTTTCGAGGGATTTTAGTCGCTGACAAGGCTCAGGGCTCTCGAAACGTCCCCTCTGCTCTTCCGGGGCACCGCTAATGTCATTTTAAATTGGAAAACAGACCTACGAGTAGACCAATCTTTTTCGAGGGATTTTAGTCGCTGACAAGGCTCAGGGCTCTCAAAACGTCCCCTCTGCTCTTCCGGGGCACCACCAATGTCATTTCAAAGGGGAAAACAGACTTACGAGCAGGCCTGTCTTCTTGGTGGGCCTTTAGTCGCTGACAAGGCTCAGGGCTCTCGAAACGTCCCCTCTGCTCTTCCGGGGCACCGCTAATGTCATTTTAAATGGGAAAACAGACTTACGAGCAGACCTGTCTTCTTAGTGGGCTTTTAGTCGCTGACAAGGCTCAGGGCTCTCGAAACGTCCCCTCTGCTCTTCCGGGGCACCGCTAATGTCATTTTAAATAGGAAAACAGACTTACGAGCAGGCCTATCTTTTTGGCGGGCTTTTAGTCGCTGACAAGACGCAGGGCTCTCAAAACGTCCCCGCTGCTCTTCCGGGGCACCACCAATGTAATTTCAAAGGGAAAAACAGACTTACGAGCAGACCTATCTTTTTGGTGGGCTTTTAGTCGCTGACAAGGCGCAGGGCTCTCAAAACGTCCCCTCTGCTCTTC
Organism: Trialeurodes vaporariorum; assembly: GCA_011764245.1. Classification (NCBI taxonomy): domain Eukaryota; kingdom Metazoa; phylum Arthropoda; class Insecta; order Hemiptera; family Aleyrodidae; genus Trialeurodes; species Trialeurodes vaporariorum. The sequence continues at coordinate 9,520,593 of VMOF01000024.1, read as the reverse complement.
CGGGGCACCACCAATGTAATTTCAAAGGAGAAAACAGACTTACGAGCAGGCCTGTCTTCTTGGTGGGCCTTTAGTCGCTGACAAGGCTCAGGGCGCTCGAAACGTCCCCTCTGCTCTTCCGGGGCACCGCTAATGTCATTTTAAATGGGAAAACAGACTTACGAGCAGACCAATCTTTTTCGAGGGATTTTAGTCGCTGACAAGGCTCAGGGCTCTCAAAACGTCCCCTCTGCTCTTCCGGGGCACCAATAATGTAATTTTAAATGGGAAAACAGACATACGAGCAGACCTATCTTTTTGGTGGGATTTTAGTCGCTGACAAGGCTCAGGGCTCTCAAAATGTCCTCTCTGCTCTTCCGGGCAGCAATAATGTAATTTTAAATGGGAAAACAGACTTACGAACAAACCTATCTTTTTATGTTTTTTCCCCTATTCCTCCTCTTTCTTGGGGAAAAATCTCCCACACCCCCTTCCCTGCCTCTAGGGGGCCTCAAATTCAAGGTTGCGTTGGGCCTCAAGTGATGTAAATCCGCCCCTGCGTGACAAGTCTATTGGTGGCAGCAGAAATTCATCAAATGCAGTATTAAACTCACAAGAGGCGTTTAAGATAAAAACCAAGATGGCGAAAAATATCGAGCAACCTGTATGCAAGCACCGTAAACATCCAAGATGGCCAACCTCAAAACATCGATCACAACCAATCACAACGCTAACAAACTCATTACCTCCGATGCTGTGAGGTTGTTAACGATGGCCATCGTGGATGTTCATGGTGCTTGCATACAGGTTGCTCGATATTTTACCGCCATCTTGGGTTTCAGCTAAACGCCTCTTGTGAGTTTAATACTGTATTTTATGACTTTCTGATACCACCAATGCACTTTTCACGCGATTTTACATCATATTGGCCATTATACAGCGCTGTAGCAAAAGTTTGCAACAGACCCATTATTAGACAAGCGTCAGGTCGATCTTCGATATTTGCAGCCGCTTCTGATTTTTTTTTTTTTTTTTTTTTTTTTTTTTTTTTTTTTTTTTTTTTATTATTATTATTATTATTAATTTTTTTTTTTTTAATACACCCTGTATGTTTGCCGACTGGCCGTTGAATATATATAATAAGAGTCGGACACTATTATCGCGTTGCGTTGCGTTGCGTCGGTCGTCGCTCGCCGCGGCCAGGCATCGGCATGGGCATCGCCAGTTTTATTTCTGGCACTCACAAGGATAGGAAAGACGGTAAGTAGGTCTCCTCCGTGTGTCCGTATCCGTGTCCGTCAAGTCTACTGAGCGCTCTAATTGCAACGCGTCGCGCAGTGGATCAAAACGCGAAATTTCCCGGACATAATTTTATAAATGAAAGTCAGGATTACACTGAAAAAAATAAATAGTTAAAAAAATACAGAACAAAATTATTTGCTAAATTAACATATAATTTTGTTAAATTAACAACTAATTTGCCCAACCAGCAAATCAAATAGTAAAAATAACAATTTTTATGCTGGAATAACAAATTAGTAAGTAAAATCAGCAATTTATTTTGCTGATATAACAAGCTGAATTGTTAGATCAACTAATTGGGTTAAGTTCTGTATGTTTTTAACTATTTAAAATTGCTAAATTGACAATGTCTATTTTCTTAAAAGAACACCATTAGGTATGTGGTTGATTTAACAACTATTTTTGTAAACTCAGCAAATAAATTGTTAACTTAACAGAAAACCCTGGTTGATTTAGCAACTTTCAATTTTTGTTAAATCAGCAAATTTTGAACTGTTGCTTTAACAATAAATTGATTTTTTTCAGTGTATGAACGATATACAGGCGAGATAACTCCAAAACGTGGGAAATCATTCGTTTTGGAGTTGACAGTTAATTATAGTTAATTACCATGTGAATTTCTCTTGTCCGCAAAAATTTATGATTCGATCCAGTGTGCGACGGTGCATTTGTTTACTTCGTCTTGTAATAAGAGTGAATGCAGCATTTTTTTTTATTTTTTTTTTTTTAGCCGAAATAAACTTTGTTCCGGCGTTTCTAAAGTCCACTTTAAGACTTCGACTTTTCAATGAAATTGGTCGAAGACTGAAGAAATCGTTGCCTGCCTATATGGCGTCCAAGGCGGCTACCAAACTTGACGTGAATGTAAGTACAGTCCGAGCCGTCTCGTGGATTTATAGGTTATCATTGTACTTTCATTTGAATCTAACTGAATGTCATAGTGATGGACCCAGCTGGTTTTTGGGGGGGAAGGGGGGGGGGTCACAGAAGCCTCAAATTACGCATTTTCTCGATTCAAAGTGGTCCGTACGATTACAGACTTTAAACACGTTCACATTAATGTACTGTAAATTCCTCGGTTGACGTATCGTTGTAATTCTGATAATATTATTAGAATTTAGGAATAATTTTTTTCAGGGCGTATCATGAAGCGGTCTTTGTCGAAGATAGAGCAAAAAAGGTATGCGTCTCTGAAATGTATATTCAGACGCTGCAGTCATTCAAACCGAAAGCAACCATCACTGTCGCTCAGAATTGAATGAAAAAGCAAAGGAGTGGGTGACAATGTTCCTGCTGCAACAAAAAGACCACTCAAAGTGTTACGTTTTACGTACTAGAACTCTTATCTTATCAAAGCTGTAAAAAAGTAACTGTAGGTAGATAAGATAGCATTATTCCTTCGATTCTGAGCGGCGCTGCATTTTTAATGCGTTCAAGGATTATACGAATCGATCGGGCGCCGGGATTATTAGAGATACTCGAAAATAAATATTAATCACTCTGTCGTGTTTCTAGTTAGAAATTGATACATACGTACCAAAAAAAAAAAAAAAAACAAAAAAAAACAAAAATTAAATTAAAATTAAAAAATAAAATAAATAATAATAATAATTATATTAAATAGATAGATAAATAAATAAATAAATAAATAAATAAATAAATAAATAAATAAATAAATAAATAAATTAATAAATAAATAAATAAATAAATAAATGAATAAATGAATGAATGAATGAATGAATGAATGAATGAATAAATAAATAAATAAATAAATAAATAAATAAATAAATAAATAAATAAATAAATAAATAAATAAATAAATAAATAAATAAATAAATAAATAAATAAATAAATAAATAAATAAATAAATAAATAAATAAATAAATAAATAAATAAATAAATAAATAAATAAATCAATCAATCAATCAAATAAAACAATTTCTCCTTAGACCACCTGGCACCCCTCTCCCATGAGCTCAAGTTTGAACTTTGAAAACAGCCAAAACCATAAGCCTCTTTTTAGATCAAAAAAGAAAGTTTCGAGATGCGAGGCGTGTGCAGGTCTTCAATTTGAGCAGTGTTGCAACATTCCAGGATAAAATCCCTATTATCCCTATGTATACGTAATTCGTATTGACTCAAACGGGAATACGCTTTGTACTGCATAGGTGTATGGCCGAAAGCTGATTATCTGGCAACTGAGCCAGAGAGGTTTTTCCAGCAAACTTTCAGCGACCTTGCGAAAGTGCTTAGCGTTCCATCATTTATTATTTCTCAACGGATTCTTCAATTGATCAGCAATTATTTCGGATCGATTGCACATGAAAAAAAAAAAAATAAAAAATGATAATAATACACACGATTCAAACAGCACACAGTCAAAATGTAGCTCTTTAGAATAAGCTTGCCAGTTTTGTAGACACCTGCTCAACAGCTCATAACGCTATCTTCTGTATCAGTTGGATAATAAATGAGCAGGTAGGTTTGACAACCGCATAAATATAATTAATTAATTGGTCCTAAACTTTTAATTAGTCGGAAATTGATTGAAAACGGCGATTATAACCAAGAAATCCAAGAAAAACAAGTGGTTGTTAAATCGTTGAAAGTGCTTCCGCTAGGTCGCTGAAAAATAACTGACTTTTTAGCAGCGCTTCAATGCTTTCTCTTTTTCAAGAAGAACGGGTTGACCGCAATCAAATCACTCATTCACATTAAAACGAGCTTCCGGGTAAGCTTTCGTACAATAAGTCAATACAATTTTTATTTTATTCAATGAGCTTGAGTGCGGGAATATTCGATCGCTTCGAAAATCGATACACATTCAAAAGGCTCAAGATATGGGCGGAATCAGCTTGAACACCTCCTATAGTAACTCGATCGATATCAAAACTTTGAAGCGACAGAACTTAAATTTGAATCGTTCACCACGACGCAACGGGGTTGCGGACGTCGAGAGGATTTTATACGTAAGTATAGGGGTCGGTCCAAAGCAAAGACCCTCCCCAACACCCCTAAGAGTCCGAAGACACATTAGCATGGTTGCAGATTCTGGGTCTATTGCATACCGAGTTGCATACTTTTGCTGGAGTGTTATGCAGTGGCGGCTCGTGTTATTTGGCAACAATGTCTTCTCTTCGTTTAAATCTATGTTTAACAATCGATTGCTGAGCGCTGCTTCACTTTCGAATCGATTGTTTTTCATACAATCAAATGGAGGGATGACATTGTTGCCAAATTGCACGAGCCGCCCCTGGTGTTATGGATGGCTATTCCTAATGTAAAATCGCGTGAAAATCACATATTGAGAGCATCAAATAGTCTCAAAATCCACTCATAAACCCACGCATAGCTTTCTTTGCGATGAATCACTTTTCTCAGCATAAAAAGTTGCGATTAAATGAGATTCCTCCATTGTCACCCACTCTTTTGACAGCCAAATTTGAATTTTGTTTAACGCATTTATTGAGTTTGTGAGTAAATTTTGAGACTTTTCGATGCTTTCAATGTGATTTTCACGCTATTGTACTATCGACGAATTAAAGATTGTCGCGATAGTTTCACACGTTTTTCGTTATGAGTGTGAGTGGGGAACTGATCTGCAACGGCTTTTCCGTCCCACCCGCACTGGCCTCCCACCTGCAAGGTGTAAGGAATATGAGGAGTGGCCGAACCAGAACCTTGAAGGCGCAACTTAGCTCGTGAAAATTTCGCGACAATCTTTGATTCGTCGATAGTACAAGGGAATCAACCCTCCATAACGCCTTTTAGACACATTTTGCAGCAGACTCATTGAACCTCCGAATAATTGAGGACCTTTAGCGGTGGGCCACTTTAGGCTAATTTTGGGGAGTCATAGTTGGGGCGAGGGGTTTGGAAAGTGATGATTTTTTTTTGGGGGGGGGGGGGGGTCATAAGTTGATCGAGGGAGCTTAAAATTAACGCAAGTCATGACTTACCAGACAATTCTGGTGTTTCTCTCAGAATTTGGTTTAGCATTGGTTACAATTTCCTCCACATTTTCAAGAGCTATGCTAATATGACCTAGCTAGCCATATCACCGCACGTGTTTTATTTTTTTATCTATCGGTACCGCAACGAAAGTTTTGGCGGAGTTGTCGAATTTCTAGGTTTCTAGGTCTAGGTTTTCTAGGTTTCTCTGTACTCGTTCCCGATGGAGAAAGGTTTTCCATCGTGAAAACTGAATTTTCTTCCTATTGTGTCAAGCGGCACTGAGCTTGCATTTTAGATCTGTTTTCCCAGTGGCGGTCCATGCGTTGTGGCTCATGGGGTGGCTTGGAAAAATGTTCTGGCCTTCCCCCCCCCCCCTTTCTTTTTTTTTTTTTTTTTGCTTCTCACTCTTTTGAGTCTTTCTTTACATAAAAGTGGGGGTGGGGGGCTTATAACGTGTTACGACCTTTTATTTTCCTTGTTTTTGGGCCCTTTTCTAAAAAAGTTGGGGGGGGGCTAGAGCCCCCAAAGCCCCCGCCTCACGGACCGCCACTGCTTTTATCATTCTTCTCCTTTGTGTTGTAATTTTTTAATTCTTTTGACTCTCCATGTTTTGATTCCAGAGAATACGAAGAGCAAGTGAGGACAGTGGCCAAAGCATTCCTCAAATTAGGATTGAAACGGTATCATGGCGTCTGCATCCTTGGATTCAACTCGCCCGAATGGTTCATCTCAGATTTGGCCACAATTTACGCCGGGTGAGTTTTCCTCTCGCGATACCAGTTTTCCGCGCTTATGATCAAAACGCATCCATCGTCCTCTTCCGACCTCCGACAAAGTGTGTAGCGGGGGCCCTGGGGGGGGGGGGGGGGGGGGGGGGGGGAGCTGCTCGGTATAAAATAAGTGTCACTGCGTGGTAAACAACGCGCATGCGCATTTAGATAGGTAACATCTCTCACTGCGCGAACCTGCGTTTATGGCTGTGCTACCATCGAGGATGCAGTGTTGCCAAATGCACGGCTTTCGGCTGGATTTTTCCCCGTGCCATGTAAAATATGCGGATCTTAATCTCAGATCTGGCAACACTGTGAGGATGCGGTCCACAGTTGCGCAGTCGCACTTTCTTCCGCGTGTGCGCAATTTTCGAGCCGTTCTCTTTTCCTCCTCGCCTACTTTCAGATAATTATTGAAGCAGAGGTCAACGAACCAATGAGGATTCCCCGATCAGAGAGTTGATTTTTTGGGTCGAACGAATATCATGGTGACTTCACGACAGTGGCGGCTCGTGAAATTTGGTTCCTTTGGATAGTCTTTATTTTCTAAACTAAGGGAAAAAATCGATTCCAGGTGAGGCACGGCGCGGCGGCGCCTCATTTAGATTCGATTTTTTACATTGGTTTTAATAGCATAGAAGCACGGTTGCCACTTGCCAAACTGCGCTTGATTTGCTCCCGCTTCACAACAGTAGCTGCTCGGACAGTTCGATTTGTCGATGTATTTCTCATACAAAGCAACGAAAAGAGTCGGAAAAATTGGTTTCGATTGTTGCCCTTTAAAATAAAGGAAAATTTCTATTTATCGAACTGCACGAGCCGCCACTGCTTCTCGATTGTCCTTCATAAGTCACGGAAATCGGCGTGCGTGCTGCTGTGATGTCACATCGCTCGTGCCGTCTACTAAAAGTCATGATGGCAAGTAGAGGTAGTTTCAGAAGTGTAGGCGGACCTAGACCGATAATCTTTGGAATTTGTCAACATTATTTCTGATATTTCTCGATGAAAATGAATGAAAATGAAATTGAGTGTTCACTTTTCAACGAGGAACACTTTAAACGCAAAAGAATAAAGTCAGAGGCAAGTTCGGTTTTATTTTAAAGGAATTAAATTTGAAAATTCGCCAAAGATTTTGGTTTAGGTCCGCCCACACTTCTGAAACGAGCGCTAGTCAAGTATCGATTCTGACTCTTTCCTGAAGCAGTTTACTGTGAATTTCCACAATTCGACCTATTTCATGGATTTAACTGGAGTTCATGCGATGCAGCCAGATTTCACGCGACGCCACTGACCATAGGCGGATCCAGCAATCTGGCAACTGCGCATTATTCCCATTTGAATGTATGATGAACAATCGATTCTTGAAGAGGCCAGGGGCCCCGTGACTAATCGATTATTTGCCATGCAATCAAATGGGACGAATGCACTGTTGCCAGATTGCTGGATCCGCATATGCCACTGACAATGAGTTAAATGATAAGTCAGGGGTCTAGGGTGAGGGTGGAGGAGTATCCACTTAATCCCAAGTCATTTGCCGCATGGAGCGTATCTGCACCCGTGAAAAAACGTAAATGTAAACGTAAATGCTGATCCTCTCTAGCAGTAGCGTACGCAGGGATTTGTCTGTCTTTCTCTTCTCCCGTATGAATGTATGTGCCGGAAAAGGAAAGGAATAGGGGCTGAAGTCACGTTTTAGCCCCTGTTCTTGTCCTTTTCTAACACAAGTGTTCTAGTGGGGCAAGAGAGAGAAAGACAAACTCCTGCGTACGCTACTGCTCTGTAGGAAGTCTCTTATATTAACGGGTTTCAAAACAATAATGGTTCTGCGAAGTGCCTATGACAGAGATATGAAGCGAAGCGCCTTCAAAAGTAATGCACGCAACACGCGATCTATAGAAAGCAAACCACGTGACTTTGCTTCCTTGTTTTGATTGGCGTTGTGTTGTTGGAGCGGTTTATTTGAGTCTCTGTTTTGATGAAAACGCTTTTAGTCTGTGTTTTCGGCTAGAGAAAACATACATATATAAGTATGTTTCCTCTACTTTCGGCTTTCTGTTCAGATAACGTATACGTTTACAAATTTATTTGACTTTAATGATAGTAATTATGACCCAGAATAATAATTATCAATTTTAAACACCCTATTTTTATCTATAGTCTAACCTCAACTGATAATCAGCCAATCGTAATTTTCTGATGATCAGAATTTTGTTGTAGTAATTCCATTTAGTTTGGATTTTTCTATAGTCTTTTGGTTTTCTTCGTGAAGAGCATGGGGCATCATCATGCATTGGAATCGTGCATGAAATAAGTATTATTTAGTAATCTTATAAAATAAAGAGGTCTATCTCTTTTATTTTCCAAAATATCTCAATTTTGACGTTAGGAGGTTAAAGCAGTATATTGATGGATGTGAGATTGTGAGCGGAAGACCTTTCATTTTTTGCTGACGGTTTTATAAAAGAAACGTTTTTGAAGTCGAAAGACAAGGCGATTCTTGACAAGACTTTTCCAGATTTCAATCTGATGGACATTGGATAGCACCCATTAGTCGCGTTTTGGGAATGTCGCGTTTTCGGCATTTTAAACTGAAACCAAAGAAAAACGGCAAAATGCAAGAATGTCAGGACCTGTAAAAATTTTCTTTGGATTTTTTAGCTCTAAACAAACAAGATTGATTGAGAATTAATACCGTAAATTATGTAATTCATTCTGCCATAAGCTCAGTGAGTGAGTGATACTCTACGTCTATCTGCCTCACTCCCATTCATTGAGGTTCATAGGAATTTTTGTATTTCATCATTTCTGGCTTTATTTTTGAGTATTTCAGCTTGAAACTGTCAGGATATTTTCCTGCGGTATGTTTGCTGATGCTGACGTTCCTCTTTGTACTTTTTGCGTAAGTTCGCATCAATTTCAACCAAATCTGTTGACTTTTTGAGCAGCGCTAGTGGCAGTGGCGCTATACCTATCAGATTGAAATCTGGAAAAGTTTTGCCATAAATCACCTCAATAGAACTGGATGCTTGTTTTACATTCTTATCGTATGTTGGTTTTTATTAGGAAGTATTAATGCATTTCTTTTCCCAACGCCCAGATTGGTTAGGAATTTCTTAGATTGGACATAAATTGCCCACAGGGCCATTGAAGTGTCTCCAGTGGCGTCGCGTGCATTATGGCAATGCTGAATTCTGCCCATCTAAACGCACGAAAAAGGTCAAACTATTGGAGGTGCATAGTGCACTCCCTCGAATCGATACTTTGCATGGATTTAAATGAGAAAATTGCAACGTTGCCATACAGCAAGCGACGCCACTGATTGTGGCGTAAATTATATAATTTAGATTGATGAAGTCAGGAAATTGGTCTTTTGCAACAACAGATGTAAATAAAGCTGAAATAGGTCTTCAGAGGCTGCTGGATTGATGGGTGTCGGACGATCCATCTAAGAGCCATTGGAAGTGGGAGCTACTGTTAGACTGTCTGTCCAAAACAATCTAATATCAATCAGTGAGCATATTGGATGGGGTGGGGGGGGGGGGGTGGAGAGAATCTTATAAATTTCGACTTGGCAACCTTATGACTGATCTCCACCAATCTGCGTTTTCCATTCTTGTCTATAGTCTGTTCGTTCTAACTTGAGTCCTGAGCGGGGCGATAAATGAATTTCGGAAAATAGAGAATGGCAACACTTCAATAGGTTGTCATAGCCCGAAAGTAGGGCAGCAGCCCTGTCACCTCAGCTAACTGACGAGGGTTAGCACTCCTACGTTGTCACAGAGGGCAAATCTACCTGAATCTCCAGGTCTCAAGTTAGAACGAACAGACTATAGTCTATTCAGAAGATGGGAATTAAGAAGATTGGTCTCCCGGTTACATTGTCCTAGGAGTTATAGCTTGGTCATAGCCCTGTTAACTATACATAGGTTTAAGATAATATTATCATCTTCTGTAATTCTTGTTCAAACAGGGGATTTGCTGCTGGAATTTATACCACAAATTCTGCGGAGGCATGTTTTCACTGTTTACAATCAAGTCGCTCAAATATCTGTGTGGTCGAGGATGACAAGCAGTTACAAAAAATATTATCTATTAGAAATAAGCTTCCAGAACTGAAAACTATTGTACAATATTCGGGAACTCCAAGTGCACCTGACGTTTTGTCTGTAAGTGCCCAATCTGTATTATCTCAGCTGTAGTTTTTTGTTTCTTGAGGTTCTCGTTGTTGATTTTAGGAACCTTTCTTAAGTAGATTCTGTTCAGATTTATTTCAAAAATTCTTTATAGAGTATTTACTGAGCATTGTTTAGTCGATTTTTTAGGAATTTATGTAACCTGCAGTTTATCTTGTATAATCTGAAAGTTGCTCAAAGTAGGTACTTGCGTAGGAATTGTTATCCTGAAAGACTTTAAACAGTTTGCATACAAGGCTTTCCTTGTATTCATATGCAAAATCAGAAACTTGTCTGTTTACATCTGTGACTCGTTTCCTGATCTACTCGCACAGAATGGGCTTTTTCTCATTAGGTATTGACTCTTTGATCTAGATAGTTATTCCAGTCATCATCATTGGAAGTTGCTTAAGGTGATTCCATGGCAAACTCCCGAAAATTTTAATCCGATAGATGGCGTTACTTGTTGCTGGCTCCAAAAATAGCCGTTTTTTGACGGTTTTCGGCTGTTTTCTCTGAACAGACGAATAATAGACAGAAAATCGGAATGTCAGCACCTGCTTAATTTTTTGTTTGATTTTTTGAGCCATAAACGGGCCAAATTGGTTCAAAAATAAAGGCGTAACCATGCAACGAAAAAGTCGTGTGTAATTTGGAGTTGTATCAGTAAAGATTACAGGTGAAACAAAAACCTGTAATCTTTACTGATATAACTCCAAATTACGCATGATTTTTTCTTTGCATAGTTACGCCTTTATTTTAGAACCAATTTGGCCTGTTTATGGCTCAAAAAATCAAGCAAAAAATTAAGCAGGTGCTGACATTCCGATTTTTTGTCTATCATTCGTCTGTTCAGAGAAAACAAATGAAAACCGTAAAAAAACGGCCATTTTCGGAGCCAGGGACAAGTAACGCCATCTATTGGATTTAAAATTCCGGGAGTTTGCCATAGAATCACCTTATTAGTATTATTTATACTCCAGAAATAGTTCAAGCGCTCAAATTGCAAGTATCTGCAGTTTTTTGTTTATCTGTAAAGAATTATAGTGAAAGTATTTGATGAACTGAGAGCAAAGGTGCCTTTGGTTTTTTCCTGAGTGCCTCAGTTCCAGAGATACAAGCAAAGTTGCAAAAAATTATGTGTGTTATGATGTCACAATGCTAAATTCTCATTTAATTTTGTGGATTTTGGTCCAAAATTTCATCTCCAGAATAATGAAACCTAGTTAGAAACCAAAGGCATCCTTGTCACCAGCTCATCAAGTCCTTTCAGTAGCTTACAAAAAAAATTGCCAAAATTCAGACCCTTGCAACTGCCTCATTAGATTCCAAAATGTTAGTTTTGGGGCAATTTTATTGTGATGTAGTGAAAACGCTAGAGATACTTTTTTTTTGGATCAAGCCCAAAAAATTGACTTTTTATGTCTCCATTTTTTGGCACCTTTACTATCCTACTTACTTTTGCAGCAAGGATCAAAAATGACTGCTGGATAATTCATTTTTTTTTTTCATTCAACAACATTTTTGCAATTCTAATTTTAAGGGCATTCAATTTAAAAAGTTTATTAAAAAGTGGAGTGTTAAAATATTTTCAGAAAGCCATTTCTTTGATTTTTACAATTTGTCTTTCTTTAATTCTCATGTTGCTATTTTTTATTTCCAGTGGAAGCAAGTCTTAGAAATCGGTAAAGCAGAATCAGATGAAAATCTTAGTAAAATTTTAAAAGATATTGCTGTAAATGAATGTTGTACTCTAGTTTATACCGTAAGTAACCCATGATTGTTTTTCTTTAGTTTTGTCACTCCTCAATTGGGGCCTAAGAAGCATGGTGCTATTGGTGCTCCAGAGGAAGTTTATGCGTCTTATAACGGGCCCGCTTGCTTGCGTTTATTTTATTAAAATTATATTTTGATAAACGTGATTTTGGCGTGGAGAGGATCAAAGTATACGGAGGACATTCTGATCGGACAGAAAGGGGTGGTGAGAGCCTTATTTGGATTAAAAAAGAGGGAATCCGGCAAAGAACTCTTTGCTGAAAATCGTATGCTTACAGTATATTCCATTTATTTCCTCACGATATTGAAACTCGTCAGAGAGAACCCATCTGATTTGGTACAATTTGATGAAGCACACACCTGCAAGACAAGGTGGGGAGCCAATATCCAGCTATCATCTGTCGGTTTGGGCAAGCATGGTGCTGGTCTGTCATCGTTGGCGGCTAGAGTATTTAATAAACTACCCGAAAGAATAAAAAAAGAGCAGAACCTCCACATCCTCTGGAGAGAGAGTAAAATTCTACTGGCGAAAAAAGCTCTTTACTCGCTTGAAGAGTACTTAGATGGCTAAGCGTAATGCTGTATGAACCTAGCTAAGTGTAATAACTGTGAAGCTGTAACAAAGATTGTGTAAAACTTATGTTATTTGACTTGTACCATAACATTGAATGTTTCATGTACTTACTAATTTTGGCAAATAAATAAAAAAAAAAAATCCACACGGATAATGCGGTGGCATGTCAACACAAAACGTCAAATTGCTTCTTTTCAGGTTCAGGAATGAGATTTGAAAATTTCAAGTTGCAACGTTATTATTGTGTCGTTTTACATCTGTTTTTATGTTTAAAATCAATGTATCAAAAGCTTGCAACAGACTTAGTTGGTGCATCGTAGCAAAGTGTCGCAAATCACGCCTAATTAAGCATTTATTGCACTTGATTCCAGGATCCTGTCAAATTATGATCCTCTACACTCTTTTGCTCTTTTTTCCAGTCTTTATTCAGTTTTTTATTTTTGTTTTTTTTTTTATCTTGAAAATAATTTGTTTGCTGTGTTATTTCCAGTCCGGCACTGAAGGACCTTCTAAAGCTGTTATGGTAAGCCATGATAATTTGACGTGGGATGCATATTCAATATCTACATATCTGGAACTAGACCCTGAGTCATCTGAACAGTTAACTATTGTCACCTATTTGCCTCTAAGTCACGTAGCTGCTCAGGTATTCAATGTTTTTTATCTTATTTTTGATCTCTAAGTTGACCTCTTTATGGGCCAAGCTCGAATATACTCATATTTCTCCTCTAGTCTTTTTCACATTGCTCCAGTATCATGATTCAGAATAAATGCGATTCTGGATGTAGACACTTACAAGATCAGGTTTCGTTCGAGCGCCTTCAATTCATTGTATAGGCAATTCCAACTCCCCCGAGTACGAATAGTTAACTACCCTCCCTATATTAACGGAAAAATGGCGTTCTTTTGATCAAACCTGGTCTGTAAAGGGTTAAGGGTGATTTTACATGGAGTTTTTGCTAATGCCAGGAAATTTCATGGAAAAAGAACCAAGCACAAAGGCTGGTAAAAGAATCGTCCATATCACGGCGAGAGGGAAAATATTTTGACCCTCTCCAATGCAAGAAAGATAGTTAATTTGGTGTTATGCGAATCGGCCCTCGGCTCTTATCAAGATAACAACACACATTGCCCTTGCTACACACACAGCTAACACGAACTCAATGCCTCCGCCCTCCTCCCAATCATTCAGCCGTAAGACGATATCTCTCACTGTTCAAACAGTAGAGTGGGGGTAAGAATATTTCCCTTCTCGCCGTGATTTGGAAGATTCTTTTGTCGGCCTTAGTGCATATGTAACTGTCCTGACGTATTAAAAGATTTCCTCCGGATATCATACACTTTGTTGTTTGTAATGAACGCAGGGAAATTTTATTGTTTTCTGTTGAGTATTTAAACAAAAATGATTCTGAATCTCCAGCAATAACTATTTGAAATCAGGATTTTCTAGTGCAATAGATTTTTTAGTTCTCTCTTTAAAAATTCAGTCGTTCAATGAAGTTGTAATACTTTGTAATTAGTGAACCGATGTACCTTTTTGCCAGAATGCAGAGGGTAAGTCTATCAGACATCTACAGAGATGGCAATTAAAAAATGGAATGGGTACAGAAAATATAGGATCCATTCCCTGTTAATCGCATACTATCCTCATTGAACTGATTGGTTTCCTTTCCCTCATTTGTATCAATTCTGAGTTTCATCCTTTTTTTTTTTAGATTACCGATATATATTCTGTGATTGGAGTTGGAGCCAGAGCCTTTTTTGCAGACAAGAATGCTTTAAAGGTAAGCAAAAATTCACATTCAATTGGATTTGAGCGATTATTTGATCAATGTGTATGTCAGCTAATTTCAACATTACCAATCGTAAAACAGAATTTGCGTAAGAAACTTATACTGGGTATAACAGAAGTAGCACCTCCTCCCCCCCCCCCATCTTTCTTTTGAATGAGTTGAGATAAAAAGTTGCAGTATGCGCAAATTTTTATAATTTTGGATTAAGGAATTTGGGGGGGGGGGGGGATCTAACCCACCCACATCTAGGTGGGCTCCTTGCAGGGGCTACCTGGAATATTTCAACTGGCTACCCATGTCTTGTGATACGTTGTTCTGAAGGGCATACATTTCCCAGACTTTAGGAACAAATTAGAGGTTGATAGCATTTTTCATTTTCATATATTGGAGGTCAAAAATCATTACTTTGAGTTTAAATTGATGGAGCGTGTTTTTTCTTCTACAATCTCATTCAAGGTGTTTGCTGTACAGAAAAAGTACAAAAGTATCTATTATTGTTTTGTCAAAGCACCGAAGTGCTTTTTGTAAAAGTATGAAATTTAATATATGGTCGGTAGTGAAGTCTTTTCACATCCTGGGAAGTATGCAATCCATGCATGGTTTCATATTCAATGTTTGTATATTTTTAGGGAAGTTTGGTGGACACGCTGAAAATTGCAAGACCCCACGTATTCCTAGGTGTACCCAGAGTTTGGGAAAAAATTGCGGAAAAGTTGCAGTCTATCGGTAAACAAAATTCTTCTCTGAAACAGTGGATAGCATCTTGGGCTAAATCATCCGCTCTTTCTCATCATATGAACATCATTGATGGAGGGTAAAAATTTCATAATCTCTTTTACACCTTTCCTTTGAAGCAAAATGCTTTATTTATAGCTGTTCCAGTTGTCTGCCCTTGCCTTTCGTTTTTACATCCTTTTTCCTAGGTTTCAAAAACAAAAATGAATGGATACCACAGACATTCAGTTTTATGAAAGACAAATTTTTACTTCTTAAAAGAACCTAAAATTCTGCCTGAGTGGGCCTCCGTGGTCTGGTGGTTAGAGCAACTGACCACATACCTTGAGATCCTAGGTCCAAATTTCGGTCAAGGTAACGAGATTTGATGACCTCAGACCTTGTCACTACTGGTTAAGTTGGGTGTCAGCAATTCACAGATGTCTTCGGACAATAAAGAATATTTTGGTTGGCTGTATGGTTCTAAATAAAAAAACTAAAAGCCAGAAGGTGATTCCATGGCAAAGTCCTGGAAATTTCAATCTGATAGATGGCGTTACTTGTTGCTGGCTCCGAAAATAGCCGTTTTTTACGGTTTTCAGCTGTTTCCTCTGAACAGACGAATATTAGACAAAAAATCGGACTATCAGCCTGCTTAATTTTTTGCTTCATTTTTTGAGCCATAAAGGGGCCAAATTGGTTCTTAAATAATGGCGTAAATATGCAAAGAAAAAATCTTATGTAATTTGGAGTTGTATCAGTAAAGATTACAGGTGAAACAGAAACTTGTAAACTTTACTGATACAACTCCAAATTACATATGATTTTTTCTTTGCATATTTACGCCATTATTTTAGAACCAATTTGCCCAGTTTATGGCTCAAAAGATCAAGCAAGAAATTAAGCAGGTGCTGACACTCCGATTTTTCATCTCTTATGACTCTGTTCAGAGAAAAAAGCCGAAAACCTTCAGAAAACGGCTATTTTCGGAGCCAGCAACTAGTAACACCATCTATCGGATTAAAACTTCCGGGAGTTTGCCATGGAATCACCTTAAAGCCTTAATTGAAGAAGCAAAAAAATGAACCGTTCCATGGGTTATGGTTCTCAAGAATCCTTTTCTCAAAACTACAAAATGAACTTTCAATGAGATGTGGAGGATACCAGTGTATTTTGTATTTTTTATTTTACTTGTCAGTACAATCTTTCAGTTTTTAATTTGGTTCTTTTTTCTTTTTATTATTTATTTGATTCCAATATATTCTCTTAGCACGCATATTTTCTTTTTTCTGTAACTTCAATTGCTTGTTTTCTTTGTTTCCAGTTCTGGTGGATTTTCTATTTCCTACAAAGCATTCCAGCTCATTGTTTATGGAAAAATAAAACAAGCCTTAGGATTAGATAGGTGTAAGTTCTTCATTTCAGCAGCTGCTCCAATATCACCAGATGTGAAGAAATACTTTATGAGCTTAGATATACCATTAAGTGAGGTAACTACTTTTATAAACAAATCTTTAAATTTAGTTGGTATTATTTGATTGCTCTGTTCCACATAGTTTATACAATTATTCCAACTTTCCTCAGGAACAAATTTTGTTCATCCATTCAGTCACAGAGTTTTAAAATGCAATTTTTTTCAATTTTGGATGCGGATGCATGGATTGAGTGTTAAGCTGAGCTCATTTGCTTATCAATTTTTCTTTTTCTCGTAGTAGCCCATGGTAAACAAATAATAATATTAATAATGATTTATTTATGAATACATACATTGAGGTCACAATTAAATGACCATGGTACTTACAAGTCAAATTACAATTGTATGAATAACAAATAAATAAATATTCTTATGAATCAGTTTAGAAATTGTTGTAGAGAGTAGTAGGGATTCTTTAGGAGGTATTGCTCTAATTTAGAAATGAAAAGATAGAATTTGCTCTCCCTGAACAAACCCTTTAATTCTCCTGGCAGCGCACTAAAGAGTTGAATACTTGAATATTTTATGTTTGACTTGAAAATTTTGAGTCTTATTTCCTCATTATCGATGTTATGGTGTCTACTATAATAGCGATGTGAAGGTAGTAGATTTGCTGGCTTGATAAGGTTAATGAATACTGAGAATTTGATGATTTCATAGATATAAAGAGATGGTAGAGTAAAAAGCATGTGTTGGGAGAACAAATCTTCACAAGTGTGGTTGTAAGGGAGATTGAATATTATTCTTAAGATTTTCTTTTGAGCAATAAACAATTTATTGGCTAAACTACTTCTTCCCCATAATAACAATTTGGTGAAACAGTTGTAGTGAATATTTAATTGTGCGAGTAAGTAAAATCTTGCATTGAAATTATCTTTAGATATTTCCAAAATAAACTGTTCACTTAATTTATATTGCACATGCACACTTGTGTAAGTCTAATTTGAGTTTCCAAACTAGACTCAACTCGCAAGTACCTGCTTTTAACTGAAATGTGACTGTTGTATTTCTGTTGTAATAGAAGAAGTGCCCGGCAAGATAGGCAACTTGACCTACTCTTGAGTAGTGTAAATAATCCTCTCTGTTATTTGAAGGAGATTTTATGATTGTTGGATTTCAAGTTCTGAATCCTTCTTTGTTTTTAAAAAAAGTTTCCTCTGTGGAAGAAATGTCATTAAATTATGGTAAATGAAGTGTTTTTAAGGTTGCATGTAGACTACCTAATTTTCTAGCAAGTTTTTGCTTTTTACACCCGTTTTTTCTGGCCTTTATTTCAGGCATTCGGCATGTCAGAATGTTCAGGTGCCCATACTCTTAGCAAATATAAAGATTTTAAAATATATGGAGTCGGCAGGACTTTACCTGGTTGCAAGACGAAGATCAATGAACCAGATGCAGATGGAAATGGAGAGGTAAGAATGTTACAAACAATTCCTTCTTCCTTACTAGTTCTTCAATTCTTATATCAAAACACCGAAACATTGGCAACAAAACTTTATACTGGATGTACTTGAAAGTGCAAGTCATCAAAAATTTTTCTAAGCTTTCATCTCTTCCTTGCAGGCCCTTTCTTTGCTTCCTGATTAGAAAAAATTTCAAGAACATATGTTGTGTTTCATGCGCGATTCATGGACGGATGTCGAGTTTTTCAAAGCTCTGCATTTTGACGCCATTGGAACCAAGAGGATTCGGCTGAGGCAGCTCATGTCCTAAAAATGCTTTTTGTGATTTTTAATTTAGTGCTTTTGTAAATGAGGTGCAGCGATTTAGTAAAAATGTCACA
Organism: Trialeurodes vaporariorum; assembly: GCA_011764245.1. Taxonomy (NCBI): domain Eukaryota; kingdom Metazoa; phylum Arthropoda; class Insecta; order Hemiptera; family Aleyrodidae; genus Trialeurodes; species Trialeurodes vaporariorum. The sequence goes on along the minus strand of VMOF01000024.1, from coordinate 9,502,302 downwards.
TCCGCTGTTTTTACTTGTATGTATCTCTTTTTTTGTAACCTCTGAAACAAAGGTTTTAGGGAGCTTTAGTGAAGTACCAAGATTGGAATCAAGGAAAATATAATTCATAATCAGTTATTTAATAAATGTAAATAAAAAACAAAACTTTAAGATAACTTCTTAAGTTGTTAGGAATAAAATCTGCTTTTTTATTCAACTTTTTCCTGCGGAGACCAGTAATTTGCTGCCACGTCTTTCGTGCATTTAAACCTTTTTAAAAGGTCAAAATGTAGTCACTTTCAGGACTTCAAAAGTGATGCGAAGACACAACTTTTGCGGGGTTTTATATTCAATGTATTAAAACCTTCTTTTTTCAACCCACCCTGGTACGCGATGCACTTCCTTAAATCAATATTTTACCTGAGTTTAAATGGACAAAATGCAGCGTGGCCGGATTGCATGCAATTCCACTGGCAGAGGTGATTCTCAGTTTTTAATTCATAACTCACTTCTCACTCCGGTATTGATTTCGCCTCATCCAATTTTATTTAAAAGAACAAAGTACTCTAGCACCTAAAAGGCGAAAACCGTCTCGTGACCAGTCAGTGACATTTATTGTGAGCATTTTGATTGGGTGTTGGTTTGTGTTTTTGGGTTTTGATCAGGTTTCGATTGAGTTTCACTTGTCTGGAAGAAAAAGAATGAATTAAATTTTGTTTTTTTTGTTTTTAACTATCAGCAATGTCTTGGATGTTTCTTATGTTTATTTCCCCTGAATATTCATTGACTGAATTCTTAACCAATATTTCTCGGAATCACTTTTTTTCAGTTCTGTATATTTGGCCGTCACGTATTTATGGGTTATTTAAATGAGCCTAAGAAAACTGAAGGAACCCTAGATTCTGATGGATGGCTTCACTCAGGAGATGTCGCCAAAATAGATGAAAACGGTTTTATATACATCACAGGTCGCATAAAGGTAATTTCTTTTATTGGAGTTTATCATGAGAACTCATTTCAAATTCACAGTCCACCTAAAATTGTTTGTATTTACTGATCAACTGATTTCCTCCTGCCAACCACAAAACAACTTCTAATTTAGCCCTAGTCTGCCTGACCATAGTATTTACATTCTAGGGGTAGCGATGGATAAATAATTACTACGGCCACAGTTTTAATTTTTGTTTCACACAATTCTGGGAATATGCTCCTAAGGGTTTTTATAGAGCTGTTTGTGAAGCTCAAGTCTCTATGAGCGTTTTCGGGGAAATGGCACGATACTATGTCACGTGCTGGGGTGGGCCTCCGAGGCCCATGTCAGGCAGACTAGGGTTAGAACAGCATAAAAATAAAAGATTGAGTTATATTGAGTAACACTCATGACTTACATGTAGTTCTTTAAACGGTGGCAAGCAATTTCAATTAATGCAATTTCTTGAGAAAAATTGGATCCTTTGAAGACTGATCCAGGAGGGTTCTGAATGAGCCTGTTCAAAGGGTCCAGGTCTGGTTCAGGATCCTGAAGAGAAGAAATTTTCGGTCCGGATCCAGAAATTTTCAGGTCCAAGCAGAAAAGGGGTCCAGGACCGGTCTAGGGTTCGAAGCCCTGTTTTCCAATTTTGCATTGTCTTTAGAAAGTTTTTGTTGTTGATACCTCTTTCCTCCTTATAATTTGAAATATTTCTTCCTTCAATTTTCAGGAACTTTTGATCACTGCTGGAGGAGAAAATGTCGCTCCAGTTCCAATTGAGCACAATGTCAAATTCCATTTACCAGTTGTTAGTAATGCATTCCTTATTGGAGATAAGAGAAAATTCCTATCTCTTTTAATAGCTTTAAAGAGTGAAGTTGACTCAGAAACCGGTGAACCGTTTGACAAGTTAGCGCCAGATGTCATCCAGTGGTGCAAGTCTTTGGGTGTGGATGTGACCACGGTGTCAGAATTAGTCAATCAAAAACCTGAGCCGGTAAATATTTCCCTTGTCAATCATAAAATCACTATTTTCAATGCTGTGTAGCCTATGCTAATTTCAGTGGTAGCCTATGTTCAGTAATGAAATGAATCTTCTATTCTTCACCAATCTCAGTTATGAGTCAAGCAGGCCAATAGCGCCTGTAACAAATTCCTTGAACAGTGCTCATGACGGATAAATTTTCCTGCGAATGTTGTTTTCATTCCTAAATTTATTATTTTTATACCCAATCTCGCAGCCGAAATTCACTCACATATAGTATGAGGACTTTAGAATTTAAAGTGGTTAAATCCTGATTTTCCAACTTTTGAAAAGAAAATAGTTTTACTTCTTTTTGACTAGTTGGATTTATTTAATTTAAGTATGGCTCAAATAAAAGCTTTTCACTCAAATTAGACCTGATATTTCCAAAGAGTCAGTTCTAAATATTTGCGTATTTTTTAGGGGTGTGCGAATCCAGTTTTTTCATTTCGAATCCGAATCTTAAAATAAAATTTTCCGGAATCCGAACCGAATCCGCGCCGTAAAAGTTCGAAAAAAATTGTTTTAAAGTGCGGCGCTTTTATTTTCCTTACGATGTAATGAAAAATGAGAAGAAAATATTTGTTTTCTGATTTACCTTTACTATTCTATTTCGCTGGTCGCGCGCACTTTTGGTGTTGATCGATTACCGCCCGTTTAGGTTCATCGATATTCGGAAGACGCGCCGGCGCCGCATTCGTACCAAATCGTGATGATAGTGGTTTCCGTCGTTTTAGCAGGCGCTAATGTATAGAGGGGAAGAGGAAGAAAAAACATATGGAAGGAAAAGAAAAGTCAGAAAAACGAAAAAATTATAAATGTGTATGGAAAAAAAAAGACAAAAGAAAAAGATTCGAAAATTTCGAATCCGAAAAAAAATTTCGAATCCCGAATCCGAATCCCGTCGGATTCGGATTCGAAATACGCGGATTCGCACACCCCTAGTATTTTTTGGAATACAACATGTATGTAGCTCATTATATTGTAACTGATGGATTTCGATTCCTTCTTTGGTGAGAGCGTGGGCAACGGAAGCTCTGAGAAAGAGTTGCAGTGTCTTGGCGCCTCTTGCAATTTGGCAACAATGTTTTTCCTCAATTTGATTCCATGTCAAATAATCGATTTAATAGTGAAGCAGTGCTTCATCAGCAATCGATTGATTTCCATGGAGATTCAAATGGAGGTAAAACACTGTTGCCAAATGACATGAGCCGTCACTGGAACTTTGGAGGGCCTTAAAAACGCTTGTTAATGAGTTGAAACACCTGCGAAGATACAAATATGCAAAGCCAGTTGCCTGGACAAGCCAAAGTCATCTAATAACGTTGGTCTACTGAGCTGCTTAGTGGTGTGAAGTACCTGCAAGCAAGGCAGACACTACCTGCCGGAAAATTTCTGCACTTTTCATAATGACCTAATTACGGTTGTGCGGTACTGATTTCGGTATTTTTTCGGTATTTAGCTATATCTCTGACTACAGCCTCTAAACGAGTGAGACTGATGAAACTGCCGTGGGTGACGGAAGTCAGAAGCCAACTAAATACTATGAAACTGTCAAAGTAGCATTTCTATATCATAATACCTTTGAATTCCCTTAAAGTTATGTAAAATACCAAATTGGCTGATTTTTTCGGTATTTTACATAACTTTTAGGGAATTCGAAGGTACTATGATGCGGGAATGCTATGTATCAATACTTTAACAGTTGTGTAGTGTTTAGTTGGCTTCTGGTTTACGTCACCCACAGCAGTTTTATCAATCTCACTCATTGAGAGGCTGCAGTCAAAGACAGAGCTAAATACTGAAAAAATACCGAAATCAGTACCGCAAAACCCTAGACCTAAAATCAAATAATCATTTCAAACTTGCTTGCTCCGAGTCAAAATAGAATCCAAAAATGGCCGAAATTTTGGACTGACTAATTGAACGGGCTCATGTGAAAACGTTCGATGACCAAAACATTTTTATTGAAAAGAAAAATTTGAAAATATAAAAAAAAGTAGCAAACTTTTGCTACAGGCTTATTAATTGTTGATAATGGAGTAAAACCTTGCAAAAATAACAATTAGCGCACTAAAAAATCAAGAAGTCCACTCCCGAACTCATACGATGCTTTCAAACGCGAGACCGTATTGGAGGCTATTGCCGCCCAAATCTTATGGCAATTGTATGCTTCTTCTTCTTCTTCATGCGTGGTGTTGCGAGAACACCTCGTGAAGATGGAGCTGATTGAAGATAGAGAAACCCAATGTAATCCACGGCAACAGCCGCCATTACGCCCATTGCGGTCTCGCGTTTGAAAGCATTTTAAGAGTTTGGGAATGGATTTTGTGATTTTTTACTGCGCTAATTGTCATTTTTGCAGAGTTTTACCCCATTAACAACATTATCAATGAGCCTGCAGCAAAAGTTTGCAACAGCAAACAAAAAAAACAGCAAAAATAAAAAATATTGAAAACTGGCAAGGCAAGGAAAACAGGAGCGAAAAGCCGCGGAACAAATCTGATCAGTAGTTACTCAGATTGAGCATATTCTTAAAGAGTGGTGTAAGCTCACAAAGTTAAATATATAAAAAATGGACAACGGACGTTTTCGTATGAGCCTGTTGAATTATCCAGCCGATTTGTTTGCACTCGTACCAGAGTTGATAAAGTTGACAGGAACATCTGAAATAAGGAACAAAATTAAGTGTTCTGACCAGAACAAACCTCTGGCTTTTTTTCTTGTTTGTTTGAAAGAATCAATTGATACGAGTCATCAATTACAGTTAGTACATATTTATTTGCATTTGATTACAGGTTCTCAAAGCTATCCAAGCTGGCATTGATAAAGCCAATAGTCAAGCAGTGTCAAATGCTCAACGGATTCAGAAATTTGAAATTTTACCTGTTGATTTCTCTCAAGTCAGTGGAGAATTAGGTAAAGTATTTATGGGCTTCTTTTTCTTATATTTTATACCTTAAATATTTGATCCTCATTCCATTTGTACCCAAAAGGTTAAATAAATGGGGCTGTTTCACACTTTTGCTACAATGGATTAAATCATCGATTCTGGTGTAAAAACCTCCAATAATAACGACGGCAGCACTAAAAACTTCCGAAATCCACTCCTAAACTCACTAAATGCTTTTATTTGAGCGAGCGTAATGGTGGCTTAGGACAGTAATAATGGGAGATTCCTATCTTAATTTCGTCACTCTCTCTTTGCTGACAAGGATGATTCACAGTGTAACTCGTCGTCAGAGTAAGGATCCACATTCGCTGAATGGTACCGTAGTGACACCGGTGTCAAGTGAAAGTAGTCTCTTATTGGTCACTTCTTGATGGAGTTACAGTATTGTTAGAGGAATCTCGCATTATTACTGCCCTATGCCACCATTACACTTGTGCAAATAAAAGGATTTATTGAGTTTAGGAGTGGATTTCTGATTCGTTTTTAGTGCTGCCATCGTTATTTTCAGAGGTTTCCCCAATGGAATGCCTAGGGGACCGCCACCCGGACACCCCCCCCCCTAGAAAAAAGGAAAAATATTATTTTCATACAAATAGTGTACAATTACTAAGCCATTGTAGTCGCATCAAATGACAATATTAATTTTAAGTTTGATGTTTATGATGAATAAACGGACAACAGATGATATAACGATAGTAATAAAAATTAATAATTCTATAATTCCTAGCAGAAAAATGAGTTAAAATTACAAAATTAACTAATGATAAAGTTTGTCAACTATTACTAGGGGTGTGCGAATCCGCGTATTTCGAATCCGAATCCGACGGGATTCGGATTCGGGATTCAAAATTTTTTTTCGGATTCGAAATTTTCAGATTTTTTTTTTTTTGTATACATTTATAATTTTTTCGTTTTTCTAACTTTTCTTTTCCTTCCATTTGTTTTTTCTTCCTCTTCCCCTCTATACATTAGCGCCTGCTAAAACGACGGAAACTACTATCATCACGATTCGGTACGAATGCGGCGCGTCTTCCGAATATCGATGAACCTAAATGGGTATAACGGGCGGTAATCGATCAACACCAAAAGTGCGCGCGACCAGCAAAATAGAATAGTAAAGATAAATCAGAAAACAAATATTTTCTTCTCATTTTACATTACATCGTAAGGAAAATAAAAGCGCTTTTAAAACAATTTTTTCGAACTTTTACGGCGCGGATTCGGTTCGGATTCGGAAAAATTTGATTTTAAGATTCGGATTCGGAATGAAAAAACTGGATTCGCACACCCCTAAGTCTATTACTCCTTTGATTAACATTTCATTTTCTTGTGTTCCTTTTACTGTTTCGTTTGAAATTTTGACTATTTTCATTTCCATTGGGGGACAAGTACCCCTCCTCTCCCCCCCCCCCAGCTGCGGGCGCCCATGTCTGAGGTTCTTGATCCCTCAAAAATATCTTTCCTCCTTATAAAAACCTTTCTGTCTTCTGTTTTAGGTCCAACTATGAAAGTCAAGAGGCCTATAGTCTTGAAGAAGTATGCTGAACTGATTGATAAATTTTATGAGGAATAAAACTGAATTTAGTTTTGTAAGTAGGTAGTTAATGTTGCCGTGTGTAAGGATCATAAATTAAAGATTGATAAAAAGGGGGGAATAGTAAATGCAAGACAAATTATGTGAAAAATTTGATAAAATTTATTTATTTTTATTAAAATTATAAATATTAAAATGTTTTCGTTTGTTAAATTGTTATAAAATATTTCTGTTAAATTATAAGTTTTTAATACTGTTTTATTAAAAAAGAAAAAATATGTTTTTTAATTGATGTTTTTTTTTTCATTTCTTGAACAAACCCAGATGATTTCTTTATGACTTTCTAAGAGCTGGAAAATTTAATTTTGTTTGTTTTCCAACATGGTCTGAAAAACTTGATTGGTTGTTTCACATCTTCAAAATTGGCGCTGTGTTTGATTAATAATGGCTTGTATTTTACAACGGGTTTTGCTTATTGCTCGTGAACAAGCCAAAATGTTTCGAATTTAGAAAGCGAATTCAAAAGTACCTACCTCAAAAAATTCTTCTGAAGTATAATGTTGAGGATCGCACCAAAAGTTTCTTTCAAGAAACAAGGGAGTTCATTTTGAGTCCAAGGGCTAAAAAAAGACTGCTTCAGCAGTCATCGAAAGTTTAGCAAATTCATAGATCTGATAAAGAGCTCTAAGTTCTTGATCATTTTTTCGTGGCGTCTTTTTGAATTAGACTCATTGGTTTGTGTTTTTGCAGCATGCAAGAACCTATAATTTTACTAAACGAAGAAAGTTACAAAAAATTGGTAAAATGCTTATTCTAGAACCCTTTTGAACAAACTTTTGATGAGAACTTTCAGATTGTTTTAGAAGAACAGGGTTCTAGGGTTGTCTTGAAATTATACCCACATATTTTGGCTTTAACACTAATTGGTTTTGCAGTGCATTAATTCAAAACTTGAAAGCTTAACACCAGAATCACCAAGCGCTCATAAATGACTGCTCTTGGCTTTTTACGTCCACCTCTAATTTTCAAAATTTTGATCCTCCTCCCACCTCACCCTGCTCTGTGGCTTATTTAACCTTATGAAAATGCACCAAAATTGAAAATTGCTAGTTCATTTGGTTTAATTTTGAAAATTACTGAGCGGTCATTTTCGACTGCTGTTGAGTATTTATAACTAAACCGTTGCAGTTTCAAAAATGAAGCAGCTGTTTTGGCTATGGTTAATAGACCGAAAAAACAAAAAAACATCACCTTCTGTTTTCAAAATATGAAGGGCACACAGAGGGTCACATTGAGTGTTTTTGCAGTTTCGGTCCGTGAGGGAGGGGTTATTTTCATTCAGCTTTCGAAGGAGGGGGAAACTTGAATATAAATACTTAACTTGTACCGTATCCAATATGCGCATCATAAGTGGCGGTAGCTGCCCCGGCCAAGTCATAAAACGCAATCTGGGAGGCGTAGTATTTATCATTAGAATTTGGTGAACAATCATAAATGAGGAGGCCCCCTCCTTCTTAGTAATCATCATTCATGGGCGCCCCTTTGTCAAACTCTAAAAGCATAAAGAGGGGCACAATCAAATACGTATATTCCAGGGGGAGCCAACAAGGTAAAAGAGAAGCAACAATCTTTGTAACTGTAAGCATAAAAAAGTACAATCCTGGGTGTTTTTTAAGATTTGGTTTGAATGGTTTGAACCGTAATTCTAAACCAGATAAGTGACCGGTTCAGTTCCCTTTATGCGCTTATTTTTGACATTTTCTCATTGACACGTAATTTTCATTGATAAAAGTGAAACGGCCCGATTGCAAAAGATATGGAAACCCTTGAGGGCGATCGACTCCATTTTCCAAGCTGAATCGCTAGAGGGGTCACGAGCGGTGTTTCGGTGGCATCATCTTTCTGCCCATGTGATGAGCCGAGTGTTGCTGTGAGTGAAATGGCCCTATTGCAAAAGATATGAAAACCCTTGAGGGCGATCGACTCCATTTTCCAACCTGAATCGATATAGGGGTCACAAGTGGGGTATTGGCGGGTATTGGCGACATTATACCTTTTCGACCATGTGGTTAGTCAAGTGTTGCAAGAAGTGAAACGGCCCCATTGCAAAATACATACAGGGTGTTAAGATATAAAAAGTTTCCACTGCGGTTTTTTCGAAAACCGCTGCTGATTTCGAAAAACGGCCGAACTTGTGTCCAATAATATCGAGGGGGACCCACTTTGGGGGGTTATTTTTTTCGGCGCCCCCCTGAGAGGAACGTGGGAGGGGGTCACCCTGCTTTTCTTCTGGGAGCCCTATTTTTTTATTTCAGTATCTAAAAGAGCATAAAAAAAGAAACTTTTTGGCGCGAACCAAAGGTCGATATCGTTTTTCGTTTTCGATATATCAAGGTCAAAGTTCGATATGGACCTATTGTCAAAAAATCATTACTCCACTTTGAGATACGGAATTTAAGAAACTGGGGGTCTAAAATACTCCTATAAGCAAGCTCTTTTCAGAAAAAAATACAATTTTGACGCAAATTTAGCCAAAGGTAGGATTTAGCGCCCCCGAACATTGTAAACGTTTTTGTCCCTCGGGGGGGGACCACCAGAAAAATTCCTTGAGACAACCTGTATCGAGTGATACATCGATCGAAAGGGCATACCAAACTGAGCATTTTTGTGCAAACCGGAGGTCAATATCGTTTTTCACATTCAAGATATGAAATTTTGTAAATCTAACTTTGATATTCGATATTTCGAATGTGGAAAACAACATCGACCTCCGGTTTGCGCCAAAATGCTCAGTTTGGTATGGCCTTTCGATCAATGTATCACTCGATAGGGGTGGTCTCCAGGAATTTTTCTGGTGGGCCCCCCCGTGGGGCAAAAACGTTAACAATTTTCGGGGGCGCTAAATTCTACCTTTGGCTAAATTTGTGTCAACTTTGTATTTTTTTCTGAAAAGAGCTTGCATTTTGGAGTACCTATTTTAGAACCCTAGTTTTTTTTAAATTCCGGTATCTCAAAGTGGAGTAATGATTTTTTGAAAATAGGTCCATATCGAATTTTGACCTTCGATATATTGAAAACGAAAAACGATATCGACCTTCGGTTCGCGCAAAGTATCTTTTTTTGTGCTCTTTTAGATACTGAAATAAAAAAATACGGCTCCTTTAAGAAAAATGGGGGTGGCCCCCTCCCCCGCCTCTCCCAGGGGTGAGGGCGGCGCCGAAAAAAATAACCCCCAATATGGGTTCCCCTCGATATTATTGGACACGTGATTGACCGTTTTTCTAAATTAGTAGCCGTTTTCGAAAAAACCGCAGTGGAAACTTTTTTTCTTAACTCCCTGTAAATGAAAACCCTTGAGGACGATCGACTCCATTTTCCAAGCTGAATCGATGGAGGGGTCACAAGCGGGGTTTTGGCGACATCACTCTTCACGGATCATCCGTCATTGCCCGATCCGACACTGGCTATACCGTCGCTTGACAATCCGCCACTGACGGTCCGCCGCTGGCCGATCCGTCACTGGCTGGTCCGCCGCTGACGATGATCCGCCACTATGCCACTGTCAGAGGCCAGTCTTCTTCTATAATGTCTTTGGCTTTAACCGAGATTCGTTGGTTGCTCTGCGGTAAAAGCAGAAATTAAAAATCAGGAAAATTCAGGTTTGCATAATTTCGTGCAAAATTAGTAATTTTGGGTAGCTGTGAGCATAATGTGCAGAATTTGGTATTTTGGTGTGCATAATTTTGTCAGGCCGCGTGCATAATGTCCATCAGTGGCGCACCGAGAACTTTAGTTTGGTGGGGGTTTCACCGCAAATTTTCCATTTTCTGAGGCCTTAGGGGGGTTTCGAAAGCAATTTTGGCCGAATATGACCTTTTTTAGGGCAAAATCTTGATGCTTAGGGGGGGTTTTGACCCTAAAACCACCCCCTTCGATGCGCCACTGTGTGTCCATCAAAATGCATAATGTCGACTTTTAGTCCCGGCAACACTGTTACGGAGATATGACATCACTGCCTCCTGTACAACAGTGTAGCAAAGATTACATAATAGGTAATCTTTGCAGTGTGTACACAGGGTGGGCCTCGCTTTTTTCCTTTTTTCTCCTCGTCTGCCAAGAAGACAGGTGGGGGCGAAGGGTGTCAGTCACCCTTGTCAAAGTTTGATTCTTATCAAATTGTTTCAATTTCAACTAAAACTTTACTTTCGAATATTCCTACTAGTTTTTTATTCGGTTTGGTGAAATATAGAAATGCTCTGTCATAAATCGAATCTCTCGTCCACATGATGGCTCTCGGATTAAAAGTGAAATAGTCGTGTAACTCGGCTTTTACTGACTTCGTTTGCAGGTTATGAGTAAGTTTCTTAAAATTGGCTTATATACTACGAATAAGTTGCCCGAGCTTTATTGCCGCTTTATCAAAGTTTGTTCTCGCTGTGACCCCTCAGTTGAACTCATTTGTTCTACCTTCTCAATTGTCTATCACTCAGTCAAGTTTGATTGTTAGTGATGGTAGGTTCACTTCTTGTTGATAATGTGTGGGCGGTCTATGACTTGGTTGACTATCTTCAGTTCTCAGTGGGCAAACGAAATCCAAACTCCTCTATTCCTCTGTTGTTTATTCCAAAATCCCTTTACTACGAGATGGATTACTTGGTAGTTCTTTCCACGTCGATTTGGGCCGTTTTCTTTGAAATGTGAGTCACATATAGGTGTGTACTTATGTGGACTGGATAGAGGCATAGGCTACATTTTTGTGTGAAACGTCTCCTTTTTTAGTTCAGGCTAACTTGAATCTATATTGCTTGCCCCTACAGTTTGATCTTATATCCACTTGGATCTGAGTGTGAGCTTTGTTCCACGATTCAAAAGTTAGCCCTTGTTAATGTCGTGCATTGAAACTGCTCAAAAAACTACATTCGTGGCAAGCTGAGTTGGCGCAGATGATGCCGATCAATAAAATGGTCTAAATCATTAATATAAATTCATTTTTTTGAACGCTGGCGTTCAATTTTGACTTGTTCAGTCCAGGGGCGTGCCGTGGTTTCCAGAGAGGGGGGACAAAAATGCAATCTTGCCGCCCACTGCAAACAAAATTATAAATTTGATGGTTTTTTTTTTTTTATTTATTTGCTTGTTACACACTGTTTTTTTGCCACCCTCTGAAATTCATTTTGAAACTTGATAGCCTTTTTTTTTTTTTATGTTCACCCTGATTTTGCCGCCCGGGCAAGGGTACCCACATCCCCCCCCCCTCTCGGCACGCCCCTGGTTCAGTCTATGTCAACTTGGAGGTTACTAAAGATGATTTTGATACTTATTGACAGCTCCTTGTCCTAGTGGGAAGAGCACAGTTTAGAAGTGTTGCTATAGACAGTACTGCATCAGTGACACATTTGACTCTCAAGTTATGAGGTTTAGCTGTTTTTTCTTGAACATCTCACAAAATCAGCCATTTGGGTCCAATTTTCTGTACCCAGAGCCCAAAATAAGTTATTCATGAATTAGCACCTCGAAAAAAGAAAAATTTATAACTTTTCTCGCTGATCACTTCAGCAACATGTAAGTACATCATAATGTGCAGGTGGACTAGTGTTCAACCATTGAGAACAGTTCCTGAAAACATTTGTTTTTTTTTTACAAAAATATGACTTATTCAGCGGCCGGATACTGGTTGGGGTACCAGTAAGTATGTTTACTTGAAGAAACAGTTTTTTAGTGTTTGGCCATACTTTATATGTCTTTGGACTTACTAATCTCTAAAATAAGATTGAATCCAAATAGATCTCTAGTCTGGGAGTCTATAAAGGCGTGTGTCTGTCAAGGTATGCCCTGAAAGTCTTATAAATGACAAGAAACTACTTTGATCAAGTACTACGGGTCATTTCATATTAGTTTAACCAAGCCAGTGAACCGTCCCTCTCAGAATTTGCTGACACTTAATGCACTTGTCCTAGAGTTCTCATAGAGTCCTAATTTGAATATTTTGTCATTGTGACAATAGGTTTTTCATTTTCTGATCCACCATGGAAGTTTTTAAATTAAGCTTGTCAGGGAAGTTTGCCTCTGATTGTGAGATCGTATCATTTCGAATTTAAAAATTTGCGTGCACGTAATGCGTGAATCTATACACAAATTCCCCCCAGAACCCTCAAATTTTGCCTTTTTTCAGTAGGATGTAGCCCAAAGTTTCTTACTGCAATGCTTGAAGTATAAAACTTCATAGGCGTCCCCCCCCCCCCGCCAGTAAAATTTTCTGGATCCGCCACTGATATCAATTCTTATGGACCAGAGAGAAAGATCTGTACCTTGATGCAAGGACTGCTGCAGGACAGTAGCGCACCGAGAGTTTCTTCATCTCTCTCTTTTCTCCATTAAGAAACGTATGTTAGACAAGGATGGACAAGGGGATAAAACCCCCTCCTTCTGTCCTTTTCCTACTTATACATTCAAATGGGAAATGAGAGAGATGGAAGATATCCTGGTTGCGCCAGTGCTGCAGGATGCATGCTTGTTTCCTTTCTTTATAGAATGATTAGATATCTCATTGTGACATCCATCTACTTTCTCCTTTACTAGCTGTGTAGTTTATACTGGGAAGAGTACCAAATGGATCTTTATCTACAAGGTGTGTCTGAAAAAAGTTCTCATTTCGAATTTCTGGGAAACAGTTGTAAAATTCATAAAAACACCCAATTAGGTGTAATAAGATTAATTATTTCAAGGGAGGCATCTTTCTAGGGAGCTTTCCATATCCTGATTCAAAAATGGGAAGAATCTCTGATTGGGTTATTACGAATGCCAACCCCTTTTTTCTTTACTGTTGGAGTGAACATGAAGATTTTTCAAAAATTCATTACCCTAATTAGAAACAGAAAGCAAGGTAATAATAATACTTACTGTCCAAAATAGTTCAAATATGACAATTTGGAATTAATGAAAATTGGAATTAAATTATTCATCAAGTTACCAAATTCCTAAAAAAAAAAAAGTAAATCAACCGTAGAGTCCAAAAAAAGTCTGAAAATATTCTTCATAAGTAATCTTTATTATTCTGTGAATGAATTTCTAGAAAACAAACTCTTCTGAATATTATAGCTTGTGTTTTGGTTTAACTTTTGTCGTAATGTTAACTATTCTATATTTATGTTACCTGCTTTGACTTTCTGTCCGTGTTTAGTTTCTGTAAAATTATAACAAATGAAAGAAATCAAATCAATAACTTTGCAAAATACTTTCCAATGAAAATGTCTGTAAAGTTCAGCTAAAATTTCAAATGTTGCTTCTTTATTTCAGAGCCTGATTTGAACAGAATAACCATACTCCGCTGGTAGAGCTCTCAAAAATGTGGCGAGTCAAGTGGAATTCCTTATCACTAGTGCTTTTACTATCATTCCGGGCAGTGAAGTTTCTTCACGGAAGTCCACAGTTAGGACAGCAACAAAGTATCAACTTTGATTCAGCTCCTGAGATGGATGCTGAGGATTCGTTCCCTTTTCAAAATCAAGAAACGTCTGCCATTTCTTCCATACAGAGGCTTTGGGGAATCCCGGATGCTTCAACTCACGTTGGCAGATTATTTCACCTTTCCATCCCTCCAGATGCATTTTCTGGAACGATAGATTATTTTGAGGTTAGTAATATGCCTTAGTCAGTCACTGAGTCAGTGTTTATATAATGCCCAAGTCTATTTCATCTTTGTTTGAAAGAGGCCATCAGCTTTTTATATTTATGTTGTTTACAAATTGATAAGGATCAGTGAGATGGACTATGTTGATACTGAATGAATCCATAGGTATGTCTAATATTGAGTTATTCTATTTGATCACAGCCAATTTTGATCCAACAAAGAAATTGGTGATTGGTGAAAACTGCTATGCATTTTGTCTGAAACAGTTTTTTTTTCTTCTTCTTTTTCTTTTCTTTTCTTTTAAAAAAAAAATTTAAAAGAAATTGAAGGGAATGGTGCAATGAGGCAGATACCAATAGAGACCTAGCACTTTTCATGCTTCCCTTGTCAAAAAGAATTGAGCAGTATGAATGAGGCTCATTTTGTTCTTGGATAGACCGAGAACCTCTGTTAAATTTTGTGGAATTTTGACTCCGTCAAAATTCAACAGTAAATTGGCGATTAGTCAAAAAAACTTAAAAAATTAGATTTTCCAATCTATTGACCTAGACTAAAAGTGTGCCAAATTTCATGAAAATCTGAGAGTTCAGTTTGAAAATTGTCTTTTTTTTCTTTTTTCTATTTTGCATGGAATGACCCACCCGCAAAATATAAATCTACTTTTCAGACTAACACTTGATTTTTTTATTTTTTTAGAGATAGGAAAGGCGAGATATCGTACTTTCCTTACCCACCTCATCACTAGAAAGTTGCAAATTTTATTATAAAAAATGTAATTTTAAAATGTTACAAGTGAAACAGTTACGGTGAAATCCTGCTCCAAAATGTTTTGGCTTTTCATGGTTGATTGATCCAATCGTGTGTTGGGAAGTGTAACACTTTCCCCTCTCCTATGAAGTTGATCAAAATCGGAAATGTTCAAACAAAGCTCAATGTTTGAGTCCTTGAATGGGACTTGTACGAATTTTTGCTCTTTGTGATTGAATGTACAGTTCTTGAGTAAAATCCAGCAAAAATTATGATGAACTCATTAAAAAATTACAAAATTCACTCACTGACTCGCAACATTACTTTAAATTTAAGGAGGGTAATGGCAGAGCTACGCTGGTACCATGGGAGATTCCCATCTAATTTGAGGCTTTTCTTTGTGTGTTTTTATAGAGAGAGTGACATATTAGACAGTAATCTCCTATGATCTATGATACCTGCATTGCTCCGCCATCTTTGCTCTTAAATGGTATAGCTACGCAGATGTGATGGGGGGGGGGGGATCCTGTTTAATTTTTTACTCTCTTTAAAGAATGACACAGAGGAAAATCTCAAAATAGATAGGAATCTCCCATGGTACCTGCGCAGTTCTGCCATTACCCCTTAAACTTTAAAGTAATTTTGTGAGTTTTTGAGTGACTTGTGTAATTTTTTAATTCGCTCATTCTAATTTTTGCTGGATTTTACCTATTCAAGAATTATTCAATCGCTTTTAGCAAAGATTAGCAAGAGCCTCGTTGGCGCCTAGTATTTACCATATTTTTTCACCATTGTCATTTGACAATTTTTTTTTTTTCAGGCTGACGGAACAGAGAACAGACCTCTTCCAAAGTGGCTCACCTTCAATCGTACGAGTAGCGTTTTGGAAGGGGTTCCATCCGAGGACGATTTGGGTGAAACTTATATCAAAATAACGGCTGTGAATAGCAAATTAAAAGAATCTGTAGATGATGTCTTTTCAATCGATGTGCTCCCCTTCAATTATTTTAGTAGTTTTCAAAAGGATCAGGTAAAGCTCTTTCTTTTTTTCAGCTCTTTCGAGAATTATTATTGAATGATCCCCAAATGACAGCTCCGGTAGAAGCTTGTTGAAGCTAGTTTTGAAACTGCAATTTTTTGCTTGGTAACATAATAATAATAATATCTTTATTTATAATTCAATGCAGAACATGGAATAGTGTCAAGTATACAGGGTGCTTCATGTAACCTGCTCACTATGGTTTTCTTGAACAGGTGACGATAAAAAAATCGGGAAAAATCGGTTTTATAGTTATTCAGACCTGAAGTTTCATTAGAAATGCTGCCACATCCCAAAATTTGGTTTTTGGGGGGTGTTCAGGAGGAGGCACCCCCCAATCTCGAAATTTTCAAATGGCAACCCCTATCTTGTGATACCTCATTTAAAAGGGCGTAAAATTTTCTGCGTAGATTTTCCATTATTACCATTTTGATCTTTGTGCGTATTTGAGCAAGGCGTTCAGGCTTTCTGCTCACTTCTGAAAAACTTTCTGCTAACCCATGATAGTATCATCACAACCACAACGCACAAAAAGTCTATAATTGCATTCTCTCTTTCCTATTCAAGTCCAGGCATTTCTCTTTCATTATTTATTTGTATTGAGCTTCATTCACCCTTCTGCCATTGTTACACCATTTTCAAAAACAAATTGTTGCAGAAGTGTCAAGAAAATGAAGAAATCACTGTATTGAATCTTGTCGTTGATGCTTCCGTCAGCGATCTTCCAAATCAGCGCAAAATCACTGCCATCAAGAATCTGGCAGGATATCTTGGTCTGCATTATGTGAGTTTCTCAATCTGTTTCTTCCCATCATTTATGTGTCATTTTTCAGCCCATGGCTTCTAATCTCCAGAGACTTATGTCTATTTCTAGGTTGATGTGGACTAAGAATAAGCCTCAAGTCATTTTTCATTTACAGCTCAATTTAATTCAGTGCCCATGGCCACACGTAATTTTTGCTGATTTTGATTCTACTGACAGTTTTCCTCTATTTGAACAGTTTTCAATTAAT
The DNA here is from genome assembly GCA_011764245.1 of Trialeurodes vaporariorum. Classification (NCBI taxonomy): domain Eukaryota; kingdom Metazoa; phylum Arthropoda; class Insecta; order Hemiptera; family Aleyrodidae; genus Trialeurodes; species Trialeurodes vaporariorum. Next base: position 9,485,413 of record VMOF01000024.1, on the reverse strand, counting down.
TTTAAATATTTTGTCTAAAATTAAATCACAAGCAGCTTCAAAAATAGCAGCTTTTAAACTAAGAAATTAATTTGACCTTTTTGCGATAATGAATTCTGTGTCCTCGCAAATGCTTCGTTACGCCTAGTTCCACAATTAAAGCTGCCGAAATCAACAAGATATTACTAATTAAACGATGTGTTTGGTGGTTATAATCGGAAAAATTCTTGCCAAATTCCCTCCCATTCCACAATAATAACATTTGGTTGAATCCAGTTTCCAAATGTATCATATAATCTGTTAAATATCTTGTTAATTTTCGCAGTTTTAGTCATGAAACCAAGTATATTTAAGTATTTTCAAAGACGCAGGATTCATAATCGCCAAAAGGTTGCATCAATTACTTAAAAAAAAATCTTCTCTCAAAGTTGCGCTCAAGGGAAAATTACGTTGAATCAGAGTTTGTTTGAAACCAGAGGTTCCTGAACGGCAATCGATACAATATGTTGCTGCAGTAGCGCACCAAGAGTTTCTTCATCTCTCTCTTTTCTCCATTAAAAAAACGTATGTTAGACAAGGATGGACAACGGGATAAAACCCTATCTTTTTGTCCTTTTCCTACTTATACATTCAAATGGGAAATGAGAGAGATGGAAGAGATCCTGGTTGCGCCAGTGTGTTGCTGTACTGACACAGTCTACTGCAATGAGTACAATATTCCAATGTTTCCTTCAATCTCTTATCAAATTTGTCCCTCACAACTTTGCTTTCTTCTTCAGAGTATGGTGTCCCTTCTACCTGTCAAAGAGGATGAAAGCCTCATGTCCAACTCAGTGCTGATTGCCGGACCAGGTGATGCCAAACAACAGAAAGCAAGCACATCCTCAAATTTCATTTGGCAGGTAATTGCATTTAATATTTGAACTTAACAGTTTTTCTAACTATGTGTATGAGGTGCAGTCATAATCTTAATTCCTCTTTGTTCCCTTTTTTATTCTCCATTAAATTGTTTCCTTTAAAAATTAAACAACCTTTTTTTTTTTTTTTTTTTTTTTTTTTTTTTTTTTTTTTTTTTGCTTTTTTTATGAAGCATGAAGCAAAATCTGGAGATGTCCTCTCTTTTTTTCAGCCTTACCTAATTGAAAATATGTTTAATTGATATTGTAAGATTAAATGTTCAAGTGTGAACAGTGGAAAAGGGTTGTATTTACAATTTACATGATGCTCTTTTTTTCTCTTACCATAAGAAGACCTTGTTTTTCACTTATTTTTTCGGCTCCTATCATTGCTAGAGACTTGTGGTTTTTCTTTTTTTTAAATGCTCGAAATCGCATGGCCAAGAATGTCTTGTTGAGTTTCTTTTCATTTGATCAAAACTTCTTTACTTATTGAGCTTCTAGTCTAAAAAGAGCAATAAAAACTTCAGAAAAATAAACAAATTTACTGTTCAAATAATCAAAATCTCTTACTTGGCATTGTTGAGCATGATATTTTGAATCTTAGAAAGCAAACCAGAGGTTTTTATCTGAAGTGATAGTGATGTGATAGCTGAGGAAAATGTTCCTAACGATTGGCTTAAAATTTTACAAAATTTTGTAGCATTTATGCTACTTTTAAAAGGCAGGAATGCTATCTGCAACCCACATTCTACTTTGGGTCATACTGAAACAATAATCTACTTGGACACACATTTTTAGAACTTAATGTGTATTAGGGATTTTTTTGGCTTGGTATAATCCCCTGAACCAACCACTTGATGTGTTCAACCCTTGTCCGCCAAAGGAGATACCATTACAATGATTTCAATGTATATTTATGTTCATGAAGCTATTTGCTTCAAAGTAAAGTTATTTTTCTGTATCACAGTCTCCCAAGGTTCATTTTCTCCTTTTCTATTTTAAGATCGGGTGTGATAGCCGTGTGTGGTTGGAGAAGATGAGTCTTCTTGATCAAGTCAAACACGATGCTACGGAAGGATCCTTATCGGAAACACTACAAATACCTGTTATAGGATGGCATGTTTCCTCCGTCAGTAATAATGCACGAAAACGTAGAGAGGTTGGTATTTTGAATTTTTCAAACACTAGTTTTATTTTTCCGTTTAATATTTAGGATATTTGAAAAACTGATCTTTTTCCTACAACTGTAAGTAAGTAAACTTACCAAGTACACGTAAAGTTGCTCAAACATAATGGAAACTGGGAACTGGATTAAAGCCTAAATTTACCTAAAAACAAACCTGAAAAGATAGATGGTGGTCGTAAAATGGCATATTCAACAATTGGCTCTTATTAGCAGTCATTTAACAAAGGTGCAAAGGTGCATAAGGTTGATCCAATGTTTCAAACGTTTGTCTGTACTTACCTTTTTTTTTAACAGAAAATGAATGATGAATGAAATTACTTCAAAAAATATTATCGTTCTTTCTTCTGTTCTGGTGAATCACTAAAAAAAAAATAATGACTTGCGAGACAAAATAAAAGTCACCAGGTGTGAGTTCTCCAAAGTGCGACGGATGAGAAAACATTTCCTGCAACCCAGTGAGGATGGGCAGTAGGGCCCAAGAAATCCCTATGTCAAGTTTAGCTGCCATTACAGTTTGAAAGTTGGATCAGAACACTTTGTGAACTATTGTGAGCATACTGTATCGGAGTGAACGAGCACACAGAATGGTCGCCCGGCCCTGTCTTTACCTGCCTTGAGATCTGAGGTTGTGTCTACGCAGCGGCCGAGACGGGTTGGAGAGAAAGACACAAGAAGTAGCGTGTAGAGACTAGAAACAGGGCTGGTATAGGCTGTCCCAAGAATGAGTGGACTTGACAAGTGACAACTGTAGGTTTGAATGAAAACATCAGCTTCCCACTGCTCCTTACCAATCAGGTTGCCCTATCTGAGGATGGAAGTTGATGTTTTCATGAAAACCATAGAAATGTCAAATCCAATCTTTTCTGGGACAAGCTATAGGGCCAGGTAACCATTCTGTGCACTCGCTCACGCCGATACAGTACGCTTAAAACTGAGTTTACAATGTGTTATGATCCAACGTTTAAACTTTAATACATAGTTGCTAAATTTGACATGGACATTTTTTGGACCTATGAGAACCTATGAAAGAAAACTTTTGGTCCGTGATCCACGCGCTATAAGAAACGTGCCTTGTCCTTTCATATGATCATTGGAGCCATGATAATATGGCTTATCAAATGCTTTTTATACTATTGTTCCCATTATTTTTTGTTACTGAGATGAAAAAGTTGGGTTGGGAACAGAGACAAATAGAGACCTTGCACTATTCCTGCGCGCGGTGTCCACTTTTCGTGGTTCAATTTTGTTCGGAACTCATCGGAACAACAGCCAACATTCGCATAATGTTGACTGATGAGCACGTATTTTGCATTCGCCGAGCAAAACCTGTTTCCGTTTCCGGGACCGCGGACCAATCACAGCCTTTTGTTGAGCTTCACCATCCAACATTATGCGAAGGTTGATTGTTGAGGCCAATGAGTCCCGACAAAAGTAGTTCACGAAAAGTGGACACCGCGCGCAACCACGGGAAAAATAGGGAGTGCACGGTCTCTATTTGTCTCTGGTTGGGAAGTTACTTTTGAATTGAGCCTCGTGCTTGAAAAAATACCAGTGGAAGTCATAATTCACTTCTGCCACTGCATCACAAATTATGAATTACCTGTATTGCGATTCATCATGCATCTTTATGTTTTCAGATTGCCGGATTCGCCGATGACAGTATTGAATCAAGCAATGATCTGGACGAACCATATTCACGCATCATTCCAACGATGTCATCTCCTTCCTTTTCGTTTCAACCGATGACTGTTGAATCGACTCCTTTGCATCCTCATCGGCATCATCACGGAGAGTCGGTGCCACCAGTCTCCCATATCTATAAAAGTGCTAATCCTTTCTCCGTCATGCCCACTCCTACCTTCGTAAGTTCCTTCTCAATCATTATGCATCATTATAGACATGACTTCAAGTTTTTGAGCCTATTACTTACTATAGTTATTAAAGGAGCTTAGACACTTTTGCTGTTATTTTTCCCAAATTTTGATGTTATTTTTTCCAGATTTTGAAATTGTTTTAGGCTAATTTTTTGTTCTTTTTCAACGCCTTTTTTTTTTGCATTTCAAGGTAAACGTCTATTTACTATTTTTTTGTGGCAATATTTGTATCTTTTTTTATTTTAAGGTATGTTCCAGAGAATTGTGCAGTTCAATTCTAAATGTATAACTGTCGCTTTACATAAACGTAAGCCAACCTCCTCCCCAAAAAAAAAGAAAAAGAGCACGTTTCATCTTGGAAATAGATGTGATTTTTATGTGCTACTGCACCAAGTTTTTCCAAATCCGCAAAATTCGCTGATTCCCCCGGAATTTTGCTGGAAGATGCTGGTTTTCTCTAAAAAATCTGAAAAAGTCTGATTTCGCATTATTTTGCTACACACATGTGTCTGAAACCAGAGAGTTTTGACCGGTATTCCTATGAGGATTAGAACGCCATACGACCGTTGTCAAAATTTTGCAACCGCAAAATTTTCCAAGCTCTAGTTATTAATCAAAATAAATCTGGATTAATTGGGATCAATGCCAATGTTTAAGCGTGTCTCTCATCAGTTGTTCTGATAAAAATTTGTTTGAGTTGTGTATTGATTTGATTAAAATGTGAACTTTTTTCTGTCACATTAATTCTATATGCTGTCACAGTAGTTGTGAAATAAATGTGATTTTATTAATAAGAGGCTCGTTTTTGCATGAATTAATATTTCATTGTAAAATATGTCATCTCTAAAAGGGAGAATGCGTAGCAGCCATGACTAAACAGTTAAAGGTTAGTTTTCAGCGCATCCATCAGCAGATTTAGTGCAGTAGGGCTGAGCTATTACAGAGCGAGCGTTCTAGAATTCATTGGAATTGGTGAGACTAAAATTAAACAGTAGACCAATTGTTTCTACAACATTTCTTACCAAAATAATGAAGATTTACTCAAATACCTGCTCTCAAGGCTAATATGAAAGTTTATACCTGGTAACTTGATATACACTGATTCTTGATGCAGCCAATGTACATTGCAGGGGATATACCTGTGTACCTACTTCCATATTCTCCAGGAAAGCAAGTATTTGACTAAAGCTTCATTATTTTGATAAGAAATGTTGTAGAGATTAGATTAAAAAATGTGCCTTCTATTCTATTTGCAATGTCATCTTCACCAGCTCCACGGTCCGATGAATTCTAGAACGCTCCCATTAATGTATGAAAAGGCCTTCAATTGACTCGTGGTTGTTTCATCCAGATTGTCGGATAATTTGATAAACGCTTTGATTAAAGATCTGGTCTTCAGCGCTACATATGTGCGGACTTTAGCAATGTGTCTTATGTGCTGTCTTTGACACTTTTTGCGTGAATTGTTTGTTTTAGGATCCCGAGCGACCTACGGGTCTTGTTTATTCACCTCCGGTCAATGAAATGAAAACAAGGAGTGTCAATTCAGAAGATATGATTGCTCCTTCTCCAACATTCTTTGAGCCTGCTTCGACTGCAGCGCCTGATCTCAGCAGTTCAGAGGTAGTTACTAATCTGAGCTTCATCGCAGATTGTAATCAGTTTGTCCACCTTTTGCATTTTCCTTCTTATTTTTTGAGAGAGAGGTCATGTTGGCCTCTGTTCCGTGGAAGTACTGAACTTACAGCCATCTCTAGATGCATGAAAGGATTAAATTAGGTTACCGAGGGAATGTAGAGGAAACTATAGGTGCTAAATAAAGGAGAATGAGGTGCATTAAATATGGGTAGATGATGGATATTTAATACTTAATCAAAATAAATTTTGTTGATTTCAACTGTTTTATCCCGAATAAGAGGAAAATTCAATTTTTTTGTCACACTCAGCATCCAAAAAGGAATTCATTTTAAAGCCTAAGCGCAGGTATAAAACTTACTCAACCTCATTTAAATATGATTTAGGCAGCTACTTGGATGTTTATTCTACAATTATGCCACTCATACTGTCATACTCTCATGTAATTTGTGAAACCACTGTTTTGCCTCCTTAAGTTACCATAAGAGCTTAAATCTGACGGCCAATCAGAAATTGGACATAGTAATCTCAAAGTGTCTAGAAACTTGATTTTTCTGATTGTAAAATGTTTTTCTTTCGCAAGTCAGGCATAGGTTTCCAACCTCTGCAGTTTACACTTTATTTTATAATTAATCTTTTTCAATACCAGTTCAATGAATAAATAAATTCAATTAATATTTTTCAGGCTCCTGAGATATCAATCCCAGATATCTTCAATAACATATCATCCTCCGTTGAGGCACCTGCATCATCTCCAGCGTCAACTCCTCATCTACCAACCACGACTGAAAGAATTGAACCAGAAATTAAAAACTTCCCACCAACAATTCAGCACCGCCTACCAAAGTTGCCTCTAACTGCTGGGAAAGTGTTCAGGTACTGAGAAGAAACCTCCTCATATTTAGATTTATTAATTTTTTCCAAGAGTACTAAAGTAGAGCTCTGACAGTGTTGTCAAATTGTAGTAAAGGGTCTCTTACTGAAGATATTATATTATGAATAGTTCAGAGAAAGAAGTGAGAAAAGTATCTTGGTTCTTTGGTTTCGGTACCGGTACCGGGTCGCATCCCTGACTGTACCTGCATAACTCTGCCATTACGCCTTAAAATTAAAAGTTATTTTGTGAGTCTACGAGTAAATTTCATATTATTTCATTGTGCTCATTGTAATTTTTGCTGGTTTTAACGCCAGATTGAAGTATTTAATCGCAAACAGCAAAAGTTAGCAAATGCCCCATTCTCAGTCTGATTGAAAGGAATCTTTATCTTAATTTTCATTCTTTGAACGATCAATTTCACTTAAACACTATTCACACCGCCACTTTTTATCAATTTGCAGGTACAGAATTCCGACTGACACTTTCTCAGACCTTGAAGATGGTGTGACGCCAAACTTGCGATTAGAAGTCAAAATGGAAGAAGGGAATCCAATAACGCCAAATTCTTGGGTTCAGTTCAACTCAAAGACACAAGAAATATATGCATTGTAAGTATCATGATCAGGGTGTTCTACGATGTAAAATTTTTGATTCGTAGACTGTTCCCTGTGAACCTTGCTGGATCTCAAGAAAAGAGAGATAAAGCACTTGTGGCTTTACGTAAGAGAGAGAGAGAGGAACTTAGAAGAAACAACTTATGAAGCAAGCAATGCCTGAGAGACTGTCGTTACGTCATCGTTTACCCGATCTTTTCTATTCCTTTCTCCTGTCCTAATGAGTCATACGAGAGAATTTATGAGTAGGCAAGGGAGTTGTTACGACTGGTTACTTGCGTGGTTGAGGTGGGTAGTATTAAGCCCATTTGATTTACCCATTCAATCCGATTATGATAACGATTACGATTCGATCCTCCAAGATCACCACCCAAAGTAACTGACATGGAGATTTTTTAGGTTAGGTTTTATGTATAATTATTTTTATCTTTTCCCATGTATACAACTTGTGCAACAATGCTTGTCAATCTCTATGACAAGAAGACATTGGAAAAGATTGAAAAAATCACACCTTCACCCCAGCCTAAAAATCATTCATGTTTGTTATGCAGATTAGACTATCTCTGTAAATAAGTGTATATTTTGTTGTCCTGCTCTGTCCAAAGAAGAGTAAATTTTAATTATTATTCTCCAATTCTAGGCCAATCGAAGAGCATGTATCGCGTTGGATTTTGAACGTCGAAGCATTCGATTCTGGTAATCTGAGTGTGAGTGACACTTTGGAGCTAACGGTGCAACATCACAAACGATACCGAGCCGTCACTCATGAAATCATCTTACATATACATATCGATACACCCTCTCATTTTATGTCAGCGGTGGATTGGGAATTATTTTTAATGGAAAAATTAGCAAGTTTAAACAATGATAGCAACGAAATGTCCCACATTACCGTCCGATCTGTAAACTTAAAAGCGAATCCGATTTTGTTTTCCTACACAAACGATTCTCTGCCAACCAATCAGTGCCCGACAGCTCAACTGAAGAAACTCCTTTCGGTGAGTTCATGTTCATTTGTTTGCTTTTCTGCATGCTTTTGTCAGCATCAGCTACAGACGCAGCTATTTTTTTATTTTTTTAAATTTTTTTCAAAGAAATGTCAAAGTTTGAAAAATAACTTTTCAGGCAGGAAGGTGTGGTAGTCAAGCTCATTTGGACGTGGGAGACCACGAGTCCGCCCCGACCGGAAATGGAGTTGAGAGTGCCTCCTTGTATAATGCAACCATACTGATAGGCTATGCCGCTTCGCCCAAGACGATGATTTGTTACCATTGTGGCTTATGGAGAATTGCCATGCGACTGTCGTTTAAACAGAATGTTTCAACTACAGCTGATTAGCAAGTCCCATAAGTCACATGAAATTCCCTTGTGAATACATTTTTAACACCTACAACAGTTGAAACGACAGCTAGTTGGCATTTCTCCATAAGCGCCCATTATAAGAAAATCCTCATTTGGGCAAAGCCTTGTATTATGTCTCAAGTGCAGCAACATAATGTTACGTGGCATTCACTAAAACCCTAGTGAACAAGTTTCAGTCACTTGTTGGATGTTTTGATCAACCATAAGAGAGAACTTCGGATTTAACAACCGCTAGTAAGTAGTTCAAAGTCATGGCAAGTCTGACTCATCTGTATTTGCCAATTGGTTTATCCAGGGTTCTCCTACTTGCTGGTATAATAAAGTTACACAATTCCATAATTTTGGCCTTGTCAAGTTCTACTCTTACCCATTGAAGCAGCCATCACCGTTTTGCCTTTTTCATTTTTCTTCCACTTTTCTTCTAAATGGTTTAAACGTTATCTCATATTTTTTTTCTTGCTGTTTTTGATCTTAGGTCCTTGCATCTGACGTAGACTCCGGGAAAGTGAAACCTGCGGTGAACCAAGCTTTTCATCCGTATCTTTCGATCAACAAAATTACCTGGCAAGGAATCGGGCAGTGTGAAAACAAAGCCACTCCTCCAACCGCCTATCCAAAGCCGGAGAATTACTCGCCCTCAACACGCAATCCGGTGGATCACATCAATGCCACCGTTGGACAGTTGTACATTTTCAAAGTACCTGAGGTAATTTTCAGTTTGATATTAATTTCTCCTTGTAATTTAATGGTCGGGAATATTCCCAGCTGAGTAAATCACCTGTCTTCTTTTTCTTAACCATCTCTGTTACCGTTAACTTAACCCTTGGTCTTTTTCTCATAAAGTGTTCAAATAAAAGGAAAACTTTTATCATGGTCGAGTTCTAACAGTGCATTATGGTCCGAGATTATCAAAAAGTGGCCAAAAATCAGAATATAAATTTCTCATCAACTTATCATTTTTAAACTTTCAAGACCAATTTTGATCACAGAGAACACTTTTAATGAATAATTCAAACCAAGTAATATCACTGGAAAGTTTTTAATTAAGCTTTTAAGTTTGGAAACGATATTTAATGCGTTTTTTTTTTTCACTGATTTTTCGTCACTTTTCTTCAACCTCAGACCAAAGTGCAGTGTTGTCACTTTGTAGTAGGCCTGTGTGATGTCTCGTTCGGTCCATCGAAATCGGTGCGATGTATCGAAACATTGAAAAATTGAAAAAAAATTGAAAAATATCGAAACATTGAGCCATATTGAAACATCGATCTACATCGAAACATCGCAACATCGATCAGTATTGAATCGTTGATTTACATGGAAACATCGAAAAATCGATCTGCATCGAAAAATCGATCTGAATAAAAGCATACATTTACATCAAAATACCAAGATGTCAACAGGCAGATTAAAAACAAAGTCAAGCATTGGATTTTTAATGCCGTGTTGCTTAATTTTTATTTTAAAGATTGGGATCAGTGACCAACATGACCCTTTGATCGAAAAATTAATTCGATAATCCCACCATACATTAATTGCGGTTCGGATCGATGTGCCGATATCGATCGATGTTTCGATGCATCTCATGAGACATCGAACCGCATTCAATGTCCCTTAAACATCGAACAAGCGTCGATGCATTCACTATCGCACAGGCTTACTTTGTAGTATGTTATCATTTTTTGCAGTGGCGTTGGCACTTGTGAGTAATAGAGAGAGTGGTGTAACGCGAGTCAATCATGGAGTGAATTGATAGTTCTTATATAGAGCTGGATACCCCATAAAAAGAAAAAGAAACAGAAAAAAAAAATCATTGTCCTGAACAGAAAGTCGTGGGAAAGAAAAAATCTAAATGTCAAAAGAGGAACAAAGACTCGATAAAGCTAACGTGTTTCTCACTCTTTCCTACCAGGACACATTTTACGATCATGAAGATGGTTATACACCGAACTTAAAGTTGTCGCTTCTAACTTTGGACCGAACGCCTATCCCATCCAATAACTGGCTCCAGTTTGATTCCAAAAATCAAGAATTCTATGGAATACCATCCATCAATGACACGGGTCGGAAAGAGTATCTACTGGTGAGTTGCATTTTAAGTCAAATATTTTTATATTCTAAAATCCTTTTCAAAATACTCTTTTTAATAAAAATTGAAGCAGTAATTTAGAGAGTGGAAAAAATTCACAATGCGTGGAAAGATTTTCATGAAACGTGGAAATTTTTTTCATGCCTCGTTTTCTCTCTTTGTCTCTACTATGAATGCAAATTATAGAAATTAGTCTGTCCATATAACAGCCCAAATTTAACCTTCTTCACTCCAGTTGAATGTATCCATATCCGACAAAATAATTGTTCCCCTCCAATGTCGGTTATATCCTACAAAAGCACAAAAAAGAACAAAGGAAAAAATAGCACACAAAAAAAGAGCTCAAAAAAATCGGAAAAGAAATAAGAAAATCGATGACTGCCAAATTTGTTTAAAAATACGTGGATACAAATCCTGAGACCTTTGGTAAGGTGTTCAACAATTTGTTTACTGCGTCAGGGAATAACACGAGATAGATTCATTTAGGCTGTAGGCGTACAACTCACGGAGTAGACCGGTGTACCTCAAATGGTCAGGATATTTTCAATCAGACAATCTGTTGTAAGTCATTCTTGCTCTAATAAATATCCGTGCAGTCTTCATTTTTCAAGATTCTTGAATTTTAACACAATATGCTTAATCTAGAGGCTTTTGCAAATCTTTCTGTGCCACAAAAAATTGTCTAGCTACGATAGAACTGAATCCATAAGCTGATGAATTTTGCTAATTTTTTTTTTTTTTTTTTCGCTCTCCTGAAAAGTTGCAGAAATTGACTTATGCCTACACATCAGATGGACGATGATATATGATAATATTTTAATATTTCTTCATCATTCTTTGTGCATTCAATTTTTCTTTTTTAATGTGACTCTTTACAGGTGTGTGAAGATAAAACTGGTTACGCTGCAAATGATGGTCTGGTGGCCATTGTTCAACCACCCCCAAAAGTCATCTACAGTGTTGAGTTCAGCATGCGATTGAACACTCTACATTCAACGTTTATCAATTCTCCTTCTCTGCAACGACATTTTGTAGAGCGGTTATCTTTACTATTCTATGATTCAAATACATCTAATATAGTCATCAAGTCAACACTTCCTGGCTCCACTATTATTACTTGGCATAACCGCAGTTTATCAGTCGAAACCTGTCCAGAAGAAGCAACGGAACCACTACGAAAGGTAACAAGTTAATATCTTTACTTTAGAAAAATTAGACTGGACAGAATAGTTTTCAAATAGACCTGTTAGTGCAATGTTGTGAAAAAAATTGGATCCAAACAAATGCTCCATCTCACTCGCTCTCGTGGGTTTTCCAATAAGAAATAGGATCCAAATTTTCATATGCAAATTTGTGGCAGTAAACAACAAGTTTTCTCAGATTTTATTTCACCATTAGATTCCACGTACTATAAAGTGTAATCACGCTACAACAACATTTGTGAAACATCACGCATTAATTTACAATCACAGTTTTTTTGAAGAAACTAAGAAAGTCCTATGTTTTGTCCTTGTCCCACTCACAGTTTCTTACGGGCACAGAATTCTGGGATACAGGCTCATCGGCACCATCACATTATGTGTTATACCTCGAACAAGCTTCGATACGAAGAGAGGTTAGGATTATTGAGTGTCATGGCGTTGGTACGCCGATATACATATGTAAACTCTGTGTGCAAGTCACCAAACCCTGTCACCGAACATAGCAACCAACAAAATTATACCATCACCCTTAACCTTAAATTCAACTATCTTTGTTCGCGCTTGACTGGAGTCAATCCTATTGTTTCAAAATTTGATCGTCTTCATGAAATGACCTATCTTCGTTCTCTAATGACTTTAAAAAATTAATTAAAAACACTAAAAAAAATATTTTTTCATAAAACTTGGTACCATTTGAAAGCTCATGATATGCAGATTCTGGTTCGGGCCGGTTTTTATACTGTTTTTGCAATCGTAAACTGTAAACATTCTATAGAGGCTCAAAGTTGGGTCAATTTTCCTCGATTCTACGGGGTGTTCCACCGTTTTGGTACCCCGCTGAGACAACCGACATAGCTGTATACAGGGTGTCCCAAAATTCATAGTAAATATTTTTACCTCGCAATTTTTGGGGTCAAAATAAGGCCTTTTTTCCCTGTAAACATGGGTCCGAAATTGTAGTCTTTTCAAGTCACAGTGTTGCAAAGTTTCCGAAAAACAAATTGAAAAATTGTCACAACTCCCTCGTGAATTGTTCTGAATGCTCGTAAATAGGTACTCTGATGTAATTTTAGGCGCTCTTGCCGATTTTGGCCGTGAAAATGCTGTATGCAAAAATTTGAGGGGGGTTTCGGGGTTTTTTTTTTTATTTTTCTCAGTTGTTTTGACCAAATTACTTGAAAACATGCTCTCGGTTTCATTAAAACCAAAAACGATTAGCATTATTCAAAAGTTCGTAAAAAAATATGCATGTTTGGTCCTTACAAATTTTTCCGTTTCGCAATTCATTTCCGAGAAAATCGTCCCTGAAGTTGGAGAAGTCGGCCGATAAACGCGCCTTTTCTTTGATTTTGTCAATTCTTGGCCGACTTCTCCAACTTTAGGGACGATTTTCTCGGAAATGGTTTGCGAAATGGAAAACCTTGTAAGGACCAAAAATGCATATTTTTTTACGAACTTTTGAATAATGCTAGTCGTTTTTGGGTTTAATGAAACCGAACGCATGTTTTTACATAACTTGGAAAAAAAGTGAGAAAAATCAAGAAAAACCCCCGAAACCCCCCTCAAATTTTTGCATATAACATTTTCACGGCCAAAATCGGCGAGAGCGCCTAAAATTACAACAGAGTGCCTATTTACGAGCATTCAGAACAATTCATGAGGGAGTTATGACAATTTTTCAATTTGTTTTTTGGAAACTTTGCAACACTGTAACTCGAAAAGACTATAATTTCGGACCCATGTTTATTGGAAAAAAAAGTCTTATTTTGACCCTAAAAATACGTGGTAAAAATATTTACTATGAATTTTGGGACACCCTGTATACTAAATTTGACGTAATTTATGTTATGATTAAAGTTATAATTATTCACTTTATTGTTTGTCTCAATAACTTATCGCATAAAATTTAATTTTTTTGAGCTGTAACCATTCAAAAACGGTACCAAGAAAACATTTTTATGAAACACCCTGAAGAAAATCGGTACCCAACTTTAAACCCCTTTAGAATGTTTCTCATTCAAAAATCACTTACAAAACCGGCCCGAACTGGAATCTGCATATCATGAGCTTTAAAGTGGTACCAAGTTTTGTGGAAAAATATTTTTTTTAGTGTTTTTAATTAATTTTTTAAAAAAGGCATTTTCCCATTTACTTCAATGTATTTCTGAAAATCTTAGCACATTCTGTAATCGTGGTTGCGGCGTAGGCAGGAGCAACATGCGATTTTTGTCCCACTCTTCCACTTCACTTTCCCCGCCCTAAAATTGACCTTATGTCCAGTCTAGATAGTATTAGAAGTCTTTGATCTAGTTGATTTTGGCAGTTTTAGTCGTGGAACCAGGCATACTTATACATTTTCAAGGATGTAGAATTCATAATCGAAAAAAGACTGCATCAAGTATTTGATTTAATTTCTGATAAAAATTGCGCTTTTGGGGAAAACTGACTTTTGTTACTGACTTACTGAAAGGATTAAAAATTCTTTCCTCGTGTTTTATCCTGTTATTTTATTTTATTATTTCCTTATCTTTTTATCCTCTGTTCAGATTCTGTTAACTGATGATGAAAAACTGCAGAAACGCGTAAACGAAATCATGGGCCCAGAATTTCTCGTTTTAGAAGCACACCTCCTTCCAACTGGTGTATGCCTAGCAGGTGTGACAGAAGTATATATTCCTGATCTAGTGGTTCCTGCAATCGACGACATTCAGCCGGTATCTGCGTCCGGTGAATACCTAGTCACTTTCGTCATTCCGACAGTTATCATTATTGTCATGCTCCTTTTCTCGAGTTTTCTGGCTTGCCTCCTGTACAGACGAAAGCGGACGGGGAAAATGAGTATCAGTGACGAAGACGAGCGACGAAGCTTCAGAAGCAAAGGAATTCCGGTCATCTTCCAGGACGAGCTCGAAGAAAAGTTGGAAGAGCCTTCAAATAAATCGCCGGTCATCATGAAGGAAGAGCGTCCGCCTCTACCCCCTCCAGAATATCAAAGAACTTTACCTTTACCCACGACAGCTCTGTTATCGGATACAGAGGATTCACCCTATCAACCCCCCCCTCCTTTCACAACTTCTAGGGACTCGGATCGACAGTCAAGGCCGAAACCAACGCCAACTTATCGAATGCCTCCTCCGTATGTACCTCCTTAAGTTCTGATTTTTTCACGTGGTACTAATTTTGTTTTTCTCTTTGTATTCGGTTTCAGTGGCGATAAAGCTTCCTCATCAGATTCGATGATCTATCAACAAAATTGGTTTCTCATTTATGCCGTTATTTCTTTTATTTTCATTTCATGACAGACTATCAGTTGATAATGTGCCACTAACGTCATTATTTGCATTTTGTATTTTTAATTTTTTTTTTCTCTCTCTTTTTTAATTTTCTAGATTTTATACGTAATATTTATTCAATTGTATATAGTGTGTGCTGCAGTTAGGTGCAAATTTAGTTAGTTATCTATTGTGTCTTTGACGTATTTTTATGTCAATTTCGCTTGCCAGATATAATTTCTGGCAGTACTCAAATTTTTAATCGCATAATTTTTTCAGTTATCGTAGTCAAAAACTGATATCAAAAAAGATAATTGAGAGTAAAGAAGTAATTTAACCACTCGACTGCTGAACTCTTGATGTTTCTGAGAGAGATGTCCAAAGATTTTAGAATTTTATGTTTTCTGATAAACTGTAATTTCTTTCAACGATCTAAATTTTTCTTTACTTAAGTAGCAGTACAAAGCAGGGGTGCAAAATGTGCCCGATCTAGCGATCCGCGGATCGCGTGAAAGTGAGGAAATTTCTAGAAAAGTGAGGAAATTTGTCCAAATATTTTTGTTTGTTTTTGTTTTTTTTTTTTTGTTTTTAACAATGACAATAAGGATTTCCCAGGAAAATAGTGTAAAAAATGAGAAAATATAGGTCATTTTGAGTATATAGGGTGTTGAAATGTTAAAATAACCAAAAAAAAAGTCATCATTTTCAAATTTTTGTGAGGAAATTTTTTAAAATCCTGTGAGGAAATAAGTCATGGATCGCGTGAAACTTCCGAAGTTTTGGAACATTTTGCACCCCTGGTACAAAGTTTTTGAAGTGACGGTGTAAAAATATTTATATCTGTGAATTTTTTTGAATTATAGAAATATATTTTTTAACTACCTTTCTCAGATCAAAGAAATTAAATCCTCGTAGCTCTTAAGTTTTTGTGTTCTGGGTTCTCTCATGGTTTGAAAAAATGCATGGACTTTAAAGTTTTCCTCTTCAATGTTAATCATATTTTCTTTTTCTTTTGTCAAGAACCTTCAATCTATCTCAGAGAATTTAAGAGTTAAATTTGAAATTTGTTTTGCATGAAAGGAGATCACTTCAATTAGCATGTATCAAAACCCTTATTTTAAGTCCTTTATCAAAGAGCTTTTCGATTCATCCTTCTTTTTAAAGCCTCTTTTTGCTTTATATTTCATTCAAGTCATGAAGGAAATGTAAACCTCTCAGTCAGTAGTAAATGTTTCCCTTTTTTTTTACGTCCTTGGAATTTGTATCTCTTTGAGGAAAAAATAATCATTATAAATTTTTATAATTTATATGTAAACTGTGTAAACTGTTTTTTGTGTTCATAAAATTTTTTGTAATGTTTTATTTATTTTTCTGTTTTGACAAAGTCATTTGTTTTTATTTTATTATCTATATAGTGGATTACTTGAACTGTGCAAGGTGCTATATCATTGAGCCTGTCTTAGAGATTAATTTTGAAAAAAAAAATCTTGATTTTTTGACATTGCAAATTTTCAAAGCACTATAAAAGTATGCAATTTTTTCAAGAACGGTTAAAAATTATAACTTATTTTCATCTTGAATAACAAACTGGATTCAGTTAGTTTCAGTACTGAAGTTGGCCAATTGAGGACTGATCCATTCGAAGGATGAGTGTTCAACATGCTTCTTTTGGAAGCAAACAGATTTTCTGATTCTTTGTATCCTCAATATAATACATACTAAATTTTGTTACAAGCTCTGCAATTTTGAGCGTGCTGTAGTTGAAATAGTTAAAGCAAGCAAAGGAAAAATGGTGTAAGATTAAAAACTTAAACTAACTGATTTTTCAAAACTTATATTGTCACATTTGCCCTTTATGGTTCAGTCCTCAATTGCACAACAATTTAGAACAATTTCTGTTGGAAGAATCTTTTTATTCGAGAAACACGGTGGTATCTGTAAAAAATTTTCAGACTATGAACTAAATGTGTTCAAAATTGGCAATATTTATGAATTACCTTTGAAAGCCTGGTAATTCTGTTAATTTAAGGTCTTTTGGTGCAAGCTGTGGCCCTTAATTCTTGATACCACCTTTAAAATGAGAATATGATGCTTATTTAAAATTCATCTTCAGTCAAATAGAAGGCTTTGGACTGAAAGCTTTAAATTATTTTATTCGTTTTACTTAAGATATGTGTAATAATTCTACTGAATAACTTTTCAATTGTAACCACGATAGTGCTCTCAGGGACTCTTTTGTATTACATAGGTCTCTTGCACAGTTTGAGTTGTAAGTCTTATCCGTCTGTTTTTCTTTAGGTGCAGCTGCAAATGCCAGATTTTACTTTTACTTGATTCACTTGATCCTCAATGGAAATCATTAAATAATTTTGCGTTTTCTTTATCTATTTTCGTACAATCCTGGAATCATGGGCCCAAAAAATGTTAGGGATGGACCCAAGAACCTCAACAAGCATTGGGCCGTCAAGAAAAAAACGGCACTATTTATTAACCTCAAAATAAGGATCGTGAGAGGTAAACCAACGAATTTCAGCATTTTGATGCATTTTTTTATTCCGGTGCTCCAGCACCTGAGCGCACCGAAGTGCTTTTTAGTAGCGGTGCAATGCGCCTGGAGCTGCTCCGGTGCAAGCTCCAGTGTATCGGAGGTGGAGACCGATGAACTGGAGCTGGAGCTCCGGAGCTTCTGCAAGTGACCGCTGCAGCACCAGGCAGCTTCGGAGCAGCTCCAACAGCTCCGGGTTATTGCACCGGAGAATAAAAAACGCTTCATATAGGGGGAGTCCGTTAGACTCTAGACCAGCCCTGAGTAATATAAGCTTTGGGAGCAATGTTCAACATTCCAATGTTCCATGACAGAAATGTGAGGTCTGATCTGCCATTTTTAAGTACAGCCCAAAGTCCATCCGTCCCAAACATTTTTTGGGCCATGACACCTTGTGACTTCTGCCTATAAGTAAATCCATTTCACTGTCAAGCTTAAATTCATCCATAACTTCCATATTTTCAGTTTTCATGAAGAAATTTTTAATGTTCTAACTGTCCTTCATTTCACAGTCTAGTTGTGTCTTCAATGTAACCCTAATTTGCTTTACCCCAAACAATAGATATCAATCGATTTGCAAGTACAGTTTGCAAATCAATCCAATCTCTGAATCAGGGGCAGCAATGGGTCCGTTGCAAACTTTTGCTTTGACGTTATGGAGGATGACGCGACCTTTGTAAACACGCGTGAAAATCACATTGAAAGCATCAAAAAGTCTCAAAATCCACTTGGTATTCCCACGAAAGGTGTTTGAAGAGAAATTCAATGTGGCAGTCAAAAGAGTGGGTTATAATCAGAGCTGCCGATTTGGGTAGATTCAATGACATTTTGAAATTCACCGGAGATTCTACCGGTTGAGAAAAGATTACAGAGTTTAGTTCAGTGTATGACTGTAATGCATGAAAATACTAGCGTCTTTTATCTTTTCTCAACCAATCTATTTTAATTAATTAATGGCGTTTCCACCGACTGAGAAAAGATTATACAGATCAGAGTATTTTCGCGCATTACAGTCATACACTGAAGAACTATGTAATCTTTTCTCAACCGGTGGAATCATTGGTGACTTTAAAAATGTCATTAAATCTACGCAAATCGGCAGCCCTGGTTATAATGTAGGAATCCCATCTCCTTGCAGCTTCCTCTACGTTGAATCACTTATCTCACCATTGGAAGTTGCAATTAGACGGGACTCCACTATTGTGACTCGCTCATTTGACTGCCATCTTGCAAGGTAATTCTTCAGCGTTTAGTGCTGATTTTTGCCACCAGAGCACTACCGTTCGATTAATTTCAAACTACAGGCCGAAAGTAATTTATATTTGAGAAAACGGAGTGTCAGTTACTAGATAATCATCTGAAGAACGTCTCTGCAAAATATCTCGTCAACAACTTCTAAAATAAGGCTGAAAGTACCAAAAAATGGAATTTTGCAAATCGATTATTGTATCGAAATGCGGTGTTTCATTTTTTGGTACTTTCAGCCTTATTTTAGAAGTTATTGACGAGATATTTGCAGAGACGTTCATCAGATGAGTATCTAGTTACTGACACTCCGTTTTCTCAAATATAAATTACTTTAGGCCTGTAGTTTATTTTAATCAAATGGTAGCGCTCTGGTGGCAGGAATCAGCTCTAAACGCTGAAGAATCCCGTTGAACGCATTTTTTTGAGTTTTTGAGTCGATTTGAGAACTTTCTGATGCTCTTAACGTTATTTTCAAGTGATTTTACACCAGTTTATTATAACCTCTCTGTAGCTGTATCAAAAGTCTGCGACAGACCCATCAACAAAGTATAATGATTATAGCTTTAATATTTCAGTTTTTCTTCAAGCTGTTTAACTGATATGATCTATCACATTTTGAAACAATCTCATTGCCTGTACCATTAAAAGCTTGTGAACAATAACAGAAGTCAATGCGTTTGAAGTTTTGAGACTCGCATTGATCGCGAGCAATCAGGCTGTGAAATCAATTTAATTGCATCTTTATATTCTGCTCAAATATCTTGCTAGCAAGTTGGTGCTTTCCCTCCCCTTTAATTCCAATTTCTTGCGAGTCCCCTTCGAGTCTAACTTTTATTACTGGGAACAGTTAGAATTTGTAACGGTTAATTTTGGTCCTCAGCTGAACAGACTGATTTTTCTACACAGCAAGTTGACTAACCCTTTAAGGATCAGGTTTGCATTACAACTTCTGCATTCCTGCGAATTCTAACGGCCGCCAAATAATTTGTAGTTCATTTCCTTTCGTATAAATGGAGCACACACTTGCCTATGTTTATACGCTCCATATGGTTACAAGAGTGGATATCATAGGAGAAGAGACGGAGTCGAATCTATTCGTAGTTGGCCCTATATCAAAGCACTTTTGTCACTAAAGGATCCTTCAAGGACTGAACTTGATAGCTTTATAGGTGCTAAAACCATTCCAAGTCAAAATCTGAAATTATTGATGAAGGGATACTCTTGGGTATCTCCACGTAATTAATGACCTACTCATTTAGAAGTCAATTTAGAACTTTGTTTAAGTGTTTAACATGAAGAAAAGCAACCGTGATCATTCCTCTATGATTCTGAAATATGGTGCTGTAATTTCTAATCAATACTGCCATGAACTCTCAGTTTTTACGCTTGATAGGAACTCTGTATAAAAATGATGCATTTTTACCACTCATTGATAGCACAGTTAGACTTTTTACTTATTTTGAGAAAAGTTGTGGCAAAGCTGTTAGAATTTATAAAATTTATAGGCATCGTGCAAATATTGCTGTAGCAAAAGTTTGCAAAAAACCATCTATTTTCTTTCAGGAAGTGTGTAAATATCTTAATGTATCTACCTACTTGCTTTCTATGCTCCCCTCTCCCTTGAAAATATTTCCCGTCGCGTAATCTCATCTTATTTCAATGTGTCCAGGAATAAGAGGATTGTAAGAATAGTGTACTATTTTTATCTTTTTTCAATTTGTCGCCTATTTCTTGCTGTAAAGTTTTAAAGATACCGAACCTAAAGGGAGAGTGAAAGGCAAAATGAAAGGCACTGTACGTAATTTCCTTTCCCTTAGGATTTTTAAGCTTGTTGCAGATTGCAGAAAGATTGAACGATTGTAAAGTATTACCACATTTTAGATTTATAGGTGCAATAAGTATTATAAGAAATATTTTTGTTTAGACTGCTGTATCTAGTATCATAGTTGTATTATTGTTGTTTTTAACTCTCCTTAAATTTTCCTGTGAGTATTTTATGAGAAAAATTGTAAATTGAAGCCACTGATGCAAGGGCTCGTAAAACAGAAGTTTTGCGGATCATAATTGGAATTTTTCAACTCACTGATGTTTCCTCTGGTTCATTGAAAGATTACACAGTCCAGTTCAGCAGTACTACTAACACATGGAAATACTCTGATCTGTAATCTTTTTTTTAATTGGTAGAATTATTGGTGGATTAAAAAATTCCATAAAATTTCAAAGTTAAAGGTGTTCCCATTTGTGGCCGAAAAGATTACAGATCAGAGTGATCTCATGCGTTACAGTCACTCTGCTGAATTTAACTGTGGAATCGTTGGTGAATTAAAAAATGTCTCTTACGACTTGCAAAATGGCACACTCCATTTTACTATTTCATTAAGAATATTATGAATTCTGATCAAGAGGGCACTTTATGTTTTAAAAGCCCTTTCTGTAAGTAAGACGGTTGGCTCGCAAAGAGGCATAGCTCAAAATTTTGATGCTTAGAAGTCATTCATCAATTTAAATGTATTTTGAGCTGCTTTTTTGATCTTGCTAAGTTCTGATACTGAATCTTAGCAGTCAATGACATACGAACAAAACCTATTTAGGCTTACTTAACTCAAATACATTAACTTTTTAACGTGGGAGATGGGTCAATGGATGGGTGTAAAACAACTAAAAAAACAAGCTACGCCTTTTTGTGTTCCGACTGTGGTAATGGTCTGAATTGTAGATTGATGGAACCCTTTAAAATGTTTGTTTACTTGCCTGATTTTTCCTTTTTTTTCTTTTTTTTTCTTCTTCTCCGTCTGCAGTCTTGAACGCTATTTCAGTTTTAAAAGGGGGAAAAAACCATGGTTTTCATGCCACCAATTGCATTTTTAGCAATTTCCATTTAGTTTTGAGGACGGAAGATCCTCAAAAATGCTCCTATCAGTGTCAGTATAATAAATCAGGAGCTACATGACTAATACTTGTGCTGTAATGAGGCTCTTGCTAAATTTTACTGTACGTGATTGAATGTTAATTCTTGAGTAAGATCCAGCAAAAGTTACGATGAGCGTATTAAAAAATTATGAAGTTTCCTCACAGACTCACTAAATGAATGTAAAGTTTAATGCGTATTGGTGGAGCTACGCTGATACAGTGGGAGATTCCTATCTAATTTGAGGATTTCCTGTGTGTGTTTCTATAGAGAGAGTGACCAAGTAGACAGGAATTCCCTATGACACCTGTGTTGCTCAGAGATTACTAAGCTAAAGAGATATGGCAAGAGCTATCCCTACCATGTTAGAAAACCGTTAATCGACATTTCGTAAAAAAAACGCCTTCAAATAGGTCGTGATACAATACGGCGTACCACCTGGTGGACCATTTTTCGTAACCATTGCTATTACTGCTGTGGAAATAAATTCAAGGCACACATTTTTCTAAATTTTTTTACTTTATAAACACGTTGACAAAATGGAAAATGTCAAGGGAAAAATTTAACCACTGAAAGAACCACTAAAATTTTATTAAAAAGTCATTTACTGGCAGCCGAACGCACTTTGGTTACTTTCAGAAGGTCGCAGAAAAATGGTTCAACAGATCGTATGCCAGTTTGCATACTTCGTAGGAGTCGATTAATAGTTTTGAGCAGTTCTGCCATATCTCTTTAGCTTAGTAATCTCTGGTGTTGCTCTGCCGCTTCAGAGCAAAGATGGCAGAACTATGCAGGTATCATAGGAGATTCCTGTCTAATTTGTCTCTCTCTCTATGGAAACACACAGAGGAAAGCCTCAAATTAGTTAGGAATTTCTCATGGTACTGTAGTAGCTCAGCCATTATGCCTTAAATTTCAAACTCATTTTGTGAGTCTGTGATTGAACTTTGTGATTTTTTAGTGTACTCATTGTCATTTTTGTTGGTTTTTACGCTAGAATGAACCATTTAACTTACAGCGAAAGTTAACAAGCCCCATTTGTTTTTAAAAAAATGGAGTGAAGAATAAGATTATTCTATAATTATGTACTGCAGAAAAATCAGGTGATTATCATATCAGTTTATTTCAGGGGAATCAGGTGCTTTTAATGAGGTGGGGATTCAAGATCATTCTTTGCTTTCGGTTTTTTTTTTTTGTTTTTTTTGTTTGTATGAAAGCCTCTAACCAAATCTAACAAAAGGATAAGCATGATCTGTCACAGATTTATGTGTTTGTAATTTATATGTTTACTGGAAGAAGTCGTGTCGTTGTAATTAAATATTGTGATTTGAAATTTTCTTGTGAGTCTTCTGCAGTGTCGCCATTTATGACAGAAATTATCAGAATTTTACAACATTGAAATCGGATAATTTCTGCCAAAAATGACATTGGTCTTCTGATAAAGGGCCTGTCAATAAAGTAGAGCTTGATGTGGATTCGCATAAAGGGGCTGAAGTCCACTTTGACATCTGTACAGGAGGCGGATAAAATTAGATTCCTTTCTCATTAAACTCCATTATAACTGCGTAACTTATACAGCATTTATCTCCTTTATTTTTGCGTGTGATGCGGCTCTTGCTAACTTTTGCTGTATGCATCAGTGGCCTAGCGTGCAATTTGGCAACGTTGCAGTTCGTCCGTTAAAACCCATGAAAAAGATCAAACTATCGGGTGTTTGGTGAATACCTTCGCATTCGACCTTTTAAATGGGTTTTATCCAACACTGTACAATGTTGCCAAATTGCACGCTACGGGCCACTGTTATGCATTTGAATAGTTCTCTCGAGCAAAATCCAAAGAAAAGTACGATGAGCACATTAAAAAATCACAAAATTCACTTATAGACTCACTAAATCACTTTAAAGTTTAAAACGAAGTGGCGGAGTTACGCACCTACCGTGGAAGATTCCTATCTAATCTGAGGCTTTCCTCTATGTGTTTCTATGGAGAGAGAGACAAATTAGACAGGAATATCCTATGATACCTGTATGTATAGTTCTGCCATTTTTGCTCTTAAATGGTGGAGCTATGCAGGTGTCATGGGGGGCTCCTGTCTAATTTGTCCTTTTCTACAGAAATACGCAGAAGAAAGCCTCCAATTATGTTAAAATCTCCCGCGATATGTGCTTTAAAATCACTTTTTGAGTGTATGAGTGAATTTGGAGATTTTATAATGTTCGCGTCGTAATTTTTGCAGGATTTTACTCACGAATCAACTGTTCAATTGCTTGTAGCAAAAAGTAGCAAGAGCCCCATTTAGCATATTTTGTACAGAAGAGTAGATTTTTAAAAGTAAGCTGACTCCGTTTTGCCGGAATTTGACTCTAGCCACTTTTTGTTAAAATGTTTTAAAATGTTGCTTTCTAGGATTCTTGGATGTAAAGTGAATTTTAACAGAAAATTTACTCTTACCATCTACATTTTATCAGTAAGAGATAAAAAAAAATACCTATTCCTGTTACTTTTTTGACAGACTTGAGTATTCACTCGCAAACCACTCATTTATTATTTGTTTCCCTTTTTTATGTAATTTTATTTTTATTTTTATTGTGACAAACCTATCGTGTGCATCGATAATAAAAAAAGAGAAAAACTAACTTTTGATCTTAAGCCAAGCAAATCTCCTTTATTTCCCTCTTCTCTTCTCAAAACTCCTTCAGGAGTCAAGGAAATTTTGTTCAGAAATCTTGCTCATTAATCATTTCGTCGTTGCTTTTCGTTCGATCGCCTGAAAATTTATAAAAACTATTGCTTTAATAAAGAATTGTGTCTTTTGACGATTAACGTCCATGATTTATGGTAAAGAGGAGTGGGGCAAAGGATACTATCCCCTGTGAAGTCAGCGTGGGCCACGGGCAGTACCTAAGCGAGAGTTGGAAAAGACTATCGACCGTGGTCATCAGGACGGAGGGATCATATTCCGTGTCGGTAATCGTCGGATTTGGCGAAAGACGAACCCTCCAACAAACTCGGATCCCTCGTTAGCGGGTGTAAAATCCTGTTTGATATAAGAACCACTGGCAGGGGCAGGGGCCGATTTTCTTTTAATCACCCTGTTAATCGTGTAATCTTTTTTGTCAGGATCGGGACCGTCAACTAGGACGATTACCCTGCATCGAAATGATCCCTCCTGTCCTTAGACTGTATCAGTATTATCATTTTCGTCAGGGCTGAAATTATAATGAGAACAGTCATATAAAATCATCGTTTTCGACATATTAAGCGTAATTTACAGCTTTTCGGTGACATTCCAAGGTTAGAATTATCAGGGGCGACATTTCGCGTTCGGCTTGGGGGGGGGGGGGGGGGGGGGCAAAAATCTAATAATTTTTTTTTCTTTGCTCATCGATATACTTCTTTTCCGTTTTTGAGCCTGACTTCAAATCCTTGGGGGGGGGATGCCCACCCTGCCTCCCCCCCACTCCCCCCTCCCCCCCTCCCTCCCCCAAATGACGCCACTGAGAATTATTAGTTTTAAGTGTACCATGTGATGAAATTTAAATTGAAAGTTTGTAAATGACAAATTGACAAGATATTTACTCTTTGTTTTATTTTGTTTTTTTTTTTTTTTTTGTTTTTTATTTTTTTTACTCACTTTTTGACGATCTCAAACACATCTAAAACCAAAGGCTTCTAAAATACTATGAGTGTATTCTCCTTGATATGGCAACGCTGTCTTTTATCATCAACGTGCAGCAGAACAACTACTGTAAACAATAACATAACCTTTAAATTTTGTCGTGCTCGTGTTCTTGACTTCTCGTCAAGTTAAGTTGCTGAAGTTCTCGCGGTTTGATCTTGATTTCTTTCCATACTGTTCAGCAGCAAATCGGCACAAGGTAGATTGAAGAATCTACCTTTTGCTACCGTTAATCTACCTTGAAATCGGCAGGTAAAAGCTTGTGTTCACTGCCTCACTAGGCTCACAATCAGTGCATTCGCGCGTCTTCGTTATTTTGATAGTGCTTGCTGCTTGAATGTTTGATACGCGAAACTTCTGTGAAGTTCCTTTCCATACGCTTTGAGTTCAACTGTTTGGAATGTTTGATTTCGTCGCGACTCAATCTTTAGGACTTAAGGAGGTGTGATGCGGTCTGATTCAAAAATGTTCGTGCTCCTTCACGAGCTCTCTCTCATCAAGGCGATACCGCTGATTAAACGTTGTAAGTTTGCCCATTTCTCAGTAGTCATTATCTCAATTTGTTTAGGTACCTTTGGAAGCTTTCCTGAAAGAATTCTACCTATGCTTATTTCTTTTCTATGTCGAAAACATTAATTCGAAAGTGGTTTTACACGGAGTCGTAGCTCAATACACTGTTATGAAATGTTGCATCGTTGATGCACACCTGAAAGGAAAACAAAGTGTTATAGGTTAAAGCTTATAGCTCTCTAGTCAGGAGCAGTCAGCAGCTGACGTTTTCATTCATGCTGTACAGTTGCCGAGTCTAGTCATTCTTGGGACAGCCTGTAATTCTCTCAATTTTTCCCCCTAATCTCGTTAGCAACTCGACAGCAATTTTACAAAGAGGTGTTGCTCAATCTACCATTACAAAATCTCACACTGCCGACTCATATCTGAAGGAAAAGCTAAATGTAAATTGTCTAGATTTTCCCCCTAATTTCGCAGGCAACTTGATAAATTTCACCCAAGAACTTCTTGAAGATTGGCTGGTTGGTTTACCTCTGAGAAAGGAACTATGATGGGAGATTTTGGAACGTTCAATTTTGAGTTCTGCCTCTTTGTAAAAACACTGGCGAATTGTGAAGCATCTTTGACTGCTTTGAAGATACTCTTAGAACATGAAGCTAGTTTTTTGCTAAATGTAAGTAATTTAACAGGTTTCCCTTTATTCAAGTGATTTCTTTAGTTTTTCCTTGATGTTCTGAAGGTTGTTTGTGTGTTGCCAGTCTATCCCGTCAAACTGCTCACACCTCAAGTTAATAAAAACTGGCATTGCGTCATGGCTAATTTCTAAATTATATGTGTATTAAGATGATTCCAGTGTTGATCAGTTCAAACGGTGGACACCATGTTGCGCTGCTCAAAAAGTCAACTGATTTTGGCTGAACATCAGCACCTGCGAGCATACTTCAGGAAGATACCCTGGAAGTTTCAAGCTGAAACTCCAAAATAAAGCCGGAAATTATGAAATACAATAATACCCATAAGCCTCATAAGTTTGAGTGAGGCAGATAGACATAGTATAACTCGCACTCACTCTCACTCGCTAAGCTTATGGCAAAATGGATTGCATAATTTTTGGCTTTAATTAGAATCCAATTTGGCTCATTTTGGGCTCAAAAAAAACGTATAAAAAAATTTCGCAGGTGCCACTGGCGGATCCAGCCCTCACGAAGGGGGGGACTTGGGATTTTAGCCCCCGGTGACCCCCTTTCTCCTTTTTTGCTGTTTCTTTGCCCCTTAATCCTCCCTCTTTTCCCCCTTTTTTGGGTCGAACGGGGGAGGCGATTGCCCCCACCCCTCTGTATCCGCCAATGGCAGGTGCTGCCGTTATTGGATTTTACGTTTTTTCTTTAGTTTCAATTAAATAATGCCATTGCCAAATTGCAAATCACCAAAAATGGGAATGGGGATCTTCCTCTTACAAACTTTTGCTACACAGGATTAAAGAGTTGATTCTTGCATGAAAACCTGTAAAAATGACGATGAGTACACTAAAAAATCACGAAATTCACTCTCAGAATCGAGCTTAATGGCGGTTCGATGCAGGTATCATGGAAGATTCCTATCTAAAAATTGAGACATATCTCTGTGTTTCCGTAGAGAAAGTGACGTAATAATAGACAGGAATCTCCCATGATACCTGCGTCGAACCGCCATTACGATCTTGCCATTGAAGTAGTTATGTAGGTTTATTACCGAGTTTTACACTTTCTCAGTATGATTTTCGTGATTTTCGCTGGTTTTTACAGTAGAATGCTCTATTCATTTGCTCACAGCAAAAGTTTGCAAGAACGAATGGGGCATTCGCGATGAATAAGTATGACGATTTCGAGAAGATAGTCTGACGCGACTTGAAAACATCCGCGGTACAATACAACTCAAGTCTCAAACTCTCAACTATAAACTCAACAAACTGTTCCTCGATCAATTTGCCTTAAATTCGGGGAGTATGCAATACCAGCTCCGGAGAGTACGAATAGTTTCACGAGATTCTACGTCATGTCATGTCATATCGTTCTCGCGTATTTTGCATCGAATTGCAGATTTTAATGATTGAAGGCTCCAGTTCTGCTTGTCCGTGTCGTTTAGTATTTTTAATTATTTGCGCAAAATTATAAGTTGCATAACTATCTAGGGACTTGGGCGCACTCTTACGTTCCAATACGTTTTTGTGGAGGCAATAGTTTTCTGTGTTTTTTATTGTTCT
This sequence comes from Trialeurodes vaporariorum, assembly GCA_011764245.1. Classification (NCBI taxonomy): domain Eukaryota; kingdom Metazoa; phylum Arthropoda; class Insecta; order Hemiptera; family Aleyrodidae; genus Trialeurodes; species Trialeurodes vaporariorum. The sequence continues at coordinate 9,457,295 of VMOF01000024.1, read as the reverse complement.
TTTGTTTTTATTTTGTTTTAAATGGTGACGCAGGGGATATTTCGCAGGTTCTCGCCTCGGCGATCCGATACTGTGAACTTGGGACTCCCCCCCCCCCCCCCACCTAAGTGACGCGTTGCCATTGATTCCCGCGCGAATACGAAATCGCCCAGTTATTTTCAGACACAAATAGAAACCCAGTACATGCTATACTTCCCGTTTTATGAAAAAGAGGCAAGTCGAATTTGGGAAACCCCCCCCCCCCCCCCCCCGGTGAACTTGAAATCAAGGGCCCTCTATACTCTATAGCTGATACATTCTGAATGTGAGGTCTGTAAGAACCCCCTTATCGCCAGTTAGAGGGAGGGGGGCTCAGGGGTCACCCTCTAACCTTTTTTTGAAAATTGAGTGCTCTCGGAGGACGTCCATGCAGTTTTAGTTTTAAAATTTCGTTTAATTCCAACGAAAGGTCATAGCAAAATTTCTTCCTTTGACCGCCTTGGAATATTCAGTTCACACCACGGAAAGTGCATAACTACAGCTTTTTATTGCTAACGGAACAGCAAACCCTGCCGTTTACGCTTTAAGTTGACAAAGATTTCTTCTCTCTTCCCTCTATCTTTTCAATTGTAATTTTGTCGGATACGGGGACCAGGGACCAAATAATGTTCGGTCCCGAGCATTGAATTGCATGCATCTTGCGTGCGGGTTCGACCAATTTAGAGAGCTAACGCACGGTCACATGACCGTGCGTAAGTTACGCTAGGGACCTAACATTATTTGGTCCCTGATGTAAACTTGGAGTCTTAACCGAAGGCCTCTGCGCCCCGCGGGACCTCTTTGGTCGGGGGCACTCCGCATCGTGGAGGAGGGGGCGAGCGGGGGCGGGGGCCCTATGTTCGCTACCACACGAATAAGAAAGACTGGTAGAATTTACCATCTGCATTGCTGATTTTAGCGTCTGCTAGCAAGTGTGGTAAATTTCAACATAATGTGGTAAATGGAACGTACCTTTGTGGTAAAAGGTAACTTGTTGATACATGTTACCATTATCTATTAATCTGGTGAAATTTACCATACTTGCTAGCAAACTCCAAAATCAGCTATGCAGATGATAAATTCTACCAGTCTTTTTTTACTTTCTCACTCTAATGAAATTAGAAAAATTGAGAAAGTATTGCGATGGCGCAGAGATTTTCAAGGTATTTTGTTGCGATAGTTGGCCTCTCACGACTAAGTCAATCATGATTTTTACAAAATAATGGCCTCTCATCATGTCTAATACCATCAGAAAGAACGTACTTCAATCATATTCCCATATTTCTTAACCCTTTCTAACTTAGAGACATTTATGCAAAAAAAATCTGTGGCGTCTGTCCGTCAGTCAGTCCGTCAGTCCGTCCGTAACCTCCCATAACTTTTGAAATATTGGTCCTTATGCTTCCAGATTTTGCACAGCTATTGCTTTTTAGATTCCCCAGAGGCCCTTTTTTTGTTTTTTTGAAATTTCAACTTTTAGGTTAGTTATGGGGAAAAAATGATTTCCATTGAAATCAATGGTAAAATGGGTAAAAATGGGTAAAACTGGAATAATTCAAGTTTGGCCCAATCAATTTTGATAAAAATTAGCAAAAAAAATCTACATTCTGCCTACTATAAAATAAACCACACATAGTTACATTATTCAACCCTTAAAACCGTTTAAAAAATCAAAATAAGTGCGCTCGAGCCAAAAAATGGAATTATCGTGAGAAATTAATCTTTTTACTTGGAGTCAATCAAGTATGGCTCGATGAATTTTGATAAAACTTTTGTACACACAATCCACTATCAAAATACTAACATATTTTGCTTTCTTAGTCACCACACACAACCGATAAAACCTTTTCGAGAGGCAATATAGGTGCGATTGAGAAAAAAATATGGGAATATAAGCAAGTAAAAACATATTCCTATTAATTGGGATAGTTCAGGTTTGGTCCAATGAATATAGATGAAAACTGGCAAATACAATTTACAATTAGTCTACAAAAGAAAGCATCTCTTACAGTTACAATATACAACCCTTAAGACAGTTTAAAAATCAAAATAGAGTGTTCGACCCAAAAAAAAGAATTAAATAAAGTGAGGAATTAATGTTAAAACTTGGAGTCAATCATTAATGGGATGAATTTTGATGAAACTTTGCACAAACATAACATGTTACCAACCCATTAAAATATTTCTCTCATACAGTCATCATGAAAAACCTTCAAGACTGTTTCATGGTGCAATATAGGTGCGATCGAGCAAAAATCTTTTAAACTAAGCCAATAAAAAGACAAAAATAATATTTGGAATAAGTAATTCAAGCATGACTCAATTAAGTTTGATGAATATTAAAACAAAAAGTTTGCAATCTGCCTAGGCATAATTTTTTTTCCATGTATAGCTACAATAAACAACTCTTAAGTCTGATACCGTTTAAAGGCAATGTAGGTTCCATCAAACCAAAAAAGAACGTATAAGGAAAATTAAACGAATAAAGAAGAGTCAATCAAAAATGGCTGGATGAATTTTGTTGACATTTTTTTGAAATTTTGTGTACGCAGTCTACAAACAAAGTACATCTTTGGAGGAAGATTTAATCTGCTAAACTAAAAAATTATTTTGAAGATCCACCGTTTGAAAGAAGGAACCAAAAATTGTATTCATTGGAGTAAATGCAAGAATCAAATCGATTTTGACAACCTATAAAAACTAAGGAAAAAAAGAAACTCCAACAAATAGTATGAATGCAACTTAAAGAATATGAACTTATTGGAATCTGGAATTAATCTAAAACTTGTTGAAAACAACATCAGATTAGAATTTAGGGATCTCAATTAGCCTTCAATTGATGAAGTAGGCAACTATTCGTACAGCGTCGCTACAGATTTGCTAACTCTTCGGATTGAAGGGAGAATTATGTCTAAGAGGTGAAAATATTTAATAAATATTTGCGGGTCTGGTGGTCTCCCCCAGAATTCTAAAAGGGAGTCTGGGGTCTCCCCCAGCATTTAAAAGGGGGGTTTGGGGTCTCCCCCAACATTTCAAAGGGGGGTCTGGGGGCCGCCCCCATAACGCTAAAGGGGGGTCTGCCACTGGGGGGGGGGGGGGTCTCCCCAGAATTCTAAAAGGGGGTCGGGGTCTCCCCCAGCATTTTAAAGGGGTGTCCAGGGGACTCCCCCAACATTTCAAAGGGGGGTCTGGGGGCCGCTCCCAGATAAAAATGGTGTGAGAAAGTGTTCGTAGGGTATTCCCTACAGTTTATTTTCCCGTGCACCCAGTGGCCGAAGCGTGAAATCAGCAACGTTATACCTATACACAGTGGCGTCGCGTGCAATTTGGCAACAATGTATTCTATCCATTTAAACGCATGTAAAATATCGAATTCAGGGGGTGCACAGTGCACAAGGAAAATTCGATATATTTAATGAGTTTAAATGGAGCAGTTGCAGTGTTGCCAGATGGCACGCGACGCCACTGCCTATACATTTGGCTCATGAAAACCTATAAAAAATATCAAAATATCTAGGACTCGCCGATGACCATCGGATTCTACCTTTTCTATGGGTTCAAATGGAAAAATGGGGCTGTTGCACACTTTTGCTATAAGCGATTTAACACAGGGGCAGACAGGGGTGCAAAATGTTCCAAAACTTCGGAAGTTTCACGCGATCCATGACTAATTTCCTCACAAGATTTTTTAAAATTTCCTCACAAAAATTTGAAAGTGATGACTTCTTTTTTGGTTATTTTAACATTTCAACACCGTATTTTCGCAAAATGACCGATATTTTCCCATTTTTCCTGTACTTTCCTGGGAAATCCTCATTGCCATTATTTAAAAAAAAAAAAAAAAAATTGGACAAATTTCCTCACTTTCCCAAAAATTTCCTCACTTTCACGCGATCCGCGGATCGCTAGATCGGGCACATTTTGCACCCCTGGGGGGCAGACTGGGCCGGGGTGCCAGGATGCTGCAGCACCCCGGGCCCCTCCATGTCCGCTCCCCTCCTCTCTGGAACAGTACGTAGTTCGGGCCCCTTTCCCCAAATCCCGGGCCTTTTTGCCCCAGTCCGCCACTGATTTAACAGTCGATTCTGGTGTAAAAACCTCCAAAAATAACGATGGTAGCACTATATACTTCCAAAATCCACTCCTAAACTCGATCAACGCTTTTATTTGCGCGGGCGTAGTGGTGGCCGAGGGTAGTTACAACGGGAGATTCCCATCTAACAATACTGCAACTCCATCAAGAAGTGACCAATAAGAGACTACTTTCATTTGACACCGGTGTCACTTGGTGTTGCGGTACCATTCATCGGGTGTGGATCATCACTCTGACGACGATTTACTCTGTGAATCATCCTTGTCAGCATAGAAAGAGTGACGAAATTAAGATAGGAATCTCCCATTGTTACTGCCCTCGGCCACCATTACACCCTCGCACATAAAAGCGTTTATTGAGTTTAAGAGTGGACATCGGAAGTTTTTAGTGCTGCCTCTGTTATTTTTCGAGGTTTTTACACCAGAATTGACTGTTAAATCGCTTATTGCAAAAGTGTGTGATAGAGTCCCTATATACTATGAGAGTTGCGCCATTGCTGAATCCATTTCTGATTGGCTCTCAGATTTAGGCTGTCAAGAAAGCTCCAAGAGGCAAATGCAAATGGCGGAGGGTTTGTTTACTTTTCGCGAACTCGCTTTCGTTACACATTTGAAGTAACAGTGACCGCGGTAATTTTTGTGAATTTTTCCTCTCCTTGAATCTCATCACGGAGAACTTTATCTCTTTCAATAACGACCGTTATTGTCGAGAATCTGAACCTAACCTATAATAGATAGCGAAATAGTGGCAACAGCGCAGAGGCAAACGGCCATCCGCCATTTGCAATTTGCCTCTTGGGGGCTCCATTGATCCGCTTCTTCTTCTTCATTTTGAGAGTCTTGTCGCAACTCTCATAGTATATAGGGACTCTAGTGTGTGACAGCCCTATTGTCATGATGCCAAAAAGCACGCTTCGCCACTGCCACCACCTCAAAGTTTCAAAAATCGAAGGAAATCCAATAAAATTGACGGAGTGTCAAAGCCACCGTGTTGGAGTTGAAGGGTGTCATTTTCGGTATCATCGCCGATGATCAGCATAACACTCACTCTCCCACTCATTGTCAGCTGAACTTGTGTATTCAAATGGGCTGAAACTCGTGAATTCACTGGAGCGAAACAACCGCTACCACAGCGCCGCCGCGCAGCGCACGCCGTCATGTCAGCCGTGCCTCGAGTTCGCTTCGCTCGACTCCTCCGCGGCGCGGCGGCTCCGGTCGAATCGACGAGCCGAGAAGCCCCGAAGCCCCCAACAGACCCAGACCCCGAAGCCCAATCGTCAATCTTTCTCTGATTGTCCTCGCGACCGGGCGGGACCCATCGGTATCGGCCTCGCTGCATTCGTTCACGCTTTTCGTCCCCTCAGCCCCAATATTCGACCCCCACCAGCCCCCTCCCCTCGGGTCACTGCACCGTGTGTTTTTCTGTCGAATTTCTCTATTTTTCAAGTTTTATAGGTTGCAGTTCAGAGGCATTTCCTTTCTAGTAGGAAAAGCTCAATAGTTTCATTTTTATCAGTGACGGATCTTGCAGTCTGACAACAGTGTTTCTTTGTCCCAATGGGGCAGTTGCAAGGGTATGAACTTTTGTGTTTTTTATAAAGGAAATGATAGTACTTGATGAGCTGAGAACAATGGTGCCTTTGGTTTTTGTCTAAGTGTCCCGGTTTTGGAGATACACATGTGTGAAGTTGTAAAAAATCGTGCGCGTTGTGACGTCACTACGCGGAATTCCCATTTAAAACAATGTACTTTGGGCCAAAATCTCATCTCCGGAACAATGAGACTTAATTAGAAACCAAATGCATCTTTGCCCTCAGCTCATCAAGTACATTCATTTTCTTTATAAAAAACACAACATTTCAGACCCTTGCAACTGCCCCATTAAAGGAGTGTGAATCAGTCGAAGTTGTCAGACTCTGCAAGAATCGATTGATTTACCTAAGCTTAAATGTAAACATTTTATTGTAGCCAAATCGCACAGGTCGCGCCACTGCTATATCATTCTTTCGCCCTGCACAAAAATCACTTTTTGTCCTCGAATATCGCGGTTTTGTGTTTGCGGGTGTGTTTGCTTTCGTCAGATTTTTCTCCTCCAAGCATTTTGCTCTAATTTTGGTATTTACAGAGGCGTCGCCTTTCTAGTTGGGTCCGAAGAAATATTGTGATGATGAAATCAGGAATGCCGCGATTAGCTCCGACGCGAAAGTTACACTGTGTGTCTTAAGATCGGCAACACTCGTCGCACGTTGTTGTGTTTGCGGGTGTTTTTCCTTTCGTCAATTTTCCTTCCTCAAGCGTTTAGCTCCAATTTCCATTTTTTCAGAGGCAGCATCACTTTTCTAGCGAAGTCTAACGACAAAGATAAAAACTTGTCATCATTGATGCTTTTCCGATTTCGAAAAATTCTCACCAACATTACCAGTGATTCAACTGTTTGCAGTAGCGCCTGAAGGAACTTTGTTATGGCGGTGACTATGGGTGTCTATGGATTTTGGAATAAGGTTACTAACATGCCAATTTTACAAAATATTAGCAAAAACATAGACAATTTTGGGTGGGCCCCGGTCCCCCTCTTCCCCGACTATAGTCCGCTGGCCACAATGACACTCTGCCCCCCGGCCCCCTCGAACATTTTTCTGCCGATTCATACCCCCTGTTCACTGTCCCGTATACATAAGTGTGTGGATTTTATTTTATTATTGTTGTAATTGTATCTGTCAAATTTTTTTTTTAGAATGCTCGTGTGAATGTTCTGGGACCCGTGAAGAAATTCGTCGAGAATTGCGCTGGTATTTTCTGTTTTGAGAATGCCTACTTCACGAGCAGAATTTTCATTCAGAAGTATCCCTACAGCTCTTGGTAGTATTTCACAGCACTGCTCCCCCTCACTCCCCCCCCTCCCATTGGATTCACATTTACTTAAGTTTTGTCGGTGTTTTTGTTTCGATGAGCTCATCGGCCAAATTAACCCTCAACAGAGACCGAGAATAGAAGGAAATGCGCGCTAACTGATTTTTATCAATCATCTCGCGGTTACGCGTAACGCCCTTAAATGAACTCTAACAAAGCCTTTAAATTTCATCGCTACAGGAACTGTGAAGTGCTAAGTTAATTGTTTAGACAAGTGTAATTGCGATGCACGTACTAATTATCTCGTGTTTCTCTCTGTGAAGGTATCAAATTTTATCAAAATTGATTTAAAAAAAAAACAAAAAAAAAAAAAACAACAAAAAACAAAAAAAAACTGTCGATTTGAGAAACGAATCTAGAAAAGTATAATGAGAGAGAGATAGATATAGTTCATTTAATGCTATGTAATGAAAACAGGGGATAAAGTTCATGAGAAAAGAAGCTGTCTTCCATTATTGCTTCTCTTCTTTTTATAGTCCCGTGCCCCCCCCCCCTCCATCCCACCCCCGCCTGCTCAAACGGTAGATACGTCAGTGGATATTGCTAGTTTTATATCCGCTGCACCACTGTCCAGTTTTAAGAATTTAGGTTCATTCTTGCAATTTTAACATTGAAGCCCACGCCTTCTCCATTGAAATTCAGTATTGCCGTATCTAGAGTTTTTAAAGAGAAGTCTTTATAGCTTCTATTCAACTGATCTTAATTCTTATCAAACTTCTTGGGAATTGTGATAAATGTCGTTGTCAAAAGCTCACAGCAACAGCTTGGATTTTGAATGACTTGAAACTAAAAATTATTTTGCTTGAACATTTTTTTTTTATATGTATATATCCTTATTTTTTTTTATTATTATTATTATTTTTTTTTTTTCAAGTTTGCTCCATAGTTCGAAACTAGAATTGGCAACCTCGCTCAATTTACTGCTTCGAGCTAGATCTTTAATTGAAAGATAGAAAGAAAAGAAATGCCTCTGCCTCTGCTTAAAGTGCAGAAAGTTTAAACGCCCTTTTGCCCTTTCCGTCGTTGCTCTAACCCAGTGAAACGAAATATTTTATATTGTTGTAATTGTTTGTGTCTTCTGTTCTGTAATAGTTCGCTCTCGGGTTTTTTCTTTTTTTTTTTCTTCTCGTGTCATGACCTATCTTACAAACAACGTTTTTTTCATTGAAGTGATAAGCCGCAATAGTTTGGTGCGTTGTAAAGTGATAAGTCGAAGCTAATTGAGTGTAAATTGACTGATCGTCTTATTGAAAAAAGAAAGAAAAAAAAATGAATTTGTCGGCGAAAAAGTGTCTTTGCGTGTCAATATTATCAAATGTGATTTGTTTGTGGGTGTGAAGTTCGGGTGAAAATTTTTAAGTGCAAATCAATTTTTTTTAAATAATAATAATAAAAAAAAAAAAAAAAAAAAAAAAAAAAAAAGGGAATGTACGCAAAGCCTTAAGATCATCATCAGTGCGCTAGTTTTTGTGGCGTTTTGCATTTAGTGCAATTCGCATTTCAATGTCAGTTCTTTGAATCAATGTGTTTTTTTAATTTGAATCCGGATGAATTAATCGATGAATGATGTATGCGATCTCGCTTCTCGTGTTAAAATTCCGGAAAATCAGGAAGACTGAAAATTTCAACGATGACGACAAAGTTAAGCCCAAACCTCGTTCTAAATGTGTGAAAGAGGCCTGTCAGAAACCGACCAAATCGAATTTTCTCCAGAATTTTAACTATCATCGGTTTCGCTGGCGTAAACGAAAAGTTCGGCCTGTGTCTAGTAAAAAGTAAGTTTACGGTCTGTTCTTCAAATCTTCAGTTCTCTTTACTTTCCAATTCATTTCTCTTTAATTTTCAGTCCATGAAAATATGTTGTGCTTATTAAGTAGATTCCATGAATCTACTTATTGCGGAGGGTGCGATGTTGGATTTTTCGGGAAATTTTATCAAATGAGCACGTTTCATGGTCCCCTGAGTGAGAAAATACCACTCGTTGAAAATTTTGTATATATATATATATATATATATATATATATATATATATATATATATATATATATATATATATATATATATATATATCTTTATATGTATGTTTCAGCCAGTTTTACCGTTTTTATGTCCCACGATCCTGTTCGTAATTTTTGGTTTTTGTTCTTGAAATTTTTCTCAACTATTCGTTGGGTTTAATTCTTGGATGAGTTCGAAGATGGTGTAAATCTGACTGTTAGTTTTCGCGTTATGGGCCGTGTTTGAGTCGTAAAATGTGTTTTTGAGGTTTATTTTTAGGAGTGTTTGTTTTGAGTATTTTTTTTTTGGGGAAAAATTTTTGTTAGCCGTTTTGTTACGCAGCTTTTTTACTCGAGTCATTTTTTCGTTTTTTGCGTTGGAAGCGAGTTATAGCGATGTGTTTTTCGGGTTTTTTGGCAGTGTTTTATATGAAGAAATTGTTTTTTTGTATCGTAAATTTTAGTATATATCGTGGAGGATGTTTTTAGTTCATATGCCCTTTTTCATGAATTTTCCTTGTGTTTTACGTGTTTTACAAGCTATTTAGCTTCTTATGGGATTTTACAAGTGAAAGACAAGGATGGTGTACTGGTATAATTGCTCTTTCTTTGTTTTACACGTACACTGTTGCTTAGGTACGTTATTTATTTATTTTCTTGTTTTATCAGCTGATTCCTCATTAGCGTTACAAAGATTACACATTTTTCTGGTACTATAATCTTTTTCTCATGGGTAGTTTTATTTAAATGTTGAACAGCTGATAAAAAAAAAAAAAAAATGAATAATTCAAAGAAAATCATAACATAACCTATTTATTGAACTTTGTGAAAAACTTATATAACCTAGCTTTTATTTCTCACTTGCATTGTAAAGATTACACATTTATCTATTGGTAATATAATCTTTTTCACAATAATATTTGGATTTTGAGCAGCTGATTAAATAAAAAAGAAAAATTCAGAGAAAAATTCAACAAAAATGATAACCTATATTTACATTTGTGAAAAAATGATTTAACCAGGCATGGAATCTACTTCGTCTTACCGGCCTGCCGGGAGGCATTTTTTTTCTTTTCTGGGGAGCTTGCCCCAAAAATAAAATTTCTCCCAACTCAATTTCTGCGGAAGGGAGAAAACTATCGCCAAAATTCACCTCTCTCTCCCTCCGAAAAACGGGGGTTTATGACGAATTGACACCCCCACCCCCTGATTGTGCATCTCAATGGCTTGTATAGATTGATACTTGAAGAAATCGAAATTTATACATATAGCTGTAGGTATATAGAGGCTGAAATCAGTGCAGTGGCGGCTCGTGCAACGTGGCAACACTGATTCTCCTACATCTAAGACCACATCAACTAATCATTCTCATTGAGGCTGCTATATCCTCTCCGAAAATCGATAGTTTTTCATACGTTTAAATGAAAAAACATCAACTGTTGCCTAATTGTTTCGAGCCGATACACGCAGAACTGGTAGAAAGGAAACTTTCATATAGAAATAAGTCTGTTGCATACTTTTGCTACAGCAAAATAGAACCTTGATTCTTACGTAAAATTCGGCGAAAATAACGATGCGCACATTTAAAACGTTCAAAATCCACTCATCAACTCAGGAAATCACTTCAATTTCAAACAGCCCGCGTTACACTAGACACTGTTTGCACCGGTATACTACTACATAGACGGAACCACCGTGCATAAGTAAACAACACCGTAACTACAAAATGATGGAATTCCATTCTAAATACATGAACTATTGGCTGCATTTGCTGTCTGGTCTTTTCGGTTTATCAAAGGTTACAAAATAATATAAGAAATGTACGCATCTAAACGAAACATTCCAGTGTTCGTAAGTTCTTTTCATGTTTACATAAACGAGATGGTTCCATCTATGTAGTTATAAGTCGGTGATATAGTGTCTAGTGTACCGCGGGTTGTTTGAAATGGAAGGTATTTTCTGAGTTAATGAGTGGATTTTGAAAGTTTTTAATGTGCGCATCGTTATTTTCGCCGAATTTTGCGTTAGAAACAATGTGTCATATTGATGTAGCAAAAGTTCGCAACAGACCCATTCTTCGTTTTATACAGCTCATCAATGTTTCCATTGGCGTGTAACACCCCCCCCCCCTCCATCTAACCTATACCGATCGAGTGATGCCATCAACCATGTTTTCACAGTTCAAAAAGTGTGACTTGTTAGTTACCTAAATCGAGCAACCTAACCTATAAGAATCTATTCTCAAGAGGTTCAATGAACTCTCAAAAGATCGATTCTTTTCCGTAGGATCATATGGAAGGGCTATCGATTCATTGGTCGCAATTCAAGCGCCATCTTTACGACACGACGCGACGTAGCGTTTAATGTTGTAGAAATTTATTGTGTATGACGGTTCTCGGAAGGATTGTAAAAAAAAAAAATAAAAAAAAATAAATAAAAAATAAAAAAAATAAAATAAAATAAAATAAAAAAAAATCACCGTAAGTCTTATTATTGATTTATCTCGGAGATAATGAGGCATATATTTCTTTCAGATTAATGGGGTTCTTGCAAAACTTTTGCTATAAGCAAATAAATGGTTCTATCTGATGTAATGACCGGCGAAAATCACGAAAATCACACAGAAAAAGTCAACCATTCAGTAATAAACTCACAAAACTGCTTTAATGGCAAGAAGATCGTAATGGCGCTTCAACGCAGGTATTGGTGGAGATTCCTGTCTAATCTGTCACTTTCTTTACGGAAACACAGAGATATATCTCATTTTAGATAGGAATCTCCCATGATACCTGCTTTGAACGGCCAGTATGCCCGATTCTGAGAGTGAATTTCGTGAGTTTTCAGTGTACTCATCGTCATTTCTACAGGGTTTTATGCAAGAATCAACTCTTCAATCCCCCGTAGCAAAAGTTTGCAAGAGCCCAACTGCATCACTCGAATTTTGGTGCCTGATACTTTGATCCATATTGTACTCGGGTTCAAATGGACGAAACGCAGAGTAGCTCATTTGCTCGCGACCGCGATGCCGTGCCACTGTATGTATACTTACCATGGTTTGAGATCGAAAAAAAAGTCATAAAAAATCATCATTTTCGACCTTTTAACCCTTTAAGGACCAGGTTAGTTCAATAGGACACCACTCCTCCGTTTCTAGAGGGTAGGTAGTTAACTGTTCGTACTCGGTGGAGTTGGAATTGCCTATTCGACGAATTGAAGGCGCCCAACGAGATCTGATCTGTTGTAGTGTTATCAATTATAATTCCATTTTTCTGGAGTGAAGACTAAAACTATGTGAAATAGACCAGAGGAAAGAAACTAATAAACTCGGGCTTGGCCCATAAGGGGTTAAGCTTAAGGTTAAACACCCTCCCCCGCTCCCCTCAAGCTGGGGGTGTCCTTGTCCCTACAGACCGCCATCCATGCCATTGGAGTTTCTAAAAGTGCGGCCCTTTTTTAGAAAGATTTTCTAGCTACGCTCAAGAATGACAGTGTTATTAGATGGAAATCGCCCTTGATTACTGTCCAACGCCGCACACTGGACGAAAACGTCCTTGTGCCCGGACATGGCTGGTTTCGCGCTCCTATCTTTGTTTTTTCGACTTATTTTGGCTATTTTTCTTTAAAACCGACATCCTTTTAACTTATTTTCACTTTTTATTTTTTATTTTTTTTAATTTTTTTTTTTTATTTTTTTTTTTATTTTTTTTTTTTTTTTTTTATTTTTTTCAATTTTTTGTGTGTTTCCCACAAGAATCACCCTATATAATGTGTTTTTCGACTGTAGAAACAATCGCATTTTTATTTTCAGTAATGTTTTTCGTGTCCGACCCTCACCCATTGACTCGCTCCAATGTGCGCCGCGTCATGCTATTACACGATTATTTCTCGTATCCGCAGTTTCCCGCAGCTAAAAATCATTGAGGTGGTTTTTCCAAGTTGTAATAAACTTTACTAGCTCAAAGTTCACATTAAATACGATTAAATAGCCTGTTGAAACTGTATTTTAATTTTTTTAAACCTTCAAATGTTAAATTTGAACAAAAACCATCACTATACACATCTATATTTGCATGATTTTAAAAAACTATAGGTCGAAAATTATCTCCATGCAATGGTGAAAATGACTATTGTATCGGCGTTTGTTGATAAAAAGATTAACACATCTTTTTAAAGCAAAATAAAACACGAAATTTTAGCGTCAAAATTTCAAACCGCACCAACAACCCGTAATTTGACAATGGTGAGGTATAGTGCTGGCTTGAGGAAAAAAAAACAATGTCAGAAAAGTTACATTTGGGTTCTAAAATACTACTTTTTGTCAAAAAGTTGAGGTTTTCTGCAGATTGACTTGACCCCCCATGTCCGAGCATAAGGGCATTTTCGTCCAGTGTGCGCCGCCTTTCCAGTGTCGCGTTTAACAGCATTTAATTAATTTAGGAGAGGATTTCGCAAGTTTTTAGTGCTACTATCGTTATTAATGAAGGTTCATTCATCTGAATGGACCCTTGAATCGCCTGTAGCAAAAGTGTGCAACGCAGCTCCATTAGACGCTAATTAAACGGTATAGCGCTTTGGTGGCATAGGCGGCCGGAGCTACACATTTTTGGCAGAAAACTGATTTCCCCTTTTTTTTGCCTATCATGCGTTTAATCCCATCTTTAGCAGAAAACTGATGCCCCCCCTTTTTTTGCTTATCATGCGTTTAATCCCATCTTTAGCAGAAAACTGATGCCCCCCCCTTTTTTTGCTTATCATGCGTTTAATCCCATCTTTAGCAGAAAATCGATGCCCCCTTTTTTTTGCTTATCATGCGTTTAATCCCATCTTTAGCTGAAAACCGATGCCCCCCTTTTTTTTGCTTATCATGCGTTTAATCCCATCTTTAGCAGAAAACTGATGCCCCCCCTTTTTTTGCTTATCATGCGTTTAATCCCATCTTTAGCAGAAAACTGATGCCCCCCCTTTTTTTGCTTATCATGCGTTTAATCCCATCTTTAGCTGAAAACCGATGCCCCCTTTTTTTTGCTTATCATGCGTTTAATCCCATCTTTAGCAGAAAACCGACGCCCCCCTTTTTTTTGCTTATCATGCGTTTAATCCAATCTTTAGCAGAAAACCGACGCCCCCCTTTTTTTTGCTTATCATGCGTTTAATCCCATCTTTAGCTGAAAACCGATGCCCCCCTTTTTTTTTGCTTATCATGCGTTTAATCCCATCTTTAGCAGAAAACCGACGCCCCCCTTTTTTTTGCTTATCATGCGTTTAATCCAATCTTTAGCAGAAAACTGATGCCCCCTTTTTTTTGCT